>CM065816.1:31734357-32278857 GCA_033398695.1 Orobanche coerulescens
TCGGGAAATTTGTCTCGTTTTCGATCTTCTAACCCTTGAGCGGTGGAATTCCGTATTTCTTCAGCGATTGGCTCACGTTTTGATTGATGTACCGTTGGGGTGGTCAATCATATTGATTTTCGTTCGTTGTGTTTTATGATTGTTCGGATAATCGACTTGGTTGCATTACCTATTTGATGACGCTTGTCACTTGTTGGTTTTATTATTTCTCTATCGGTGGCGTTGTGTTGGTCGTCGTGGAGCGTGTTTTCACGCCGTATGTTCCGTTGCATTTCTTGCAACGTTTCGCCGTCGGGCGCGAGTTTTCGGTTTTTGGGTATCTCGTCGAGTTTTCCTGACAGTGGATATTGCTTCTCCCTACTTATTTTAAGTTTCGGGACGAAACTTCTTTTAAGGAGGGTAGAATGTAATACCCGTGATTTCGATTTCTGGTAATTTCTTTTTTTTCGGCGGAAGTCCGTTTTGACGACTCGCTCATGACCGTTTCGTCATTCTGAGAATGATTAATTCTGCACTTTTTGTCATCCGAGTTCGTTTCGGTGTCGTTTTGTTGAGTTCCGTGCTTTTTAGCGGTTTTTCCGCACTTGAGTTCGATTCTTGCGAATCTCGTCCGAAACTGTTGTTTCGACTTTCTCGTAAGTTCATTTAATGTTAATATTCATGTTGCGAGCTTTGTCTTGGTGTTTCGATCACGTATCGTGATTTTCGGGCGATTTGGGCCATTTTCGTAATTTCCCAAAGTTTGGGGTAATTACTTTCCGTTGTCGAATTTCGAGCCTTCGGGTGGTCGGAATCGTGTGTTCTCTTAGTGCTCGGATTCGTCTTTGCGAGTACTTCGTAACCGTATCTTCGATTCGTACTCAGGTTCGGGTTTCGGAGTCGTTCGGGCCGTCGGAGTTAGTCCGGCGAGTCATGGCCGGGCATCTTTGAGGCCGAGCCACTGGCCGAGTAACGTGCGGTAGTGATCGGCGATTCGTATGTAAGGCGATTACGTCGTAAGGCCACTGGCCGTGTAACGCGTTAACGCTTGGCATTTCAGGCGTGCGTTCGGCCATGGCGATTCGTCGTAAGCGTGGCGATTACGTCGTAACGGCCGTGATCGGCTTATTTAAGGCACAGCGGCATTTTTCTTCAGCCATTTCTCACTCATTTTCTTCCCTTCCGCGGCTGGAGATTAGTTCATCAGGTAGAGATGTTGTTGGACAATGAATACATGAATTTTTGAGGTTCATATCATCAATCATCCATCCTATAACATCCTCCGATCTACCGAATCAGGTCAGATTTCCTAGAAATCTAATTTTGGGGAATTTGGGTATTTTGGTTGTTTTCGTCCGATTAATCCGATTTAACTTAGGATTATGATGGATTGATGATTATTTAGATGTTTTATATCTTTTCCCTTGTTATTCCATGGTTGGATCGTATCGATTCGTTGTTTTGGTCGAGTTCTTGATCGACGCCTTGAAGGTGTCCGGTAGAATGTCTTAGAGGGGTTTTCGGGCGTTCTACGATTATTCTTCCTCGTATGGTCGATGATTTATTGATTATATATTGTTAGGGTCGAGTTTCTTGCGAAGAAACCGAGTTGAACCCTTCCGTTCGTTGTCGTCTTTCTTTTCGATTGCATCGGGCGTTTCGAAGCTTTCCGGTTGAGCCGTCTTCGTCGGGATACTTGCGTGCCGATTTTGAGGCAAGTACCTTGTCCATATAATTCTTGTTTTGTGGATATGATAATTGGTGATCGTCTAAATGTGTTTATGTGGTCGTTTGAATTGAACTTTCAAAAGATTTGATTAGCCTTGTTAAAGGCCCTCTTTCAAAACGCGTGTGTTTTGTGAATGGTGTGGTTTGCGAACTATGTGAATTCTATGGATATGTTTGGTGTTGAGGTTGCACTTGGTATTGCGTGTGGACGTATATGGATTCTTTTCGGTGCGTTATGGTTTGACGTGGTGTTTTGCTAAGTGTTGTTGGCATTAACTCATGATTTGACATATTTGTGATTGTGGCAAATGTGAAACCCTTGTCGTTGTGAACTCTATGCATTGATGATTTGACCACAAGGTTATCAATTCGGGTAGGTCTGGAGAGGGCTCCGAGAATCTTCACTTGCGAGTGCGATGTCACGATAACTTGTGGGTATATTCGATTGATGTTTACCGGGTAGGGACCCGTGAGGCCTCCGGCGGCGCGTTACTTGCGAGTACGGCCATTTGATATGATTTGACCATAAGGTTCTCTAATCGGGTAGGTCTGGAGAGGGCTCCGAGAATCGGTACTTGCGAGTACGATGTCTCGCTAACTTATGGTTGTGAGCTGTTGTGAATTGTTTCGCTTGCCTGCTCGGGTGGGTCCTTCGAGGCCTCGGGTGGGATGTCTGTGGTAGCGTCCCGGTCCTAGGCGATGCGCGTGCGTGATTACGTTTCGTCGATTTTATGTCCGTTGAGGGCACGTGATGTTGGGCTCTGGCCCTGTGAATTGTTGTCGGTTTTCTATTTGCGAAGATAAAACCTTTGGGCTGTGACCCTGTTGATTTTGGAAAGAGAAGGATTTTATAATCCTAATTTGTTTTCTATTAAAACTCCCGAGGGTATTTTAAACCATTTTGCAAACCATTCTCGTTATTTGTGATCTTTCGGATTTGGAAAGTTTTACTCAAATTCTTGCCTCGGGAAGTATTCGTTTCGTGGTATTCTAATCTTTAAGGATTCCTGGTTATTGTGATTCGTGGAACTTGAATTATATGGCTCGTATTTGCACTTTGTATTTGCACTAGCAAAACAGTGGAGTTTTGCTAACCCCCGAGTATTCGGGGGGTGGATGTATGTATTGCATTCAGGTTTTGGAGCAGAGCACAGGGTCGGCATGAAGGATGATGAAAGATGAACGATACTAATCACACGAGGACCCGTTGATGTTGTATTGGTTTAGTTGTATTTTATTTCCGCTGCAGTATTTTTTTCCCGTTGTACGGGAGCATTTTGTATTCGACCCCTGCGTGGGCATGTATTGTAATTAAGTTGTATGTATTTATTGAAAGGCCAAATCGGTCTATTGAGTCTTTTTAGCCTTAAAGGCATTGTCGAGTTGTTCGATTGTTGTTACCAGCCTGGTAGATCCTTGAGGAAAGGGTCTACGACGTGTAATATCCCTGAGTGGATTGGGGGTGTTACAATCTAATAGCTCCAAAACTCCAGCATTATTACATTAGATCGGATCAATGCCAGCCATCCCCTCAATAATACACAAAAAGTATAAAAAATTAGACAAATCATAGTAATCTGTCAAGAGTTACAGCCGTAACATTCAGGAGTTACGACCGTAACTAGGGTGACTTACGGCCGTAACTCCTGAATGTTACGGCCGTAACGTGGCTTCGTAAATTTGCTCATTTGAAGCTTTGATAGTTATGTTTTCAGCCCGAATTTCTCGGACTTTGCGTTTTTGCCCAGATCTTCTTCGGATGATAACTTTTGATATATAACTCTGATTTTGAATCCGGAAAGACTGCCGAATTCGTCTCGGAAAGCCCTACAACATGAATATATCAAAATTCAATAAAGAGAATATTTATTAAACATGTTGTTTCTTGAGTAATTCAGTTATTTAATCCGATCATCATCCGATAAAAATAAAATTATAAAAACTAATAAATTAAAAGCAAAAAATGAGTAGACTAGCTCAATTATGGGTGAATTTTATCGATACAAACCATGGATAAGTGTACAAAACTGACACTTATCACCGACCCTGTGCTATGCTCCAAAACCTGAATGCAAAAATAGACATCCACCCCCCGAATACTCGGGGGTTAGCAAAACTCCACTGTTTTGCTAGTGTAAGTACAAGTGCAAAAATACGAGCCATACAATTCAAGTTCCAAGAATAACAATAATCAGAAATCCTCAAAGATTAAAATACAACGAAACGAATACTTCCCGAGGCAAGAGTTTGAGTAAAACTTTCCAAATCCGAAAGATCACAAATAACGAGAACGGTTTGCAAAATGGTTTAAAATACCCTCGGGAGTTTTAATAGAAAAAAAATTAGGATTATCAAATCCTTATCTTTCCAAAAATCAACAGGGGTCACAGCCCAAAGGTTTTGTTTTCGCAAATAGAAAACCGACAACAATTCACAGGGCCAGAGCCCAACATCACGTGTCCTCGACGGACATAAAAATCAACACAACGTAATCACGCACGCGCATCGCCTAGGACCGGGACGAAGCCACAAATCCCACTCGAGGCCTCGAAGGACCCTCCCGAGCTGGCTAGCGAAACAAATCACACACATGCATCGCCTTGGGAACAGGGTAATACCATTGATCCCGCCCGAGGCCTCGAAGGACCCTCCCGAGCTGGCTAGCTAAACAAATCACAACATCTTTGGCGCTCACGGTTGGATCAATCACTTGTTGCATCCTGACCACATGATCACATGCCATGTGTCACCGTAGTTTTTCTTAGGCTCTCACGGTTGGATCAATCGCTTGTTGCATCCTGGCCACATGATCACATGCCACGTGCCACCGTAGACCCCGCCCACATCCACACAATCACACACATAGCACAATGCAACAAAGATATCCAAACAATTCACTCAGAGGCATCAAACACTTAGCAAAACACCACGTCAAACCACAACGCACCGAAATGAAACAATATACGTCCACACGCAAATACCAAGTGCATCATCAACACCAAACATATCCATAGGATTCACATAGTCACTTACAACCCACACAATTTACAGAACACACGCGTTTTGAAAATGAACCTTTAACGAGGCTAGCCGAATCTTTTGAAAACTCGTTGCAAACAATCAAACAAACATATAAAGACAATCACCAATTATCATATCCACAAAACAGGAAAAGTATGGGCAAGGTACTTGCCTCGAACAACCACAACGCGGAGAATCGACCGAAGTAGGTTGGCACGAACCGACTTGGAACCCGCCGACTCCACCGATCGCCAACTCGCGGTTATAAACTACGAAGGACAAGAACAACAATGAAATGAATTCCATAACACGACTCAAAGCCGTTGAATTCAAAGAACGAATGATGAAAGTTCAAGTGTTCTCCCCAAAACGGCCAAGAACACGATTCGTCCCGAAAAAACACGAAAACGGAATTCTAAGTCGAAATATGGATATACAATCCATAGAATATGTTTAACAACATCATTTATCCACAATCTATCCAACAAAAACGGATGGAAAACAAGATCGAGAACAAATCCCCCAAAAAGTCGATTCGAAGGAAATCAAGAAATATACTTCGATTCGACGAAGAACAATGGATTAAATGATGTTAAACACAAGAATACTACCAAGATTAATCATACCCATCATGAATTAATCAACAACACGGAACGAATCGGACAAAAATGCAAAACCCCCCAAATTCACGAAATTAGGGTTCTAAGGAAGATTACCTTGATTCGCTGGATCAAAGGACGATAACGGATGATTGATTGATGATATAACCTCAAGAACTTCATGGATTTGTTGTTAAACAACATGGCTCCAAGATCTCTAAGTCTTCAGCCGCGGAAGAGAAAGGTAGGAAATGAAAAACGAGAGGAATTGTGACTGCTCTGTCACATTTATACTGGGCCGGACTAGCGTGCGCTAGGCTGCCGAGCTAGCGTGCGCTATCGGCCCAGGCCGCAGTCCAGAGCCGACACTGCCCTACTGACTCGGCTAGGTAGCGTGCGCAGCCTTCCGGCCGTAGCGCGCGCTACCTGCCGGTCGTAGCGTGCGCAATGCCCGACAGTAGCGTGCGCTACCTGCCGATCGTCCCCGAGTCCAGTACTCCAGGACTCCACTGTCCAGACCAAATAGTGTGCGTTAGGCCAGCCGATAGCATGCGCTACACCTGCCGGTTAGCGCGCACAGCCTTCCGGACGTAGCGTGCGCTACGCCGGTTCCTGCCGCACCCGTCCGGCCGGTGCCCGAAATCGTCCGGCGATCCATAGCCGTCGGCCGGTGCTCGAACACGAGGATCGGCGACTCGATTTAGCGCCGCAGGCGTGACGAAAAGTTCGCGGACGACATCAACGACCCGAAATGAAAACATAATGCAATAATTAGTCATACGCGACCAAGAAAAGGGTCGAGATAACAAATACAGATACGGATACCCGTAACTTTGGGTAAATTACAAAATGGCCCAAAATGCCCGAAAATCATGATACGTGATCGAATAACCAAACCGAAGTTCACAACACGTCTAACAAAGTTAAACGGACTTACGAGAAACTCGAAACAGCAGTTTCGAACGATATCCGCAAGAATCGAACTCAAGTGCGGAAAAGTCGCTAAAAAGCACGGAACTCAACAAAACAACACCGAAACGAACTCTGATGACAAAAAGTGTAGAATTAATCATTCTAAGAATGACGAAACGGTCATGAGCGAGCCGTCAAAACGGACTTCCGCCGAAAAAAAAAAGAAATTGCCGGAAATCGAAATTACGCGTTTTACAATATCATAAGCAAATGGAATCTAAGATGACTAGGGTAAAGTCTCCACACAAGCTCAACTCTCAACCCAACGCAAACCCCAGCTCCTAGCTTAGATACCTGCCGCAGGAAAAGGAAAATGCGGCTGAGCTTAAAAAGCCCAGTGAACATATATATATATATATATATATATATATATATATATATATATATATATATATATATATAAACGAAACCAAAAGATAAGGAACGAACATATAAAGTATGGTACATTGGGAAAAGCATGAGGTATAAACAAATGGATATCAAAAGTAAGGAAAGGTTAGTAATCCACCACGAGCCCGAACACAAATCAAATCAAATATCATAGTAACCATGGAGTAGCTAGCTCCTGAACATGTGAAACACGTGTATTGCACACAAGCATCAATCACCGAACATATCATATCATATCATGTCATATCCAGTCAAATACAAATCGAACCTAGGATGCATCCATACGCCCCCGAACAATCATATTGGCCAAAACAAATATAAAGTGCACATATCATAACAAAATAGGACGGTGTGGAACATCACTCAACCACACTTGAAGGAGGAAAATATTTGTCCTTTATATATATAATAAAATAATATTTTCTTAATTAATTGTATCAGATCATATCTATACTACTTAAAACTTATCCCCCTTAATTTAATGTGGAAGGGGGTTTGTGCACAAAGTAAAGGTTATCCCCCTTAATATTTATCAATTTATTCCGAAAATATTTTCTCTCACATTATTTTCACCGCAAGAAATTATATTGATCAAAATAAATAATGCCAAACTAACTGTAAAAATTTCTGAAACTATATATATTTCCTTCTCTTGGCTTATGTGTTTACTCTATTGATCAACTGTTGAAGACTTTATCCAATTAACCTTACCAATATACAGTTGGTATATGTTAATAATTATATATGTCAGAAAATCATCATCTAATGTTTCTGATGCGTTAATGTTGAAATAGTACAAATTTTCGTTTATGATAAGCTCATCTTGAATGCTCACAATAAATTCATCTTGAATGCTCCCAATAAAATATGCAGGTATCGAATACCAAAGGGCTGCGATTTTTCACCTCAAAGAATACGAATCACTCTTACCATATATGATTATTAATATAGAACAATAAAACAGTAAATATTAGTATTCAACGGTACCTCATATTGAAGTCCTCATATTCTAGAGAATCCAAAGATACAACACGAGCACCTAAAGCTTCCAAATTCAACATCATGGTATGGTTCTTTGCCATTACCCACCTCAAATGCTGACAACAACCAAAAAGCAACCTCGAAAATGCATAATCTTCACCTGCCTGTTGCACAAACCACAAACGCATACAATCATGCAATTTAGAAGATCCAAAAACATTCATCAAGTTCTCTAACAACTCAAAATATGCCATTGGAAATATATATATATATATATATATATATATATATAATATGTATGTATATATCAAACTACAAATAGTTTTATAATTCGCTATGGCAAAAGTGCCAAATAAATAGGCAAAAAAATTTTTATGTAACTTATTCATATTAAAGGATTACATATGAAGAGACGATTTTAATTGTAACTTTTAATGTAAATAAACTAATTTAAATCTTAAAACTTATCCCCCTTAATTAAATGTGGAAGGGGGTTTGTGCACAAAGTAAAGGTTATCCCCCTTAATATTTATCAATTTATTCCGAAAATGTTTTCTCTCAGATTATTTTCACCGCAAGAAATTATATTGATCAAAATAAATAATGCCAAACTAACTGTAAAAATTTCTGAAACTATATATATTTCCTTCTCTTGGCTTATGTGTTTACTCTGTTGATCAACTGTTGAAGACTTTGTCCAATTAACCTTACCAATATACAGTTGGTATATGTTAATAATTATATATGTCAGAAAATCATCATCTAATGTTTCTGATGCGTTAATGTTGAAATAGTACAAATTTTCGTTTATGATAAACTCATCTTGAATGCTCACAATAAACTCATCTTGAATGCTCACAATAAACTCATCTTGAATGCTCCCAATAAAATATGCAGGTATGGAACACCAAAGGGCTGCGATTTTTCACCCTCAAAGAATACGAATCACTGTTACCATATATAATTATTAATATAGAACAATAAAACAGTAAACATTAGTATTCAACGGTACCTCATATTTAAGTCCTCATATTCTAGAGAATCCAAAGATACACCACGAGCACCTAAAGCTTCCAAATTCAACATCATGGTATGGTTCTTTGCCATTACCCGCCTCAAATGCTGACAACAACCAAAAAACAACCTCGAAAATGCATAATCTTCACCTGCATGTTGCACAAACCATAAACGCATATAATCATGCAATTTAGAAGATCTAGAAACATTCATCAAGTTCTCTAACAACTCAAAATCTGCCATTTGAAATATATATATATATATATGTATGGGTTAAAATAAAAAGTCTCTTATAATAAAAAGTGCAGGAGGGATTGTGGGAGTGACATGTGTCATCCCCATTCTACATCATATGACATGTGTCACCCACCCCCACCACCCCACCCCCCCACCACCCCTCCCCCCGAAAAAAAAATTTCCTGCCAAATTTTTTTTTTCGGGGGACAATTTTTTTTTTCCCGCCAAAAATTATTACTGCATCACAGTTATAAAGTTACTGCATCACAATTTTGATTTAGTGCATTAAGGTTATAAGTTACTGCATCATACTTGATGCACTTAATTGTTAGCTATGATGCAGTAACTTATAACTGTGATGCAGTAAAATTTATTAGTGTGATGCACAAAAAGAATGATGCATCATACTTATAAATTTTTGGCGGGAATAAAATTTTTTTTGGCGGGAATTTTTTTTTCCCGAGGGGGTGGGGTGGGTGCCACATGTCATATGACGTGGCATGATGTGGCAAGGTGACACATGTCACTCCCACAATCCTTCCTACACTTTTTATTATAAGAGACTTTTTAGAATAACCCCAGCCTATATATATATATATATATATATATATATCAAACTACAAATGGTTTTATAATTCGCTATATGGCAAAAGTGCCAAATAAATAGGCAAACAAATTTTTATGTAACTTATTCATATTAAAGGATTACATATGAAGAGACTATTTTAATTGTAACTTTTAATATAAATAAACTAATTTAAATATAAAAGTTATGACAAACATCACAATGCAAATGCACCTTATAATACACAAGGTGATTAAATTGAACTTTTAAATGATAGTATAAATTACAAGATGGTTAAATTTTAGCTATGAAAATTTAGAAACAATCGGTGCATCGCACGGGTTGAATAAACCAAAAGCAATCCCGGAGCAACACACGGGTTAGTAAAGCTTCATTTCATATGACTAATTACATAAACTAAAATAAAAGGACAATAACAATAAAAAAATATATAAACTTCTCTAAAAGGCATTTAAATTCCTCCATCTGCTCATTCAACCGTCTGCCCCAACATTACGTACAAAACACGTAGATATTCAACCAAAGACCGTGCATCGCACGTGTTGGATAATGCCTCGTCTATATATATAGTATATACGTACATGATTTATTATATATAACGGTTGGCCACTAAGTATACTGGATACATCTTGGAAAGTGTTTTAAACAACAAGCTGTACTGTTTTAAATCTGAGTGCGTAGCGGAAGTCTTAAATACAGTTAGTTGCCGAGGATACAGCAACTCGATGTGTAGTACTTAAATAATCACAGTTAATAAAACAATACAGACAGAAGGTAAATAACACAGTATTTAAAGTGGTTCGAGGTAAACCCCTCTACGTCTATTGATCCTCCACACAGGAGTAAAAAGTTTATTATAATTACGGCGTACACAACTATGTAATTATAACAACACCTAATCAATATATCGTTCACACAGATTGATATAAAGATCTTAGCTTTCAACCGTTCACACAGATTGGTTTGAGCTAACACTTTGACTGGCTTCTTCACACACAGTTCTGAAGCTTCGTCTTCTTCAATGCAAGTCCTTCACACACAGTTCGGGAGTAGCAAAGATTCCTCAGTCCACACAGGGCTGATATGAGTTTGTTCAAAGATAGAACAGGGTTGAAAAACAGCTATGACTTTCTAGGCTATAAGCTGATGATGTGTTGTTCAAGGTTTGAGCACTGTATATCTCTTATATCTGAATAGCAGAAAGCTTGGGGAGATATGTTTTGCTTTGAATATTTCTTGTAAGCTTGATCGTTTGTAAGTCGTGAATAATCTGTAGATTTTCAGTCGTTCTTTTCGTGTGTTATGATCTTTAAACTCTGGAGATATATATAGCCTTTGAAATATATCCGTTTGAAATCTATCCGTTGAGCAAGATTCTGCGACAACTGATATTTGACTGAGATCCGGATATTGCGGGATTTTGAAGATCTTCTGACTTACAGTATTTAAATACTTTATCCTTTAGTATTTAAATACTTCTTTATCAACGGGACTTGACTTCTAGCGAATACTGAAGATTCCTTCTTGTCCTGTTGAGAGCTGTATGGAAGATATCATTGTATTGATATTCGAGACAGCTTCCATACTTTGGCTTTGCAGGACTCTTTGCTGTATGATCAATATACTGTATGGATGAGACTGCGAGAGGTCTTCGATACATGATTGATACTTGATCAGCTTTTCGATACAGCTAGATGCGGTATCCAGGATTTGGCATATTGTCAAAACATTCTGACAATACTATCGATACAGGGACTATTTATTCAAACAGCATCGATACAGGGATTGGTTACCCAACAATTTCCCCCTTTTTGATAATTTGCCAAGTCCTTCCGAGTCTTCCTTATAAAACCTTTATGATGTTATCCAAACATATTTGATGATGCCAAAACTTTTGACACTTAGCGGTTTGAAGTAGGGCAGACTTCTTGGTCTTCTTTCGAATGTTCTGGCCTTCGGTATTTAGGCTTAACACTAAGAACTGCTCGCAGGCTAGTTCAGCTTTTATAAAAAGAAAGTTACATTGAAAACTTATGATTGGCGCGCAGGCACAATCTTATATTGTTTTCTAGATGCATACAACTTAAACTATGAACTGTTCATAGACAAGTTCTTACAGCTTGTGTATGAGATATGTTTCATAATATGAATACAGTAATAATAAATAAAGTGACTGTAAACATATAAGAACACAGTAGATTACGAGTTGTAATCTTTTAAGACAAGCAAAAATTTTATTGATAGTGAAATAGAGTACAAAGATTGCTGTTTTGAAAGTAAAATTACAATCGAATAATACACCAAGATATTTAGCTCCTAAAGTCAGAGTGTCTCTATGGTCACTTGGAAGGGTCATTCTTGGTGCTTCGCCACCAGTTCTAGTGAGCGTCCTTGTCTCGATTCTGATAAATTGCACGTCCTTCATAAGATTTATCAAAGACTAGGATCCAGTCTTCTGGATGGGTCATCAAGTCACCTTTTCGATACTTTGACTTCATCTGCGGCTGTAGCGGGAGCGATCCATCTTCCAGCTTCATCTTGAATTCCTCTGCGGCTTCCTGTACCGTTCTGCATCTATTGAATAAAGCGGATTCCCTGATAAGTACAATGAAGTATCTTAACAGTTCATTTCTCCTCCATTATTTGATCTCTGCAGCGGTAGGTTGATGGTCTGCCGGGAGGTTCATAGATTGTGGCTTTCGGACTAGGCTTTTCCAAGGATACTTGGGATCCTGGAATTCTGGTCTATCTCCCTGTATCCTCACGTTCGGCATTGAGATACGGGCTATGTCAGCAGTGATGGAGTCTTCAAATGGAGCTAACAACTCTTTTTCTTGCTCCAACCTTGTTCTCCTGGCGGCTTCCCGTGTTTCTTCCCCCTTTTTGGCATCATCAAGGTATGATACCTTTTCATCAAGACGTTCCAGGATCTCCAGAGCGGCATCCTGTTTCGTCTCCATATTTGATATTCTCTCAACAAGGGAGGAGAGCACCTGCGACATATCCTTTATGTTCTTGTCATGATCTCGTATTTGGGAACCGGATTCGATTAGAGCAGATGCGGTCTTGGCCTCAGATATGCGGAGTTTCGATTGCTCTTCCCTCATGATCCTTTCTTGCTTCTCTTGCAGATTGCTCAGAGCTTGCTTGAAGACCTCTGGCAAGACAGTGAAGGCTTCGACTACTCGAGAGACTTCATGCTTTAATCCAGTCATTTCTTCAACAGCAGATGTGTGAAGCCAATCAAGAGCCTTTTCTACTGAGTGTAGAGCATTGACTACGTCCTGAATAAATACAGTTTAGAGGCCAAGAGCACGTAATCGCTCTTTTCTTATTTCAGTGCGGGGAGAGTCTGGCTGGGCGAAGTCCTCGACTCCATTTAACCTTCTCAAATTCACGTCAGGACGTGAAGTGAGTTGGATATCCTCAGGTATAGTACCGTCATCGGATTCCAAGATGGTTGGTGGGGCAGGAGCAACTGTTTCAGTTTCGGCAGCAGGGGGTGCGACATCCTCCTGTTATGAAGATGTTTCTGTAGACATGGATACAGGAGGGACCATTTCCTCCTGGTGTCTCTTAGCATCTGCCTGTTCCGGCAGAGGGACTGATTCCTCTTGCTGGAAGGCGCGTGATTCTTCTTCTTCGGCGGTGACAGCAGGCTCGGGTGCCTGTTGCGAAACATTTTCTTCCTCCTCGACATGAGGGACTGAATCCTCATTGTCAGGACCATTGTCTTGCTGTGGTGAAGGGGACGATTCATGGGTGGATGTCCCTTCATCTTTCTTGGCTTGGGCTTCCTCTCGACTCATCCGCAAACTAGCCTGGAGTGCATCGTCATCGTCGTCAGAATCAGGATCAGATTTTGGACTGTCGGGAGTTTCCATAGACGAAGATTTTCCTTTCCTTTTAGCGTCAGCCTTATCAAGCAGATGACTCTCAATTAGCTCCTTGACGAATAAGTTGTCCCATTGGATCAGGACAGCAATTTCTTAGGTGTCCGTCACTTCCAAAACGAACTTCTCTTCATTCCACCACTCACTCCAGTTGTACAAAGTTTTGTACGGAGCAAGTCTAGAGATCTTCCATTGGAGAAACCGCTCGAATGACTGCTCAATATGCACGGAAAGCAGGGTCTTGGAAATTATTGTGTCCGGGGAGGGACTCTGTACAGTTTCTGGGTTTGCTGTAGGAAGGGGTTCCTCTACAGGTGTGGGATCCTATATTGGAGAGGGATTACTTACAGGGGATGGTACCCCGAAGGAAGGTGGATCCTGAATGGGTGTGGAATCCCATATAAGAGAGGTAACTGTTGGCTCCAAACAGGCAGCCGACTCTCCAGAGTCTTTTGAGTTGGCAGATGTCCTCGTATCCGTCATTTCCACCAAGGGCTCGGTATCTACTGTCGATATAGTAGCAGGCATCTCTTCCACAGGGGTTGGGCCCTGGGGTAGTTGATCAGTGGGCTGCGCCACGATAGGAGCGTCCTCGGAGGGTTCTGTAGCTTTAACTTTAGTAAGACTCCTTAGCTTCTTTTTCGGATTCTCAGCAGCAACTGGTGTCTTGCTGTGAGATCTTTTTCATTTCTTTGAAGATTCGACACTTTGGGACTTAGAAGAAACGTCCCTCGGATCTTCAGACAGCGGCAAGTTCCGGATAAAAGGCCTGTTCGCAATCAGGATGCTCTAATTGAAGGCAGTGGGCCTGATGCCTCCTAAGAATATCCGCGAACTTATCTTATTTGCTTCTGCGGTTTGCTGAAGTCCGCACTTCGTCAAAACATGGTTTAAGAATAAACCAAACAATTTCTTCTGAGTAGTAGGTTTGGACACCTCTTCCTGCAAACGTTTAAGGATAACCTGAAACCAGTTGACCTTCTCGTAGGTCATTATGGCGACCATCATCCTGAATCTGAGATTTGTGCACATCTCAAATGCACCTGTACGATTCTCGATAATGCGGCAGCAAAAATCATGTAAATAAACAAACGGTAAACAAAAATTTTTCTTATGGCATGTGGTGTGAACCACTTCCACCGTTGCAGAACCGGTGAACAAGCCATAGTATTGAGTCAGCAGCTCTTGAGACCCAAAGGTCTCAACCTCTTCCATGGTCAGGCCATCAGAGGGTAGCCTGAAAATGTTTTTGAGAAGCTCTTGGTTAATGCGGATCTCCACTCCATGAATGACTGGTGTGATATCAGCAACATGTCCTCCTAGGGCCAGAGGCAGAAAACGAACCACGGCGTTGAGGGAGAACACCTCAACAAGATGAACGTCATAATTCTCGGCGGTGTGGCTCCCAAGGCGATAGAGGCCTTGTTGACGGATTCTAGTGGTGACGACCTCCATGGCATCGACGTCATCACTTTCAGCGTGAATGCGTTCCATCACGACAGATCTGGAGAAGATCCGTCTATCGATGAAGTTCAGAGACTTCTTGAGAGAGGTGGAAGATGTCTGAGTAGACGCCATTGATGAATCTCAAGAAAAGATGAAAAAGATTCAAGAAGAATATGTAGTAAACACAGAAAAACTTGTAGGCTGAATTGGTTGAGTGCTCTTAAAATATGTAGAAGGCGTAAAGAGTCTCAAATGGCATTTACAGTCCTTTTATAGTAGGCGGTGAAGAAGGGTTTTCAGAGAACGAATGGTCAGATGTAAGGGATGGGACCGATGCTTAAAATGAATGGTCACGATGGACTGAGTGTAACTGGTACACTTATCCATTGAATTTTAAAAAAGGAGCGGGTCCCACTTCTGACATTTGTTATTTCCCTTAATGCCTGAAACGACGGTATTAAATATTAAACAATTTGAAAACATCGCGGCTTTTAAGATTCGATTGTCCAGATGTCGTGTAAGACATTTAATGTAAATGACGTTTGACATGAAAACAGGGCACGTGGACAAAAATTATTTTAAAATGAAATATTATAATATATAATGAATCGAAATCCCATAGTATGTGATGTATCCGCGACGATACAGAGTTCCCCCTTAAAAGGTACATATAGGTTTCAATTCCATACAACAACTTTTGGATTAATGCTGTATTCATGGGTGATATTGTATTCCCCCTTAATTATTTCACACGTCAGCTGTAGGATATTCATATTGCTTTATTCCCTACAGTGCTGTATTGAAGGCTCTGAGTGTACAGATAATTAATGGTGGATACTGTATTCTTGGGTCTTACAGCATTCCCCCTCAATTGTTGAGTAAAAACAGTAAATACTTGCAGGGAGTCAGGCTGTAGCAATCCCAATTCTTGTCGAAGCATGTTGAATCTTGCTGTATCGAGAGGTTTGGTGAAGATGTCGGCCAACTGAATATCTGTATGAACTTTTTCCAGCCGAACATCCTTGTTCTCGACATGATTCCTTATGAAATTATGCTTCATGTTGATGTGCTTAGTGCGCGAGTGCAATATAGGGTTGTGTGTTATTGCAATTGTACTCGGACTATCGCACATGATTGGCATTTCCTTGGCCTCAATCCCATAATCTGACAACTGTTGCTACATCCAAAGGATCTGCATACAGCAGCTACCAGCAGCATAGTATTATGATTCAGCCGTGGAAAGTGAGTTTGCCAATTGCTTCTTACTGAACCAAGAAACAAGTCTAGGTCCAAGAAAGTGACAAGTTCCACTTGTACTCTTCCTATCTAGCTTGCGGCCTCCGAGATCCGAGTTGCTATAGCCGCCTTCTTTAGGATACCATAGTCCTACATTGACTGTTCCTTTAATATACTTCAGGATTCGTTTAGCTGTATTGAAGTGTGATTCTTTGGGTGCTACTTGATATCTCGCACACACTCCTACAGCAAACTGGATATCGGCCCTGCTAGTCGTTAGGTACATGAGCGAGCCAATAAGCTTCCTGTAGAGTGATTGGTCAACCAGCTTTCCGGCTTCATCAGCACTAATTTGCACGGAAGTGCTCATGGGAGTTGACGATGATTTGGAAGTGTTCATTCCAAATTTGTTGAGAAGCTCCTTGCTGTATTTTTCCTGGTTGATGAAAATCCCTGTAGGCAACTGCTTTACCTGCAAACCTAGGAAATAACTAAGTTCTCTCATCATACTCATTTCAAATTTACTTTGCATGAGATGAGAGAACCTTTGAAATAAAGCAAGGTTAGTTGAACCAAATATAATGTCATCTACATAGATTTGAACAATTAGAAGGTCATCACCTTCCTGTATTTTGAACAAGGTCTTGTCCACAGCACCTTTCTCAAATCCATTATCGGTTAGATACTGGGACAGGGTCTCATAGCATGCTCTAGGGGCTTGCTTAAGTCCATACAGTGCTTTCCTCAGCCTGTATACTAGATCGATGCCGTCTGTGTTGGCAAACCCTGGTGGTTGTTCAACATAAACTTCTTCGACAAGGTCTCTATTTAGGAATGCACTTTTGACGTCCGTTTGGTATACGATGAAGCTCTTATGGGCGGAAAATGCTAAAAATATCCTAATGGCCTCTAGTATGGCTATAGGGGCAAAAGTTTCATCGTAGTCTATGCCTTCTTTCTGTCTGTAGCTTTGTGCGACTAGTCTGGATTTATTCCTTATAATTAGTCCATTTCGATCCTTCTTGTTTCGAAATACCCATTTGGTTCCAATAACTGATTGGTGCGTAGGTCTGGGTACAAGATACCATACATTGTTTCTTTCGAAACCGTTAAGCTCTTCTTCCATAGATGTTATCCAATGAGAATTATTGAGAGCTTCTATGGTAGAAACAGGTTCCGACTGGGCTAAGAATACAACAATAGTGCACATATTGAGTCTTCTAAGCTCGGATTGAGATTTCCATTCAGGTAATGATGATATCTCAGTATCTAGTTCTTCTTATGCACACAGTACATTTCCTTGTGTACTCTGTATTCTCCTACGGGTAGAAACACCAGCATTAATATTTCCAATGATCAGCTCTTGCGGGTGATCTCTCAACCATCTTCGGCCAGGTTCTAATTCGGGGTCCCGTGCTATATCTTGAGTTGCTGTAGTTTCAGCTTCAACTTGTACAGCATCGGCTTCATCTACGTCGATTCTAACAGCTGCGGGGTTGATTTCTAGGTCAACAAGAAGTTCTATAAGAGTTGGTGGATCTAAGATGGAAAGTTATTGGATGTTCTGAGTAACAGCTTCTACTCCTGTAGGGTCATGGTGAGGTTCGTCGAACACTACATTAACTGATTCCTCGATCGCCAGCTTCCTTTTATTAAAGATCCTGTAAGATTTGCTGACGGAGGTGTAATACCCGGTTGTAATTCACTCATTTTTATTCAGTAATTATCAATCAGTAATTGTCACTCAGTAATTTTCATTCATTAATAATCACTCATCATTCATACTCATTCAATCGTGTTCACCGTTCGGCGTAATAATTGTGTTACTCGTGCTTTTGTCCCCGTACTTCTCGAATTCTGTGATTTTTGTACTCGGTGCATCATTATAGGCTGAACTGCTTGTCGAGCAGGGCCGCACGAGCAGGCCGCACGAGCAACTGCTCGTGCGCGGCGCTCGTGTGTTGCGGCTGGACTGGGTAGGAGACCCAGCGGCCGAGTCAGTGCCGCACGAGCAGGCCACACGAGCAACTACTCGTGCGCGGCGCTCATGTGTTGTGGCTGTACTGGGCAGGAGGCCCAGCGTTCGAGTCAGGTCCGCACAAGCAGGCCACACGAGTTACTGCTCGTGCGCGGCGCTCGTGCGCTAAGAGCAGTAGCCGGCAGAAGCCTCACACACGACCGGACGCACGGACACTTGGTCGTGCGGGTTGGTCGTGCGTCCCTGGGACTTATATAAGTGGACCGACGGGATTTTCTCATTTTCACCATTTCTTCATCCTAGTTCCGAGAGAAAGGGTTTGTGGGAGAAATTTTTCATCATCAATCACTTGAGTACTCAATTTTCATCATCTTCATTCGGTTGTGAAGCTCGGATTGTCGATCTAACGCGTGTTCATCGAATCAAAGTACTTGGATCTTCAAAGGTAATATTCTTCAAACATCTTGGATTTCGATTATGTGTTTAGATAGGATGTTTTGGACATTATAATCATGTTGTATGAAGAGATGTACGTATGATTACGAGTGTGTATGAATATTCATTGGATTATTGAAAGGTTATTCAAGAATACTTCGAATATTGAAATGGATTTGGGGGTTTTCGATTAGATGTCGATATAGAACTCAAAACGTCGATACGACTAAACTAAGTTCATTGGGGCATTATAACGAACACGTTGTAACCAATCTTCGATTTTACAATAAACCTCCATTATATCCATACCAAACTTCCAAGGAGTGATTCAATCCATCAAAACATCTTCAATACACTCAATAATCCAAAATGAATACGACTAGTTTGGGGTGTTACAGAGTTGGTATCGGAGCGTGGTTTTGAATACTACCTTCCGAGTCACGTCTCATTTGAAATCATCATTCATCATACTAGTATCATTAGACTTTTGTGTCACGTGTGACCTGTACAAATGCCGAGCCCCTCAGACCAAAGAACAGTAAGATTTCTGACGCTATGGAATAATTTCCGGCAATAAGAATCACTCATTCATCATTCAACAGTCAACAATCCTCTTTCGTCATTTTCATTTTTTTTGATCAAGTCGATCATATTAATTCATTAATCACTCAGTTCATTTCATTGTTCAGTTGTTGATCTTGAGGATCATATCATTGATCTTATTAACTTGTTCAAGATAATCATTTCAAGAATTTCTTCAAATAATCACGTCACTTCAGTTGATCATTCATGTAATCATTGTATTTGAGCGCGTATGCTCATTTTCATCATTTCATAATATAATCATAATGTGATATTCATACGAGATATATAATTATCATATGACTTTCCACTTCCTGTATGGAAAGAGCTGGCAGAGGACGCGGGGGAAGAGGCCGTGGTGCGGGCCGAAACCCGAGAGCTCGTGTGAATACACGCGCTAATTCAAGGAATAATGTTAATTCATCGAGCCGTGACGCTGCCACTCATTCACCTGGACGTAATCATTCACTATCAGGGAGTCGTACCCGGGACACAGCTCAGTCAGAAGATATTCGGGTTGATCCACTCGCTTTCATGCAGGGCATGATGGCTCAAATGACTCTGATAGCACAATTGATGGAGACGATGCATAACTCGACTACTCAAAATCAGCAGGCTCCTCCGCCGCCACCTCAGAGGCAAGAGAGGGGTGTGAGCAGTATCATTGGCGATATCTCTCGCCAGCGACCACCTACCTTCGAGGGCTCATCTGAGCCGGCGGATATCATTCACTGGCTTGAATATTTCGAGAAACTGTTTGCTATGGTGGACTATCCTGAGGGACACAAAGTTTCAGTTGTGGGTTACTATCTTGGTAAGGGCGCACATTCATGGTGGATATCACTGAAGCCCACCGACGGATCTTGTACATGGGAACAATTCAGGACTTTCATGATGGATAGGTATTATTCGGCCCCACTCAGGGAGGCCAAGTTGTCAGAATTACTCACCCCCGACCTTTCAGCGGACGATGATGTTCTCGCCATCGCCGAGAAATTTCAGGAACTTCTTCCTTTCGCCTCATCTATCATTCACTCTGAGGTGGACAAAATCAAGTATTTCAGCAAGAGGCTGAAACCCCGTATGCGGATGCAGTTTCTTAATCACAATTGCACCACTCTGGCCGAATTCATTGAGAAAGCTCTTACTTATGAGCTTACTGCTAAGGAGATTGCTAAGCAGCAACCTTCATCTGCTGGCAAGAAATCTAAGAATCGTAATCAGTCTGACGGCAGTCAGGCCACTTTCAAGAAACCTCGTGCGGGCTCTACTTTTTTCTGAGCGACCTCCTATTGCGCCTAAACCCGCGGAATCTCAGTTACGAGTGGCCAGTTCGTCCATCACCTGTTTCAACTGTGAAGAACAGGGTCATTTCAGCACCAAGTGTCCGAGGCAGACTGTCACGTGCCATAACTGTGGGATTGCTGGGCATAAGGCCCGTTTTTTCCGAAGAGACTCTAAACCTACTCCGGCATCATCTCAGGCCCTGAGACATCCAGAAGTACAGAATAAGGCCACTCAGTCAGCGTCGTTCAAGACGACAGGAGCTAATAAAGGTGGAGCCAAAAGCTATCAGACAGGAGCATCCGGTTCGGGGGCCGGCAAGCCCCAAATTTATGAGATGAAGAAGACCGACGATCCAGAGGCCCGGATGATCTCAGGTACACTCGATATTCTATCTCAACCTGTGTTTACCCTTTTTGATACTGGTGCATCGCATTCATTCATTTCCAAGTCATGTTTGAGTAGACTACGTCTGGGTAGTGCTACTAGTTGTGAGCCCTGTGTCATTGGTCTACCTGACGGTAGAAGAATTATCGGAAATCGTGAGATTCAGAATTGTCCGATTCAGTTTCATGGCCGTGTATGGCTAGCAGACCTAATCATGGTGGATTTACCAAGAGACGATGTCATCTTGGGTATTGATTGGATGGATCGTCACGATGCCATCATTAGTGTCCGTAAGCGTATGGTCACTATCATTTCAGACGATGGGGTCGAATGTGTTTTTCAGGGAGGTAATCCCAACTGTTCTGGTAAGGTCATTAACTTGATGAAAGCAGTGAAATTACTCAGTCAGGGGTGTGTTGGTTATTGGTGCTATATGACCAAAACCGATAAATCACCAATAATGTTGGCGGATATTCCGGTAGTGAGAGAGTATGCCGATGTTTTTCCAGACGAGTTACCTGGTTTGCCTCCACAGAGAGATGTAGAATTCACGATTGAGTTGGAGCCCGGTACGTCTCCAATATCGAAGACACCGTGCCGGATACCTCTGACCGAAATGCAGGAGTTGAAGAATCAATTAGAGGATTTGACCGTGAAGGGTTACATTCGACCGAGTGCATCCCCGTGGGGAGCACCAGTGCTTTTTGTCAAGAAGAAGGATGGTTCGTTCCGCTTGTGTATTGATTACCGGGAATTGAACCGGGTGACAATCAAGAATAAGTGTGCTCTACCCCACATTGATGATCTCTTAGATCAACTTCAGGGAGCTTCAGTATTTTACAAGATCGACTTAAGATCCGGATATCATCAGTTGCGGATTCGAGAGTCGGATATCGCGAGGACGGCGTTTCGAACACGCTATGGTCATTATGAATTCGTGGTAATGCCGTTTGGGTTAACTAATGCACCTGCGGTATTCATGGAGTTAATGAATCGGGTTTTCATCGACTATTTGGATCAGTTCATGGTTGTCTTTATTGATGACATTTTAATTTATTCTCGTGACCGGGAGGAGCACGAGTTTCACCTTCATCAAGTGCTCGACGTGTTGAAACGAGAGCAACTTTATGGGAAGTTTTCCAAATGTGAATTCTGGATGTCCGAAGTGACGTTTATCGGGCATGTAATTTCATCAGACGGAGTTCGTGTCGACCCTCAAAAGACGGAGGCTATCCGAGATTGGCAACCTCCGAAGAATGTTAAGGAAATCCGAAGTTTCCTTGGGTTAGCTGGTTATTATTGGTGATTTGTTGAAGGATTTTCTAAAATCGCTCAACCCATGACGAACCTTTTACGGAAAGATAAGAAGTACACGTGGTCCGATGCGTGTCAACAGAGTTTTGAGGAACTCAAGAGCCAGTTAATTTCAGTACCTGTCCTTTCTTTACCGCAAGGGATAGAAGGATTTGTGGTTTATAGTGATGCGTCCGGGCAGGGTCTCGGATGTGTACTCATGCAGAACGGGAAAGTTATTGCTTATGCTTCACGGCAATTGAGACCTTACGAGGTTAATTATCAAACCCACGACCTGGAGCTAGCAGCCGTGGTGTTCGCATTGAAGATTTGGCGTCATTATCTTTATGGCGTTACCTGTCAGATATTCACCGATCATAAGAGTTTAAAGTATATATTTACTCAGAAGGAGTTAAATATGCGACAGAGACGGTGGTTGGAACTAATCAAAGATTATGATATCGAAATCCTTTACCACCCGGGCAAGGCGAACGTTGTCGCCGACGCCTTGAGTCGTAAGTCTGTTCAGGAGCAGATGCTTGCTCGATTAACAGTTCAGAAGGAACTTCAGCAGGAATTTCTGAGACCCGAGATTGATGTCTGGTTACAGCGAGTACAAGGGCAACTTTGTACGTTGGAGATTTCATCGCCACTTGAGGAGGCGATCAGGGAGAATCAGGGTTCGGAGCCATTTTTGTTATGCATTCGAGATGATGTGACTCAGAGGAAAGCCCCTGGATTTGTGGCCCACGAGGATGGACTTTTGCAATTTAAGAATCGGTTGTGCGTACCGGCGAATGACGAGTTGAAAAACTCGATTTTGAGAGAAGCTCATGCTACCCCTTATTCCGTTCATCCGGGGTCTAGCAAGATGTATAAAGACTTGAAACAAAATTACTGGTGGAGTAATATGAAGCGGGAAGTCGCAGAATTTGTTTCGAGATGTTTGACCTGTCAGCAAGTCAAGATAGAAAATCAGCAACCGGCGGGTATGCTGAAAACTCTCCCTATTCCAGAATGGAAGTGGGAGGATATTTCAATGGACTTCATCACGAGTTTGCCGACGAGTCGTCGTGGCATGAATACAATCTGGGTAATTGTGGATCGCCTAACTAAATCAGCTCATTTCCTTGAGATTAAGGATACGTGGGGTCCCGAGAGACTTGCCCAGTTGTTTATCAAAGAGATAGTGAGATTGCACGGTACTCCTAAGAGTATTGTTTCCGATCGTGACGGACGATTCGTGTCTCATTTTTGGAAATCAGTTCATCGTGCTATGGGAACTCATCTTAATCTCAGTACATCTTTTCATCCTCAGTCCGACGGACAATTGGAGAGGACTATTCAGACTTTGGAGGACATGTTGAGGGCATGTGTTCTCGATTGGAAAGATGATTGGGAAGCCCAACTACCGTTGATCGAGTTCACATACAATAATAGTTGGCATACTTCGATTAAGATGGCACCTTACGAGGCCTTGTACGGTCGTCGTTGTCGATCTCCTTTGTGTTGGGATGACTTATCAGAATCAATCGACACCGAGCCCGATATGCTTATAGCCGCCCGTGAGAAGGTAGCTTTGATCAGGAGTCATTTGTTGACCACTCAGAGTCGACAGAAATCTTATGCATATAATCGTCGTCGACCATTAGAGTTCGAGACAAGTGACCATGTTTTGGTCAAAGTATCCCCGAGTCGTGGTATCTTCCGTTTTGGGAAGAGGGGAAAGTTGAGTCCGAGATTCATTGGACCGTTTGAGATTTTGGATCAAGTAGGCGAATTAGCTTATCGATTGGCCCTACCTACGGCGTTGAGCCGAATTCATAATGTGTTTCATGTATCTCAGTTACGGAAGTATGTTGCCGACCCGATCCACATGCTTCAGTTCGACGAAATCGAGATCGCCGATGATCATTCATATGAGGAGCGTCCTATACGAGTCTTGGAGCAGCGAATCAAACAGTTGAGGAACAAGGCGATTCCTTTGGTTAAGATCCAGTGGTTTAGACACGGAGTCTAAGAGGCTACTTGGGAAACCGAAGATAGTATGCGGGAGAGTTATCCCGAGTTGTTTGACCCTTAGTTTCGAGGATGAAACTATTTTTAAGGGGGGGAGTATGTAATACCCGGTTGTAATTCAGTCATTTTTATTCATTAATTATCAATCAGTAATTGTCACTCAGTAATTTTCATTCATTAATAATCACTCATCATTCATACTCATTCAATCGTGTTCACCGTTCGGCGTAATAATTGTGTTACTCGTGCTTTTGCCCCCGTACTTTTCGAATTTTGTGATTTTTGTACTCGGTGCATCGTTATAGGCTGAACTGCTTGTCGAGCAGGGCCGCACGAGCAGGGCCGCACGAGCAGGCCGCACGAGCAACTGCTCGTGCGCGGCACTCGTTTGTTGCGGCTGGACTGGGCAGGAGACCCAGCGGCCGAGTCAATGCCGCACGAGCAGGCCACACAAGCAACTGCTCGTGCGCGGCGCTCGTGTGTTGCCGCTGTACTGGGCAGGAGGCCCAGCGTTCGAGTCAGGGCCGCACGAGTAGGCCACACGAGTTACTGCTCGTGCGCGGCACTCGTGCGCTAAGAGCAGTAGCCGGCAGAAGCCTCACACATGACCGGACGCACGGACACTTGGTCGTGCAGGTTGGTCGTGCGTCCGTGGGACTTATATAAGTGGACCGATGGTATTTCCTCATTTTCACCATTTCTTCATCCTAGTTCCGAGAGAAAGGGTTTGTGGGAGAAATTCTTCATCATCAATCACTTGAGTACTCGATTTTCATCATCTTCATTCGGTTGTGAAGCTTGGATTGTCGATCTAATGCGTGTTCATCAAATCAAAGTACGTGGATCTTCAAAGGTAATATTCTTCAAATATCTTGGATTTCGATTTTGTGTTGAGATAAGATGTTTTGGACGTTATAATCATGTTGTATGAAGAGATTATGTATGATTACGAGTGTGTATGAATATTCATTGGATTATTGAAAGGTTATTCAAGAACACTTTGAATATTGAAATAGATTTGGGGGTTTTCGATTAGATGTCGATATAATCTCGAATTGTGTATTCATTTTGGATTATTGAGTGTATTGAAGATGTTTTGATGGATTGAATCACTCCTTGGAAGTTTGGTATGGATATAATGGAGGTTTATTGTAAACAATCGAAGATTGGTTACAACGTGTTAGATATAATGCCCCAATGAACTTGGTTTAGTCGTATCGACGTTTTGAGTTCGTTATATTCGTGTTTGATTCGTATGTTGAATGGATTGTTGGTAATTGTATTATTCAAGGTTGTTCGAGCTACCGACATTTTATTTAGGACGTTTGTTCGTGGAAGGACATTGTTCACCGGTGTTGTGTAAGTTAATTCTTACTCGGTTAAAAGGATATTCATTTCTTTTGTTGTTGTTCATTCATAATCATAATTCATTCATAATGTATTAATCGTATTGAGATTGTAATTGTCAATTAATCACTTCATTCACAAGGAACGATGGTTCCAATCATTTCATTGAGCTATCATTCATTTCACTATCATTTCATCTCGGTGAGTCATTCTTGACTTTGTCGGATTGTTATTCATTATTATTCTTCATGGTCATTCTTGTTCATATGACCTTCTGAGTTCATATTGTGCGGCCGGGTGTGGATGTGTGGGATTTTAGTCGGGCACGTGATGGTCATGTGTTGGGTTCACCGACACATTGGACTGTGCACACGGTAATGTATCTCCGTGAGACTAATTAGGTACAATGGCGGGTGTGTCCGGACATCCGTCTTGTGCACGTGAACATTCCATTACGGGTGTACTATGATGCCTCTCTTCAGCTTCATTTCATAATTAAGATATATCATGATTGTGTTTATTCAACTCTTGAGGATTGTTGTTCTGTGTAACTGACCCTATTGGGGGATATTGTTTTCAGATCATGTCAAGGCTAAGGCACGGGAAGAGAACGTTGATGGCGAGGAGTCCCAGTGATACTAGTAGGGGCCCCCAGTCCTTTCATTCACCGTGTTTTCTTTATTTTATTTCCGCTGCAGATTTCCGTTTGGATATTGAGTTCATTCAGTGTTGTATATTTTATCTCCATATAAAATATACTTGTATTCGGTTATTATCTTGGGTGTGTTGTAATAAAACTCCTCATCGGAGTGATTGATAATATATTGTGGTTCGGTACTACAATTATATTATTTAATTCATTAATTTTCATTCGCCTGGTGGGTCCCAGTCGGGGGTCTATGGCACTGTAATATCCGCCTAGTTTGGGGTTACAGGAGGAATATCCTATAGATATTCCTTCATCTGACTTCTCGTCAAAGGTTCTAAGTTGATCATTCCCATTGTTCAATACATAGCACCTGCATCCAAAAATGTGAAAATACGAAACTAACGGAGTTTTGTTGTTCCATACCTCGTATGCTGTTTTGTTGTGGTGCTTGTTGACGATACAACGGTTTTGAGTGTAGCATGTTGTATTGGTTGCTTCACCCCAGAAACGCTGTGGCAACTTGCTTGCGGCAATCATAGTCCTTATTGCTTCTTTCAGCGTCCTATTCTTTCGCTCGGCAACACCATTTTGTTGAAGTGTACGGGCAGCTGAGTATTCGTGCTGTATCTCATTTTCCGAACAATATTGCTCTATAAAGCAGTTAGTAAATTCTGTAACTCTGTCGGAACGAATGGACACGATACTCGATCCCTTTTCATTTTGAAGCTTTCTCAGGAGCTCGGGCAGCTTTGATTGGGGCTGTGAACAAACCTAAAAGTTCGATTCGATTCGGAGGATTCGGCTCAAAAAAGCCCGGTTCGTGGCTCGATTCGGGGCACCTAACGTAGAGCCGAACCCTATAAAATAGGATTCGGCAAATCGGACCGAACGGTTCGGCTCGATTCGAGGGGCTTTGGCCCAAGACATAAACCCCTCCCATCCCAGGACGAACCATTCGGCTTCGGCGAATCGGACCGAACTATATTCGAACTATACTGGACTTATGGAGTTATATCAGACTTTAACTCGAGCTGAATCGAACTATATTCGAATGGTTCGAAAATTCGAGCCGAATCGAATCGAACTATAAAAAAAATAGCCTTCGAGCCGAATCGAACCTCAAATTCTGAGGTTCAAAAGTTTCGAGCCGAGTCAAACCCTGTGAAGGTTCGGTACAGTTCGGCTCGTTTACAGCCCTAGCTTTGATGTTGTTTCCTTCTTCTTGCTTAAGAAAATTGTCCAAGCATACCTGGAGTAATCATCAACAACAACGAGACAGTATTTCTTACCTCCCAAACTTACCGGGTCTACAGGACCATAGAGATCCATGTGTAGCATTTCCAACACTCTGTGGGTTGAAAGGTAGGATTTGCTCTTCAGGGTGGACTTGATTTGCTTGCCTTTTTGACATGGTCCACAGACATTGTCTTTTTGGAATGATGCATTCGACAAACCTCTAACCAGTCCCTGTCTTGAGAGCTTGTTGATCGTCTTGAAGTTTACGTGAGACATCCTCTTATGCCATAGCCAGCTTAGATCTGCAGTGCCTTTGGCAACTAAACAAGGAATAGTGGAGCTCGTAGGCATCCAGTCAGCAATATACATATTACCTGATCTGCTTCCTGTGAGCACAACTTCTTTGGTCAGGATGTTCTTGACTCTACAGTGATCTATATAGAATTTCACCGAGAACTGTTTGTCACAGAACTGGCTAATACTAAGTAGATTGTACTGTAAGCCTTCAACATGAGCTACGTCGGTGACTTTGAATTTTCCGACAAGAAGGTTTCCTTTTCCTCTTGTTCTTCCTTTAGATTTATCACTGAAGCGCACTTTTAGACCGCGACCTTCTACGAAATCTGATAGCTTGCTTCTATCTCCTGTCATGTGCCGGGAGCATCCGCTGTCGAAGTACCATATGTCCTTCTCCAAAATGTCCTGCAGCACATAAATTATGTAGATTTAGGTCCCCTTTAATTGTTGGGTCCGTGAATGTTAGTGCCTTTTGGTACCCAAATTTTCCTGACAGCAATTGGTTTACTGTAGGTTATATTTGGTACAAATTTGCGGTATCTACGTGGGGCATCTACGTAGTTACTGTATCCATGATAATCATTATGCATGTAAAAATCAGGGTTATTATTATTAATCCAGTACGTACGTCGTCTCGGAGGTGGAGCCATTTTTTTTGGCCTTACAACTTGCTTTCTGGGTCTCCAGTTGGATTCCCAATGCTGTTGTTTATACTTGCTGTCTCGATGAATGACGAGGCTCCTGTATCCAATACCTAGGCGTGTTGTACTGAAAGTACTACTGTGCGGGCCTTTGGTATTTGGATACAGCCTTCTTTCTGAACGACTGTTGGCTTGTTGATATGCTCGGGGAGCACGTTGTTGCGTGCGCCTTACAGGTTGAAATGGCTTATGGTTCTGCTGTCTTGAATTGGATTGTGGGGGCGGAATGGCACCCTTTGATTTTCGCGGTGCAGCAGGTTCCTTCACAGGACTAGGAGTATCTTTCGATACAAGAATGTGTTCCACACTCTTGACGAACACAGTACTAGTTTTCCCTTTGTTGGAAAATGAGCTGTATCCTAAGCCACTTTTATCATGAGCATGTTGCCCAGTGCTTAGAATTTCTTCCATCCGTTTGGATGATTTCTCGAAAGATTTCAGAATGATCTCAAGTTCGCTTTCTCGTTTCTCGAGAGTATTAAATTTAGCTTGAAGTAGAACAAAATCATTTGTCTTGCTTCCATTTTGAGACTTAGTCTCACTTAGTTCATGAGCAAGTTGATGATTGCTCTCCACGAGTTTTTCATGCTCGACCTTGCTATTTTCACAATCAATAGACATATTTTCATAATTTATTTTTAGCAAGTCGTTTTCTTCTTTCAGCTCTATGTTGGAAAGTTGAAGCTGAATGTTTTCATTTTTCAAACTCTCGTGGGATTTTTGAATATTTTTAAATTCATTCATCATGTTTTCGAAAGTATGCGATGCATTTACTGGAGTAACTGAGGTTGAGCTTACCTCATCATCGCTATCTTCTTCTTCCGCAATGTCCTTTGCCATAAAGCACATATATGCCTTATCTTCGAACTCATCGTCAGATGAGTCACTTTCAGTGACTACCTAAAGACATTCTTCGGATTTGGATGGTGTGGGGAGGCTTCTGATTCTCCTATCAGTGCCTTGAGCTTGTTTTTCCAAGCACGTCTTCATTCATCCCTCTCTTGTTGCTCGGATTCTGGCAACCTTTGAACTTTGGGATGAGTACATTTATTTGCATAATGTCCTGGTTTCCTGCAATTATAGCATAGGTTAGCGTCACCAGAGGAAGTTTCAGTACTTACCTTGTGAACAGACTTGGGCCTGTAGGGAGTCTTTCCATACTGTTTGATGAACTTTTTGCATTTGTGCATGAGGAGCGCCATTTCATCTTGTGACAGGATATCGTCGTCGCTGTCAGCATTCTTGTAATATGGCTTTGATGGGCTGGGCATGCTGTGTCGACGGTTGGATACAGCGGCTAAGGCTGTAGTCCTGGCGGAAGATTCTTCAGCTTTCTCTCTCCTGTCTATATCATACTCGAAAGCTTTGAGGTCAGAAAAGAGATCAAAGGTAGATATTTCACTAAGGTTACACGACACACGCATAGCTCTGGTCTTAATGTCCCATCGGGCAGGGAGAGATATGAAAATATTTAAGTTTTTCTCCCTTTGGGTATAAATTTTGCCCAAATCTTCAAGTTCACCAACAATTCCAGTGAATCTGAGGTCAAGTTCCTCAAGTGTTTCAGTTGGTTTCATTTCAAAAGATTCAAATTGCTGAGTTAGTTTTGAAATTTTATTTTCTTTAGAGAGCTCAGTTCCCTCACAAATCAACTTGAGTTTATCCCAGATATCCTTGGCTGTTTTACAGCTCTTTACCTTCGAGAATGTGCCTTTGTCGAGGGTGACAAACAACGCATTCTTCGCAACATTGTCGAGGTTGGCGCGCTTTCTTTTGTCTGTAGTCCATTGCTCGTGTTCCTTCTCGAGCATCTCAGCATGGGCTTGGCCTTCAATCCTTGCGGCCGTATTTACCTTCATTATCTTGATGGGGCCATCCTGTATAACAAAAATCATCTCTTCGTGCATTGCTGCAAGATGAGCCTCCATCCCGATTCTCCAATTATCAAATTCATTAATAGAGAACATATGAACTTATTGATCATTGATGTTTCTATATGAGAATGTAGGAATGAAAAAGAATGTTTTATAAAATAAGTGATTTTGGATCTGATTCGGTTAAAAATACGACTGATTCTTTTTAGAATCAACCGCTCCGATACCACTTGTTGGCCACTAAGTATACTGGATACAGCTTGGAAAGTGTTTTAAACAACAAGCTGTACTGTTTTAAATCTGAATGCGTAGCAGAAATCTTAAATACAGTTAGTTGCTGAGGATACAACAACTCGATGTCTAGTGTATACTTAAATAATCACAGTTAATAAAACAATTAAGGCAGAAGGTAAATAACACAGTATTTAAAGTAGTTCGAGGTAAACCCCTCTACGTCCACTGGTCCTCCACACAGGAGTAAAAATTTATTATAATTACTGCGTACACAACTACGAAATTATAAAAACACCTAATCAATATATCGTTCACACAGATTGATATAAAGATCTTAGCTTTCAACCGTTCACACAGATTGGTTTGAGCTAACACTTTGTGTAGTGACCACTTTTCTAAATAATTCTTCTTCTAATTTTAAGAAGAATAAATAAAAAAAAATTATGCAGCGGAAATACATTTCAAAAGACAAATTTAATAATCGCAAGTAATATTCTCAAGTCACCATTAAATAAAAAAACATACTTTGACGTGAAATAAAAATAATTCGAATATTTGTTCATAAAATATGGTTTGAGAAAAATAACATTAAATAAATATCTAATCATAGGCGTGATCATCCCACTCTCAATCGCATGCCACATCGAGCCCCTCAACCTGAAAGGGGGGGTAAATAGTGGGTGAGCTTCCAACTCGCTCAGTGTGGAGAGTACGCAATATGTCCACGTTAATTACTAAATATATTAGCAAGTATGAACAACATGACTGATAAATTCTGAAGCCCGTCGGCTAGCCCGAAGGCTTTATGTAATATCCGGATTTATTACAGTGTAGTTCATCTGTATTCAAACCATGTATTATTCGGATTGGTGATTTTGATTATTGGAGTATGATATTTCATGCATTGATATCATTATACATAAGTATAGAAACTTGCAAAATTGCTCAAGCAACCTCGTGATAGCGCACGCTAAGAATGTATCTTAACGCGCGCTAACGGGCCATTATTAGCGCACGCTATACAGATAGGAGTTGCGTGCGCTAAGAACTCAATTATTGAGCGGGACGGCTAACACATGCGCCAGCCGGGACATGGGTCCGGATAAGATTCCCGCTGACGCACCCGGACAAATTCTGAAGTCAACCATTATTAGCGCACGCTAAGGGATGCTTAGTAGCGTGCGCTAACTTGTCAATAATGCAGAATATTATAAATGGGACAACAACCGTTTTGGCTTTCATTTCTTTCGCCCTTTCCTCAACCTTGAGAGTTCAGAGAGCTGTAGTAATATTTCTATACACTTGAACACATATTGTTGGTGTTTATACATTGGTAATCACTTGGGAATGTTCATGGAAGAGGAATAGCACCTTGGAGTGGCATACAACCAACCGGAGTTGGATTCTACCCTACGGTTCAGTGATTTTCATCATATTAAGGTATGTTCAATCTATCTCAAGACTTAGAGTTGGATTCTAACGATTTGGATGATCATGTCAACTAGATATGGATTTTCATAGATGAATTATCCAAGTATATCATGTTTGGAATAGTGAGATGATTAAGCCTTAAATACCTTGATTATAATCATCATGATTCGAATCTTATTACACTGAATATGTGAAGAGAAGCTTCTATCATTGGTAAACCGAATCTAATAGATGATTTCATAAGTAATCTTGGACTAGACGTTAACATCATTATTGTTGGATAAATCTAAAGGATTGATCATGGAAAGATTTATCTAGTATAGATAGAACGTCTAACAACTTCAGCATGATAATATGGATTGATATAGAGGTGTTGATATCAACCGTTAAGCTTTTCGAATTGTCGTATGAAGATTTGAAGTAGGAATGGAATATGGTTTTATATTGGTATGCATATCCTTGAATCCGAAGTTGTCTTTATCCGTTAAATCATTCATAAGGGTATGAACATGGTATTCATGGAAGTAACATGAATTATCACGCAAGATTTCATTGTTTCAATCATGGCAAGAAAACGATTCTTTCGGTGAAAGAATCGCCATGCACAGAATAGCGCCGCGCTATCTTTGTGATTATTAACGTGCGCTTCTCGAGCACGAGTTAGCGTCACGCTACGTTTGGTACGTAACGCACGCTAGGCCAACAGCGAGTCGATCGGCGATCGGTGAAATCGACCATGCATAGTTAGCGTACGCTAGTCTTTGTTGTTTGCGTGCGCTATCGGGCAGACTTAACGCACGCTACACAGAGTACTTAGCGTGCGCTAAGCAGTTCGGGCAGAATGCGTTTTATGAACTTTTGACCGTAAATCGAATCGTTAAACATTCGTACGATGTGAGATAAATCCTATATCATTTTTTTTGTTAAGGTTTGGTCTCGTTACGTGATTGATTGAGGAGGACGATCTTCGAGTGTTCATTTTTGTGGAAGTGTTGTTATTGTCTTCAAATCGAGGCAAGTACCTTAATTGTTTTATGTATTGTTGTTATACATATTGTCGTGCATGTATGTCGTTATTGTATGTCCACCTCGTGTTGGTCCGACGGGATCATCGGGGGATCTATGCTAGCGTCATGGATCATCGGACGGGTTTTCCACCACGGGTTGGTCGGCGGGATCATCGTGGGTTCTAGGCGATGAAGCTATTTGGATCGATGGAATTACCATGTGTATGTATTGATATCATGTTGTGATTATCAATTGTGTATGTTATGTTTGAGTTTCTCGTAGGAGAAGACTCGTTGGTATTTTGTCGTTTACGTTATTATTATTCTTCGTGAGATATGAATAATATGTTGTGGTACTTGTACTAGCATCGTTGTGCTAACCCCTTCGGGGGTGAACATTTTGTTTGTGTTCAGGATCCAGGAGAGCGGGGAAACAACCACTGGAACTGTATGACGACGAGGGTGCAGAGTGATGTCCCGACCGGGTTTATTTATCCGTTGTTTATTCGTTATTTCAATAAGTACTCGAGTACGAAGTCATTTGTGATGGATTTGAATTTGGTGATGTATTATTGAGTTCTGTTGAACAATTGTACTATTTCTGTATTTGGTCAGAACTGTTGTACCGTAATTCCGTTATTTCCATTCGTTAGTACCTTTTTATGTCTGTTCAATTCTTTAGCCTTGTAAATCCTTATGTAAAGGATTTACGGCGCTGTAATATTCCTGAATATATCGGGGGTGTTACAGAATATGGTATCAGAGCTAAGATTATGGATATCTTGGCCGTTGGGTTAAAATAGGGGTCATTTATGTCTTTTGGGGTAACCGGCCGTGAATGACATCACTGCACTGCCTACGTCTTCATGCGAACAGTGGTTGTAAGTTCCTAAACTCTATCTTGTTCTTTACATGTTGTGTCTCTTTATACTCGAATATTAGAACGATGTTGTTTCCTGTATATTGAGTATTTATGCTTACAGTATGTTGAGAGGCGGACGTGGACGTGGTCGCGGTCGTGGACGCGGACGGAGAAATGCCGAAAGGGAAGCGTCGCATTCTAACCAGGCCAGTCATAGCTCAGGCGAGCCGCAACAATCTATTAATAATGAACCAGATCCTGCTGTACCAGAGATCCTTCGTCAAGTGGTGAACCAGATGACTCAGTTCGCCCAGGTCGTGGACCGAATGCAAGTGGCGGTGGGACTACAACAGGGGGAGAGACAGCAAGGGATCCCAGACATGGGAAATCGAGGTGACCGGTGGCTGCAAGAGGTGGCAAAGATGCAACCACCCAAATTCGGCGGTATTTCTGAGACTCCCACCTGGGATCATTGGTTAAAGGAGCTGGAGAAAATCTTTGCCGGAATTAGCGCCTGCAATGGAGAGCCTCTATCGCTCAATATTTTCTGATAGGGGAAGCGTCCGAATGGTGGGAAGCCATCCGGCCTGTAGACCATGATGCCGATTGGACAGAGTTTAGATTGATGATGGAAGCTCAGTATTGCCCTCGTCCTGTGAGGGAAGCCAAAGTTCGGGAGTTTTTCTCCGCCCAGTCTTCTGATGTGCCAGTATCCCAGGCGATTAAGGCGTTTAACCAACAGCTGGCATTTGTTCGACATCTGGTCAGAAGAGATGCAGAAATGATGATCCATTTCGATATAAGGATGAAACCAGAAATCCATAGGTACATGTCCGGATTTGAATGTACCACACTCCGTCAATACCAGGATAAGGCGTTGGCGTATGAGATCAAAGAAGCAGCCATGGAGAAATTTTCAGAATCCAAGAAGCAGAAAGTCTCTGGTACTTTTACAGAGCACAAGAACAGCGGGGCCCGTAAGGCCCAGTCATCCTTTCACTCTTTCAAGAAACCTCCGCACCCAGCTAGGAGCGGAAAGAACTTCGGGGCGACATCAACTATTACTGATGTTACCAGAGATGCTTTAAGCTGCGCCCAGACGGGCACTATCGACGGAATTGCCCCCTTCTGCCGTGATTTGTTTTGATTGTGGGCCAGAGAGGACATCGGGCGGTGTTTTGTGAAGAGGCTGCAAAGTCTTTGAGCCGTACACCACAACCGGATCTAGAAGGAGGCCGGTACAGGACACGGCAAAGTGTTCGGATGCCTCGGAATTTTGGCCGCGGGCGAGCGGAGGACAATGGGACCGAAAGGGACATCGAGTGCGGATCTGCTCCCCACGTGCATGCGAGATGAGAAGGACGATCGAGATCTTCTTTGTCGCATCAGTCTTGTCCAGATCCTTTCCCGGCCCGGTTAGCGTTTTATTCGATACAGAGCTACACATTCTTTCATATCTTTGTCTTGTGTAAATCATTTGAATATTTCCGGTTTTCATACTTGTGAACCTTATGTTGTTGGTTTGAGTGGAGAGAGGATTGTCGGAAATTTAGAAACTAGAAATTTCCTGTATCATTTGGAGGCGAGAGTGGCTCTCAAATCGATCGTGATAGAAATGCAAGGAGATGACACGATACTCGGAGACGATTGGCTTAATCGATATGGAGCAATTGTGAACTACCGAAGGAGGAATATCTCGTGATCGCGACGATGGTTCCAAATTGTTTGAGGGATGGAAACCGGAAGCTCAGAAAATTGATCAAGGCGATGAAGGTCAAATTATTGAAACAGTATGCAGATGCTGGTGTTACGCAATGAAGAAAGAAGACGAAATTGTGGAACTTTCATCCATTCTGTTGTGAACGAATTTCGGATGTATTTCTGACGAGTTACAGGCTACCTCCACGAAGGGATGTAGAATTTACCATTGAGTTGGAACCGGAGCTACACCAATTTCCAAGGCGCCGTATCGTATGGCACCTCTTGAAATGTACGAATCAAGAAAGCTTGACTAGAGGAGTTACTGGATAAGGGCTATATTCAGCCAAGCGTTTCACCATGGGGAGCGCCAGTTCTTTTCGTCCGAAAGAAGGATGGATCGCTCCGACTGTGTATTGACTATCGAGAGCTGAACAAGATGACGATTAAGAACAAATATCCGTTGCCACGGATTGATGATCTGTTTGACCAGCTGCAAGGGGCAACAGTATTCTCTAAGATCGATCTGAGATCAGGATACCATCAGCTGAGGATTAAGGAATCTGATGTTCCGAAATCAACGTTCAGAACTCGCTACGGGCATTATGAGTTTTTAGTGATGCCGTTTGGTCTCACTAACGCACCTGCTGTATTTATGCAATTGATGAACCGTGTGTTCATTGAATTTTTGGATAAATTTGTGGTCGTGTTTATTGATGACATTCTGGTGTATTCTAAGAGTCCGGAAGAACATGCGCAACATTTGCGGATTGTATTGGAACTTTTGAGAAACGAGCAATTGTACGCCAAACTTTCTAAGTGTGAATTCTGGCTAAAGGAAGTAATGTTCCTCGGCCATGTGGTGTCAGCTAAAGGAGTCCGAGTAGATCCTCAGAAGATCGAAGCAATTGGATTGGAAGCCTCCAAAGAACGTGAAAGAGGTCCGAAGCTTCTTGGGGCTTGCTGGATACTATCGTCGATTCGTGGAAGGGTTTTCTAAAATCTCCCGCCCACTTACTCGACTCCTGCAGAAAACTCAAAAGTTTGAGTGGAATGAATCGTGTCAGATTAGCTTTGATGAATTGAAGAAGAGATTGACGACGGCGCCGATTCTATCACTTCCGCAGGGAACTGAGGGATTCATAGTTTACAGTGATGCTTCGAACCAAGGACTTGGGTGCGTGTTGATGCAGAATGATAAGGTGATCGCTTATTGATAAGTGGTAATTTTATCACTTATTTCTAGGATTTTATACTAGGTTTTTATCTCGTTTCGTGATTAATGTGCTCGTATTTGGCTTATTTATGATTAGTCGAGCCGTATTACGCGTTTGGGTTGGTTTTAGTGTGTGTGCAGGTTTTTAGAGCCAAAAGGACCCAAAACGAGACAAAGGACCGAGAGTCGAGTCAAACGGACGAAGAAACGGATTTTTGCGGAAAACAGAAGAACCTATCGGCCAGCCTATCGGCCGATAGGGGCGTCGAAAAGAAATTCTGCCTATCGAGTGAAGAGATCGACGAAGCAACTATCGGCCACTTATCGGCCGATAGGCCGAAAAGACTTCCCAACGGACTCTCGTTTTGGACGGATTTTGACTCTTTTAGATAGATTTTATTTCCTAGATTAGGGCTAATCGGGAATGTAACCCCCTTAGGCTATAAAAACACCCTTCTAGACCTAGTTTAGTGACTTTTATCATATTGGATCATTCTTTATCATTCTTTTTCATCTTTTACAATTTTTAGATCTTCTTAGCAAGATTAATTTCTTTGATGCAAGAACTTTTGGAGGAGAATTATTATTGTTTTTGGGAGATTGAAGACTCGGAGTTCATCCATAAGGGTTGTAATCTCTCTTTTCATATTAATAATATGCATTCTTCATCTATTTCTTGTCTAATTTCAATTATGTCTGGCTAATTCCTTTGATTGATTCTAGAGTTAGTAAATTTAATTGATGATCACATGATATTCCTTTGATTACCTTTTGACCTTTCATCCTAGGCTTGTGTTCAAGTTGTGTTAAATCTCATGTTAGATTAAAGGGCCCTTAATCGATGCATGTTAGCTAATTGATTTTGTCCGGAAGGAGTAATTGATTAGTGGAAATACTTGACACACAATATGATTTTATCTTGAGACCTAGCGGAGAAAGATAAATCATAGATAAATAAGTTGGTGCTTTTTAAGTGATTTTAATTCTTTGAGCCACAGCGAAAAGGGTTTTAATTAACTATCTTTCTAGGTTGCCTTGACAGAATTCTAGATCGACCGAGTGATTATTTCTAGGATTGAATTAAATTTTGGGGAGAAGGAATCAAGTGAATGGATTGTGTGAACTCAATTAGATGATACTACCCTAGGATCAATTACCTTCGACTTGTGATTTTATCTTGTTAATTTGCTTTATTTGCTTAATTTAGATATTTCATCTTTTATTTATATTTTTATTTTTTCGATTTTTAAATTTAGATAATTAGAAGCAAACAAATTTTCGGATTCCTAAATAGCAGTCGAATTTTGAGTAGAGTTACTTCTTTTATTTTCGACACATCAATTCCCTTGGGTTCGACACCTTGGAAATACTCCGAGGTTTTACAAATTTTAAAATTGATCGGATTTGAAAACCATACTACGCGAATCCCAGCGATCAATTTTTGGCGCCGTTGCCGGGGAATTGATAGAAAATTTAAGGGAATAATTCGAAAAAGAAGAGATTGTTACTTTAGGTTGTTTACTTTTATTATTAATTTTCGATCTCGTTTCCTCACATCTTGTTTTCTTTTCCTTGTAGGCGGTGCATGATCACGAGATCCCAAGGAAAGGACTTATTTCCTTTGGACCCGGAAATCGAGAAGTCTTTGAGGAGGAAGAAGCAAGAAGCGAGAACCGAGACTATTACTATACCTTTCGTTGATACCATGACCGGCATTGTTGACCAACCACGAGAACTCGCTCGTCCCGAGAAGATCCCTTTGAATGCCCGCTTTCGACCTAAGCTGGACGATTATCAAGAAGGAGGTTGGGGAAAGATTGATGCCAACAACTTCGAGCTTAAGCCGTCCCTCATTGCTACAGTGAAGTCTCAAACATACGGAGGAGTTAATGAAGATCCAAACGCTCATCTTGAGTCGTTTTGGACATATGTGCCACTATCAAGCAAACCGGAGTGCCTCCGGATGTCATTAAGCTCCGCCTATTCCGGTTCTCTTTAGAAGACGATGCACTAGATTGGTACAAGAGCTTAGATCGGAAGGAAATTGGTACTTGGAGAGAGATGACCCGGTTGTTCTTAGCACAGTTCTATCCTCCCTCGAAGGTGCAAAAACAAATCAACGATATCTTGCAATTCGAGCAATATGAGGATGAATACTTATACGAGGCATGGATCCGATTTAAGAAGCTACTTCGCAAATGCCCGCGACATGGAATTGACAAAGAGGAGATCTATATTCGGTTTTATCGGGGTTTGTGAGGAAGGCTAGAAGAGAGTTGGACTACTCATCGAAAGGGGATTTACGGCTAACGATTATGAAGAGGCCAAGAATCTCATTGAGCTAGCGATCAACAATGATTACGAGGAGGTGACCGATAGGAAGATGACGAAGAAAGGTTCCATCCGGTGACGAGGACGCCTACGGTGATTTAAAGGCGAAATTTGAAAGACAACAAAAAGAACTTGAGATGCTAAGAAAGAATACTTTGGGAGTCAATTCAGTTTTGAGGAGCTAAACGAGCCTATTGCGGTTAAGGAGGATGTGAACTACATGCAAGGAGGAAACTTAGGCAAGGGGGAAATTGGGGGAACTCTTATCCGAACAATCGAAACCACCCTAATTTCTCCTATGCCAATCCGAACAATGCTCTCCACCACCAAGGATTTAACGTGAAAAATGGGGTTATTCAAGAGCCGATTGCTAAGACACCTATGGAAGAGATGTTGGAACGATTAGAGGCGAGCCAAAAGATTTTATTTATAAAGTAGACAAGAGGTTCGGAGCTCTCGAGCATAGTGTGACATCTATTGGAAACTCGGTGATAGCCTTGACAAAGCAGATGTCGATGGTGGAGACCCAAATGAGTCAAATGGCGAACGCCTGCCGGATTTCATAAGCGGGGCATTTTCCGAGCAAAGACGAGACCAACCCGAAGACGCAACAATGCAACGCAATCGAGCTTCGGAGTGGGACAAAGTACGATAATCATGGGGCCGGAGTTAAGGAATCGGAAACGAGGAGGTATTAGAAACGGAGCAGTAAAACGAAAGAAGATGGAATACAGCAGAACCTATCGGCCAGCCTATCGGCCGATAGGCCCAACCGATACCCATGCAGCATGCCGGCAGTGAAGCCTATCAACCCACCTATCGGCCGAAAGTCTCCTGGATGTTCGAATGCGAAGAATTTTGAGGAAAAAGCTCCATTTCCACAGCGTTTGGCCAAGTCGAGATATGATGAAAAGCTTCAACAATTTATCGACATGTTTCAAAAGGTGAATATCAACATTCCACTTCTAGACGCTTTGAGAGACATGCCGGGGTACGTGAAATTCTTGAAAGACGCTGTGGCAAGCAAGAGGAAGTTGAGGAAGTTTGAAACAATAAATATGACAGAGGAGTGTAGTGCTATCATTCAAAACAAGCTCCCACTCAAGCAGAAGGATCCGGGACGTTTTACTTTGACATGCATGATTGGCGACCAAACGTTCCGTAATGGGTTGTGTGATCTCGGGGCAAGCATCAATCTTATGCCTCTATCCATCTTTAAGAGGTTGAAGATTGGGGAGATGAAGCCGACTACCATTTCTCTACTCATGGCGGACCGGTCGATCACTTATCCGAGGGGAATTGTGGAGGATGTGCTCGTTAGAGTCCAACACTTGGTCTTCCCGGCCGATTTCGTAGTTCTTGATATGCCCGAGGACGAAAATCAACCATTGATCTTTGGGAGACCGTTTCTAGCGACGGGGAGAGCACTTATAGACGTCCAGGAGGGTGATCTTACTTTCCGGGTTAACGATCGAAATCTGAAAATTTCCATCTATGACGCGATGAAGAAGCCCGACGATGCGCCCGAGGAATGTTTTGAAATTGAGTCTATTATGCCGCCCCCGACCGACTTGTTGGAGCATTGTATTTCACACTCCATTTACTCACATTTTGAGGTTGATGAAATTTCCGAGGATTTGCCGGAGTATGTTCGAATGTTGGAGGCGAACGAGTCTCGACCTAATGAGAGGAGCGTGTGCTATCTTGATATCAACAAACCCGTTCAAGGGGGAGTTGTCACTGAAGATCCGGGTTGAATGAGGTATCGTCTAGCTAAAGACGTTAAACGTAGCACTTGTTGGGAGGTAACCCAACGTATGTATGTATATTAGTTCGTTTTAATTCGTTTATTTTCGATTTTTCGTTTGCGTGATTTTTGTAGTTCTAGTTTCGTAGTAGCTTTGCTAGTTTTTGTTAAGTTCTAATCCATGCACGCCGAGTTTTGAATACTTGCAGGTCTTTAATCGCCATATCCTAGCAAAAACGGGACCAATTATGCGAAAGAGAAAAAGCTGGAAATTTTTTTTGAGACAGAAGATCCTATCGGGCGAGCATATCGGCCGATAGGCTGAGGAAAATTAGAAAAATTTTTATGTTACAAGCAGTGGTCGACAGGAATTCCACATCGACCGATATCCCGCCCGATATGAGCATGGTAAGAGACAGAAGTTCCTATCGGCCCAGCCTATCGGCCGAAAGGCCTGGCCGATAGGACATACCCGGCCCAGTATACACTACGAGCTCGCCGACAAACCCGCCATTTCAGCCACAGTGATCAGGTACTCCATTAACAAAGCCACTCCTTTCTCTTTTCAAACTTATTCCTCCTTTGGGATGCGAAATAAGTTTGGGGGGGGGGGGGGGGGAGAAGTGCGGCTTTGTTAATTTCTTTACGTGTGAGTACCTTGTTTGCCTTGTATCATTATATGCTTGTGTTGGTGCCCGTTGTTTTTATTTGTGCTTATCTTATTGGTGTTGCGTGGATTTAGCTTTTGTTGCTTAGTTTTTCGATTTTTATATTCATTTTATTTGGGTGTGTTTGCTAGTTTCTATTTTCTATTTTTTTAGGTAGTAGTGGTTTTTTTTTTAGATTTCGTGTTTGCTTTTATTTGCTTTTCGTTGTTTGCTTTAGATAGCCTTGCTTGTCTTTAGTTTTTCCTTATTAGTGAATTTTTCGTGCTTCTATTTGTGTGATACCGATGTTACGACACTGCTTTTTCTCTCAAGAAACGGTCGAGTTTTAGTCGAGTTGTAGTCGATAATTTCATTTTGCATAGTATTCATTTAGGTCCGAATTTTTCGTGATTGTAGAGGTCTTGGCGATAAGAGACGATACATACTTGTTTTAAAATCACCATCAATACGTTTGGTTACATCTTCGGATAGTGAGTCGTATCAAGTCGTGTTGGCACTTAGATAGAGTTTAGAGTCGGTCGCTTTTTCCCAAAAATTGAGATAATGTTGTTCTATGAAGGGAAGTCTAGTAGCAGGGCATTCGCGTGACCCGTTGTTTACCCTCGCGTAAAACGACGACTGATTAGACTAGTGATTTAGATATTTCACATGTGCCAATGATAGGGAACTTAGTAACCGGGGTATTCGCGTGACCATTGCTTACTCGCGTAAACGGCGACCTTGAATCGGACATGCGGAAATTATATATTCGAGTTGTTTCTCCGCCGTAGACGGAACTTAGTAACTAGAAGCATCCATGTGCCCCATGAGTGTCTTTTACGTCAAACGGTTTCCTAATACATGAGAATGGAAGTTCCACCTAGAATTACCCGATGAAACATCCCGAGATCCTAACCTAGTGGTCAACTCGAATTAAATTCTTGAACATATTTATAAGGGAATACCGACTGAGGTTTATTTGTTATGAAACTCGTTAAAATTGTGCCACTAGATCGTAACGGGACGAACTAGCTTGTTTATTTTAGCCTTTCATATTGATTCGATTTGACTCACGTTTTGTTAATCTTTGAGTGGATTTTCTTCATGAGCGAATGATTAGACTGAACTTGACTACTTTGCGGAATCATTATTCGAAAGTGCACCGCTTTTACGACACTCGGATTATTTAGAGAGAATTACAGGATAGTATTGATTAGGTTGAACACTATGAGTTGCACGATGATTCACGACTTTCTTTTTATTTTCTTTTTGTTGTTCGGGACGAACAAGGCTTAAGTTTGGGGGGGGTTTGATAAGTGGTAATTTTATCACTTATTTCTAGGATTTTATACTAGGTTTTTATCTCGTTTCGTGATTAATGTGCTCGTATTTGGCTTATTTATGATTAGTCGAGCCGTATTACGCGTTTGGGTTGGTTTTAGTGTGTGTGCAGGTTTTTAGAGCCAAAAGGACCCAAAACGAGACAAAGGACCGAGAGTCGAGTCAAACGGACGAAGAAATGGATTTTTGCGGAAAATGTAAGAACCTATCGCCAAATTATCGGCCGATAGGGGCGTCCGAAAGGAATTCCTGCCTATCGAGTGAAGAGATCGACGAAGCAACTATCGGCCAGCCTATCGGCCGATAGGCCAGGCCGAAAGGCTTCCCAGCGGACTCTTGTTTTTGGACGGATTTTGACTCTTTTAGATAGATTTTATTTCCTAGATTAGGGCTAATCGGGAATGTAACCCCCTTAGGCTATAAAAACACCCTTCTAGACCTAGTTTAGTGACTTTTATCATATTGGATCATTCTTTATCATTCTTTTTCATCTTTTACAATTTTTAGATCTTCTTAGCAAGATTAATTTCTTTGATGCAAGAACTTTTGGAGGAGAATTATTATTGTTTTGGGAGATTGAAGACTCGAGTTCATCCATAAGGGTTGTAATCTCTCTTTTCATATTAATAATATGCATTCTTCATCTATTTCTTGTCTAATTTCAATTATGTCGGCTAATTCCTTTGATTGATTCTAGGTTAGTAAATTTAATTGATGATCACATGATATTCCTTTGATTACCTTTTGACCTTTCATCCTAGGCTTGTGTTCAAGTTGTGTTAAATCTCATGTTAGATTAAAGGGCCCTTAATCGATGCATGTTAGCTAATTGATTTTGTCCGGAAGGAGTAATTGATTAGTGGAAATACTTGACACACAATATGATTTTATCTTGAGACCTAGCGGAGAAAGATAAATCATAGATAAATAAGTTGGTGATTTTAAGTGATTTTAATTCTTTGAGCCTCAAGGGAAAAGAGTTTTAATTAACTATCTTTCTAGGTTGCCTTGACAGAATTCTAGATCGACCGAGTGATTATTTCTAGGATTGAATTAAATTTTGGGGAGAAGGAATCAAGTGAATGGATTGTGTGAACTCAATTAGATGATACTACCCTAGGATCAATTACCTTTCGACTTGTGATTTTATCTTGTTAATTTGCTTTATTTGCTTAATTTAGATATTTCATCTTTTATTTATATTTTTATTTTTTCGATTTTTAAATTTAGATAATTAGAAGCAAACAAATTTTAGGATTCCTAAATAGCGATCAATTTTGAGTAGAGTTACTTCTTTTATTTTCGACACATCAATTCCCTTGGGTTCGACACCTTGGAAATACTCCGAGGTTTTACAAATTTTAAAATTGATCGGATTTGAAAACCATACTACGCGAATCCCAGCGATCACTTATGCGTCGCGACAACTGAAACCTTATGAAGTGAATTACCCAACACATGATTTGGAGCTAGCAGCAGTGGTTTTTGCCTTGAAGATCTGGAGGCATTATCTGTACGGGACTCACTGTCAGATCTTTACGGATCATAAGAGTCTCAAGTACATATTTAGTCAGAAAGAGTTGAACATGCGGCAAAGAAGATGGTTGGAACTGATTAAGGACTATGACTTGGAGATTTTATATCATCCAGGCAAAGCGAATGTAGTAGCCGATGCACTTAGCCGCAAGCCTGTCTCTATTCAGATGCTGGAGACGCTGACCTCCCAACTTAGCCTTCAGCGAGAGATGATTCGTGAAGGAATTGAGGTATGGTTACAAAGAGTCCAAGGACAACTGTGCGTGATGGAGATAACTTCATCTATAACCGAAGAAATCAAATCTAGACAGGTAGATGATCCTCTGATGATTCGGTTACATGATGAAGTGATCAAAGGAAAGGCCCCCGGATTCATAATTCATGACGATGGAGTTTTGAGATTTCAGAACCGACTCTGTGTTCCCGATGTTGATGTTCTGAAACAGACGATTATGAAGGAAGCTCATAGTTCGCCCTATTCTATCCACCCGGGCACCAAGAAATGTATAAGGACTTGAAGCTGAATTTCGGTGGGGCAACATGAAGAAAGATGTAGCGGACTATGTTTCAAATGCTTGACTTGTCAATGTGTTAAGATCGAGCATCAACGGCTCGGAATGTTGAAGCCACTCCCGATTCTGAATGGAAGTGGGAGGACATATCGATGGACTTTATCACTAATATGCCGAAAACCAGGACAGGAATGAACATGATTTGGGTGATAGTTGATCGTTTAACCAAATCGGCTCATTTTCTAGGCATTAAGGATACGTGGGGACCAGAGAGGTTGGCACGAGTATTCATTTCGGAGATAGTTCGATTGCATGGTACGCCGAAGACCATTGTTTCTGATCGAGACGGCCGTTTTGTGTCTCACTTTTGGAAAGCAGTTCATAAGGCCTTGGGGACCGAATTGAACTTCAGTACGGCTTATCACCCGCAGACTGATGGACAATCTGAGAGAACTATACTAACGGTGGAAGACATGCTGAGGGCCTGTGCCTTAGATTGGTCAAACGATTGGGAAGTTCACCTACCGTTGATTGAATTTACCTACAACAATAGTTGGCATGCTTCTATTAAGATGGCACCGTTTGAGGCATTATACGGGAGGAGGTGCAGGTCGCCCCTATGCTGGGACGATTCGTCAGACTTGATCGGAACAGAACCAGAGTTGATCGTGCAGACTCGAGAGAAGATAGCCTTGATTCGTGAAAGGCTGTTGACCGCCCAGAGTCGCCAGAAATCCTATGCGGACGTACGTCGTCGCCCATTGGAATTCAATACTGGAGACCATGTACTTTTGAAGGTTTCTCCTACTCGGGGAATCTTTCGTTTCGGGAGGAAAGGAAAGCTGAGTCCGAGATATATCGGACCATTTGAGATCCTCGAGAGAGTTGGGGAGTTGGCATACAGATTGGCATTGCCGCCGTCATTGTGCCATGTTCATAACGTGTTCCACGTATCCCAGTTACGGAGGTATATACCAGATCCTAGTTATATCATTGATTTCGGTGAGATCGAAGTCGCGCAGGATGGGACGTTTGAAGAAAGACCGGTCAAGATACTCGAGAGCCGAGTTAAGCAACTGAGGAACAAGTCAATCGTTTTAGTCAAAGTTCAGTGGTCACGTCATGGAACGGAAGAAGCCACCTGGGAAACGGAAGCTGATATGAAGTCTAGATATCCCGAGTTATTTTCGTCTTGAGTTTCGGGACGAAACTCCTTTTTAGTAGGAGAGTATGTAATATCCGGATTTATTACGGTGTAGTTCATCTGTATTCAAACCATGTATTATTCGGATTGGTGATTTTGATTATTGGAGTATGATATTTCATGCATTGATATCATTATACATAAGTATAGAAACTTCCAAAATTGCTCAAGCAACCTCGTGATAGCGCACGCTAAGAATGTATCTTAACGCGCGCTAACGGGCCATTATTAGTGCACGCTATACAGATAGGAGTTGCGTGCGCTAAGAACTCAATTATTGAGCGGGACGGCTAACACATGCGCCAGCCGGGACATGGGTCCGGATAAGATTCCCGCTGACGCACCCGGACAAATTCTGAAGTCAACCATTATTAGCGCACGCTAAGGGATGCTTAGTAGCATGCACTAATTTGTCAATAATGCAGAATATTATAAATGGGACAACAACCGTTTTGGCTTTCATTTCTTTCGCCCTTTCCTCAACCTTGAGAGTTCAGAGAGCTGTAGTAATATTTCTATACACTTGAACACATATTGTTGGTGTTTATACATTGGTAATCACTTGGGAATGTTCATGGAAGAGGAATAGCACCTTGGAGTGGCATACAACCAACCGGAGTTGGATTCTACCCTACGGTTCAGTGATTTTCATCATATTAAGGTATGTTCAATCTATCTCAAGACTTAGAGTTGGATTCTAACGATTTGGATGATCATGTCAACTAGATATGGATTTTCATAGATGAATTATCCAAGTATATCATGTTTGGAATAGTGAGATGATTAAGCCTTAAATACCTTGATTATAATCATAATGATTCGAATCTTATTACACTGAATATGTGAAGAGAAGCTTCTATCATTGGTAAACCGAATCTAATAGATGATTTCATAAGTAATCTTGGACTAGACGTTAACATCATTATTGTTGGATAAATCTAAAGGATTGATCATGGAAAGATTTATCTAGTATAGATAGAACGTCTAACAAATTCAGCATGATAATATGGATTGATATAGAGGTGTTGATATCAACCGTTAAGCTTTTCGAATTTTCGTATGAAGATTTGAAGTAGGAATGGAATATGGTTTTATATTGGTATGCATATCCTTGAATCCGAAGTTGTCTTTATCCGTTAAATCATTCATAAGGGTATGAACATGGTATTCATGGAAGTAACATGAATTATCACGCAAGATTTCATTGTTTCAATCATGGCAAGAACAGTTTACTGCTCAGCAGTAAACTGCCATGCACAGATAGCGCACGCTATGCTGTGATTATTAACGTGCGCTATCGAGCACGAGTTAGCGTACGCTACGTTTGGTACGTAACGTACGCTAGGCCAACAGACGAGTCAGTCAACTGATCAGTGAAGTACTGACCATGCATAGTTAGCGTACGCTAGTCTTTGTTGTTTGCGTGCGCTATCGGGCAGACTTAACGCACGCTACACAGAGTACTTAGCGTGCGCTAAGCAGTTCGGGCAGAATGCGTTTTATGAACTTTTGACCGTAAATCGAATTGTTAAACATTCGTACGATGTGAGATAAATCCTATATCATTTCTTTTGTTAAGGTTTGGTCTCGTTACGTGATTGATTGAGGAGGACGATCTTCGAGTGTTCATTTTCGTGGAAGTGTTGTTATTGTCTTCAAATCGAGGCAAGTACCTTAATTGTTTTATGTATTGTTGTTATACATATTGTCGTGCATGTATGTCGTTATTGTATGTCCACCTCGTGTTGGTCCGACGGGATCATCGGGGGATCTATGCTAGCGTCTTTGGATCATCGGATGGGTTTTTCCACCACGGGTTGGTCCGACGGGATCATCGTGGGTTCTAGGCAGTGAACGCTGGATCGATGGAATTACCATGTGTATGTATTGATATCATGTTGTGATTATCAGTTGTGTATGTTATGTTTGAGTTTCTCGTAGGAGAAGACTCGTTGGTATTTTGTCGTTTACGTTATTATTATTCTTCGTGAGATATGAATAATATGTTGTGGTACTTGTACTAGCATCGTTGTGCTAACCCCTTCGGGGGTGAACATTTTGTTTGTTTTCATGATCCATGAGAGCGTTTAAACAACCACTGGAACTGTATGACGACGAGGGTGCAGATTGATGTCCCGACCGGGTTTATTTATCTGTTGTTTATTCGTTATTTCAATAAGTACTCGAGTACGAAGTCATTTGTGATGGATTTGATTTTGGTGATGTATTATTGAGTTCTGTTGAACAATTGTACTATTTCTGTATTTGGTCAGAACTGTTGTACCGTAATTCCGTTATTTCCATTCGTTAGTACCTTTTTATGTCTGTTCAATTCTTCAGCCTTGTAAATGCTTATGTAAAGGATTTACGGCGCTGTAATATTCCTGAATATATCGGGGGTGTTACACTTTATGCACAATTAAGTGCTTCTGACTGATTTGCACATTTAAGTGCTTCTGAGTGGTTGCACATTTAAGTGCTTCTGACTGATTGCACATTTAAGTGCTTCTGACTGATTTCACATGCACATACGAGACAATATATAAAGCAATTAAAATAAATAAAAACAAAATAAATCCACACACCTGGATAAAATTGCAGTTCTGAACTTGAATATGATGAAATGCTTGACTCGAAAATTCTAGGCCCGTAAATTCTTGTTATTTTCTACAATTAATCATAGAAATTATTATTATATGGCTAAAAATTAAATTAGAAGTGAATAATAATGGTAATTGAAAAGATCAACAGTAGTTTAAGGTCTGAATCTTAATCACTAGAAACATGATGGGGTTAATTTGAGAGAATTGAAGACTGAGTGGACTGAAATTGAAGGAGTTATAAGACTGATTGGGGTTAAATCGAGATTCTGAAAAGTTTGTTGCGGTCAATTAGGAAGGACTGAAAACTGAAGGGAAATAATTACAATTTAACCAAAAGTAAGGAATATAAAAATCCTCCTATCTCACTAAAGTCGGCCGCTGCTCTCTCTCTCCAGTGGATTTATCCCTCAATTCCATGTTCTCTCTCTCTCTCTCGTTCCTCTAGAATAGACGAGGCTGGAAGATGGACTGGCAGTGATTCTCCGTCGTGGTTCGGAGCAGCAGCCGCACTCAACAGGGCCAATGGGTTCGATTTGACTCCCTACAATCCCAGACCTGGCTCCCGATAGAAGATGATTAGAGCGGTGGTCTCGGTTCGACGGTGCTCAGTGCAGCAGCTGTGGCAGATTTCTGGTAAGAGTTTACGGTGCCGGAGATGGCGACCACCGCTACGGTTGAAAAAAAAAACTTCGGCTGAAAACTTAGGTTGGTTTCTTGTATTTTCTGGATTTGATTCTGAAAAGTAGGGTTTTTCTATTGAATGATTTTTTTTTGGCTAAATAGTTTCTAAAAGATTATGTGTATGTGTGTGTGTGTGTGTGTGTGTGATTTTTCTGAAGCAGTAAAGAATTTGGCGGTCGGGTGTTGCTCCTGGAGTTTGACTAAGGTGGATAGAGGTGAGATGAGTTCCTCCGGTTAGCCGTGAATTTGGGAATGAGAAATAAGTGTTTGAAGTCGGAAGAAACACAGAGAAATTTTACCTGTTGTGTTCCGGGGTGTAGAATTCTGAAGTGTGTATTTGTGAAACGTGTTTTGCTCGGTTTGCTGTGAAATATTGTGAGTTGAGAAAAAAAATGGATATGAATTGTCATGAATTGTGATTTATAGTTTTAGTCTAGGATTTAACTGCTCATTCCATGATGATAAAACTCCCCCCATTATGCCCACTACCTCCTTTAAGGAGGTTAATGAAGGTGCAAAAAATCCCCCATGTTCTGATCGTGTGTGGGGGGGGAGGATGTTGGGCTTGGCATTTGGGCTGAGGTATTGGGTTAGACAATAAAATAAAGATTGGGCTTGATAATGAATTATTGGAGTTGGGCCCACAATACATGAATTGGGTTTGGATTAGGCCAGCCCAATTGGAATTGTAAGGTTTGGGTTGCTGCCCAAAGTGAATGGATTAAAATTAACTAAAATGAACTTGTGAAATCTTATGGGTAATGATTAATATCGCTTAAAATTTGACTCGGGCCTAGAAATGACGAGATGAAATGATGAATTAAAATGAGAAATGCAACGAAACGAATCACATGACTTGTCATGAATAATAATGGAATAAATGAATTTGCATGATCATGAAATAAAATGAATTAACGATAAATTATTCGGGTATTAATTTAATAAAATTGAACATGCTTTCTATAATTCACAATAAACGTATGTGCGAAATCGGGGCGTTACAACCTACTACCCTTTAACAAATTTTCGTCCTCGAAAATTAAGTTACGTACCTTGAAAAATGAATATTAGATACTTAGAGCGGATATCCTCTTCACATTCCCAAGTTGCCTCATTTGGTCCATGACGACTCCATTGAACTTTCACCAATTTAACCTCTTTATTTCGTAACTGATGTACCTTACGCTCCAAAACAGCTGTAGGTACCTCCTCATAGGTCAGGTTCTTGGCTACATGTAACTCCTTGAAGTTGCATACGTGACCAGGATCATGTATGTACTTTCTTAGCATTGAGACGTGAAAGACATTGTGCACTCCTGATAATTCCATCGGCAATGCCAAACTATAAGCAAGATCACCAACACGACCCAAAATCTCAAAAGGTCCGATATAGCAAGGCTGTAGCTTTCCCTTTTTACCGAATCATATTACTCCTTTCATCGGCGCTACCTTCAGGAACACCTTCTCTCCAATCTCAAATTAGATATCTTTCCTCCGTTTATCCGCATAAGACTTCTGCCGATCCTGGGCAGTCTTAATTCTACTTCTGATTTCGGCTATCTTCTCTACAGTCTGCCTGATCAATTCTGGACCCAAAATTTTTCCTTCTCTAACCTCACTCCAATAAAGGGGCGATCGACATTTCCTTCTGTGCAGAGATACGGGGCTATTTGTATAGTCGCTTGGTAACTGTTGTTATAAGCAAACTCTACTAACGGAAAAATATTTTTCCAATTTTCACCAGTATCAAGAACACACGTCCTCAACAAATCTTCAAGTGTCTTGATAGTCCGTTCAGATTGACCATCGGTTTGCGGATGATATGCAGTAATGAAATTCAATTTAGTGCCCAATGCACTTTGCAGACTTTTCCAAAATTTCGAAGTAAATCGTGGATCTCTATCTGAGACAATCGACACTGGAACACCGTGTAACCTCATGATCTCCCTAATATAAATATTCGCATATTGTTCCATACTGTAAGTCATCCTCATAGGTAGAAAATGAGATGACTTCGTCAAACGATCTACTATCACCCAGATATCGTCGTTCTTCCTTACGATTCCTGGCAGACCAACCACGAAATCCATTGTGATATGCTCCCATTTCTATTCTGGGATTTCCAACGGTTGGAGTAAACCTCATGGCCTTTGGTGTTCTGCCTTCACCTACTGACATATCATACACTTCTCCACAAATACACTAATGTCCCGTTTCATTCCTCTCCACCAAAAGAACTTCTTCAGGAAGTGGTACATCTTTGTACCTCCCGGGTGAGCGGAGTATGGTGCATTGTGAGCCTCTACAAGGATTTGCTTCCTAAGGGGTGGATCCTTAGGAACACATAACCTCCCATCATAAGTCAAAACGTCGTCTGCGGCAACGGCAAATTTCTCAATACTCCCAGCTTGTGCTCGATCCTTCATCTTGCACAAGAACCTATCACGTGGTTGAGCCTCCTTAATCTTATCCCTCAAGTTTGGTTGTATGACCAAAGATGATAGGATTGCTTTCAAACGTTTTGAAGACTCAACTACCTCAATCCTCAACTCGGAGAACTCCTTTATCAAACTCTCCTGATCGGTCAAGCAAGCTAACTCGCCTCTAGTCTTCCGACTCAAGGCATCAGCTACCACATTAGCCTTACCCGGATGGTAATGAATAGTACAGTCATAGTCCTTCACCAATTCTAACCATTGCCTTTGTCTCATGTTAAGGTCCTTCTGTGTGAAAAGATACTTCAAACTTTTATGGTCGGTGTATATCTTGTAATACCCGGTTGTAATTAAGTCATTATCATTCAGTAATTTCATTCGGTGATTGTCACTCAGTGGATTTTCACTCATTTATAATTATTCATCAATCATGTTCATTCACCCGTGTTCACCGTTCGGAAAAACTTCGAGTTGTGTATCGTTATTGTCCATTGTTTCAACTTTCCACATATGAGTTCGACTTTGTTAGATCACCATTAATTTTTGGTAACTCCAAAAATTCTGAATCTTTGCAATATTATAGAGCATCGAGTTAGCTTTCCAATAGTTCAAACGTTGAGTCAATCGGAGTCCGGACGAGAGAGTTATGGTCGTTTTAGCTCACCCGCTCATTTTTCAGTTTTTGGCCGATCACTGCCGACCGAACTCGGCCGTGTCGTCCGACACGGCCGTGCTGTACTCGTCCGGAAATGCCGAAGTCTCTCCCACAGACCCGACCGTGTCGCCGGCACGGCCGAGTCGAACTCTTCCGGATAAGCGTAATCGATCGCCCAGACGCCTGACCGTGTTCCAGGACACGGTCGAGTCATTCCCGAAGCGGTACCGAGTCACTGTCGGACAGGTCACTATCGGAAGGCCCCTTCGCGCCGCGACCGTGTCAAGTAGGACACGGTCGAGTCCCTGCCGGCGATTGCGCGCCGCGGCCGTGCGTCGGCCGCAGGCCGTGTCCGGCAGACTACCAACCCCTATAATTTCGTTTTTTGAGCATTTCAGCTCATTCCTTCCATTTCTTCCACCTTCATACGAGAGAGAGTCTTGAGGGAGAGATTTCTTCATCAATTATCACTTGAGTGTGGTTTTTAATCATTTTCATTCGGTTGTGAAGCTCGGATCATCGATCTATCGCGTGTTCTTCGAATCATAGTGCTTGGATCTTCAAAGGTAACTTTCATCAAACCTCTTGGATTTTCGATTTGTGTTGAGATATGATGTTTCGGATGTTAAAATCACGTTGTATGAAGTGATATACGTATGATTATGGATATGTTCGATTATTCATTGGATTATTGAAGGATTATTCAAGAACACTTTGAATGTTGTGTTGAATTTGGGGGTTTTCGATTAATTATTGTTGAAATCACGATTTTGGATATTCATAATGGATTATTGATCGTATTGGAGATGTTTTGTTGGTTTGAAACACTTCTTGACGATTTGATGTTGGTATTTTTGAAGTTTGGTTATAAACAATCGAAGTTGGCCACAAAGTGTTCGATATAATGCCCCAATGAACTTGGTTTATTCGTATCGACGTTTCGAATTCGTTATATTCGTGTTTGATTCGTGTATTGAATGGATTGTTGGTAATTGTATTTATTCAAGGTTGTTCGAGCGACCGATATCTCAATTAGGACGTTGTTCGTGGAAGGATAATTATCATCGGTGTTGTGTAAGTTAATTCTTACTCGGTTAAAAGGATATTCATTCCTTTTGTTGTTGATCATTCATAATCATAACTCATTCATCATTGTATTAATCATATTGAGACTTGTAATTGTTGAACAATCACTTCATTAACGGGAACGGCGGTTCCAATCATTCCATTGAAACTATCAATCACTTCATTATTACTCTCATCTCGGTGAGTCATTCTTGACTTTGTCAGATTATTATTTATTCATTGATATTCATTACGGTCATTCTCGTTCATATGATCTTCTGGGTTCATATTGCGTGACCGGGTGCGGATGTGTGGAATTTTTAGTCGGGCACATTATGGCCATGTATTGGGAGTGATACATTGGACTGTGCACACGGTAACAGATTACCTCCGTGAGACTAATTAGGTACAAGGACGGGTGTGTCCGGTCATTCGTCTTGTACACTTGCACAGAACACTACGGGCGTACTATGATACCCCTCTTCAGCGTAATTCATAACTAAGGATATTTCATAACTTCAGTTAAATCATGATTGTGTATTTTTCAACCCTTGAGGATTGTTGTTCTGTATAACTGACCCCGTTTGGGGATATTTGTTTCTCAGGTCATGGCAAGGCAAAGGCACAGGGAGAGCACGTTGACGGCGAGGAGTCCCAATGATACTAGAAGGGGGCCCGATGCATTCGATCACTTATTCAGTCATTTATGTTTCCTTTATTTATTCCGCTGCAGACATTCCGTTTGAATACTCGTTTCAGTCAGTGTTGTGTATTTTATCGTCACATAAGATACACATGTATTCTATTTTATCCTGGGTGTGTTGTATGAAACTCCTAATCAGAGTAATTGATGTTGTAATGTGGTTCGGTACTACATTTACCCTGTGTAATTCATCCTTTTTCATTCGCCTGGTGGGTCCCAGTCGGGGGTCCACGGCACTGTAATATCCGCCTAGTTTGGGGTGTTACATATCTCACACTTCCCTCCGTAGAGATAGTAACGCCAAATCTTCAGTGCATGTACTACAGCAGCCAACTCCAGATCATGCGTTGGATAGTTCAACTCATGTGGTTTAAGCTGTCTCGATGCATAGGCTACTACTTTAGCATGTTGCATCAGAACACAACCCAACCCCTACTTTGAGGCATCACTATAAATAACAAAGTCTTCCGTCGGATCAGGAATCGTTAATACTGGTGTCGAGGTTAGTCTCCTTTTCAACTCTTGAAAGCTTTCCTCGCACCTCTCACTCCATTCAAACCTCATGCTTTTCCTTGTTAATTGCGTCATAGGAGTGGCGATTTTAGAAAATCGTTAAATAAATCTTCTATAATAGCCAGCTAAGCCCAGAAAGCTGCGAACTTCGTCGCATTCTTGGGTACTCCCCAACTACTCACTACTACAACCTTATTGGGATCTACCTCAATTCCTTTTGAAGTCACCACATGTCCAAGGAATCCAATTATGTTTAACCAAAATTCACATTTCTTGAACTCGGCATACAACTTCTCCTTGCGAAGTGTCTCCAATGTAATCCTCAAATGCTCTTGGTGTTGTTCCTTGTCCTTAGAATACACCAAGATGTCATCTATAAAGATGATCAGGAACTTATCCAAGTAAGGTTGGAACACCCTGTTCATCAAATCCATAAAGACTGCCGGTGCATTACTCAGACCAAAAGGCATCACTACAAATTCAAAATGTCCATAATGGGTTCTGAAAGTCGTGTTGGGAATGTCACACTCCCTAATCTTCAGTTGGTGGTACCCCGACCGCAAATCAATCTTCGAAAAAGTTCCATCTCCCCTCAACTGATCGAATAGATCCTCGATTCTCGGTAGTGGGTACTTGTTCTTCACCGTGAGTCGATTCAGCTCTCTGTAATCTATACACATCCGAAGTGACCCATCCTTCTTTCTTACAAACAGTACTGGTGCACCCCAGGGTGACACGCTAGGACGAACAAATTCGAGCTCTAGTAGCTCTTGAATCTGGACCTTCAATTCTTGAAGTTCCTTCGGAGCCATTCTATATGGCGCTTTGGATGTAGGGGCCGCCCCAGGGACCAAATCAATGCTAAACTCCACTTGTCGATCGGGTGGGACTCCCGGAAAATCTTCTGGAAACACATCCAGAAACTCTCGTACTATAGGCACGTCTGTAGAGGACACCTCATTAGTACGAGTGTCGACCAAACTCACCAAGTAACCCTGACATTTCTCCTTCCTTATACCTCTCAGTGCTTTCATGGCTGTGATTACTCTTGGTACTGTCCTACTCTTAGTATCATAAAAGGTGATCGACTCGCCTTCGGAACACCTCAATGTTACCTTCTTCTCACGGCAGCTTATATCGGCATCATGTCTATCGAGCCAGTCCATACCAAGGATCACATCAAAATCCATCGAGTTAATCAAATACAAGCTAGCGTCAAATTCTCTTCCTCCTATCTCAATATTCTCGTTAATCATTCTATTAGTGAGGATCGTATTTCCTGACGGTAAGCTAACCTCAAGAGAATCAACAGTTCTAACGCTTCTATGACCAATGACATGATAAAATTTTGCAGACATAAAAGTATATGTGGCACCAGTGTCAAATAAAGCGAAGGCAGGCACATTAGAGATCATAAGCATACCTGACACCGTGCCGGGATTCTCATCTGCGTCCTTTTGGGTCAAAGTATAGATCCGAGCTTTTCCTCCAGAACCTTGACCTTTGGCCCTTTGGAGATGATAGTTCGAAGCTGAATGCACTGGCTCCTTGCATCTGTAGGAGACACCTTTACCGTATAGACACTCCCCTCCATGATTCTTACCACACTTCGAGCACTCTGGCTTACTGGCTTGAGGCTTAGGTCCCGACCTTTGATCAACCTTTGCTTGCTTATTAGAAATCACGACTTTATTTTGGTTTCCATTCCATTGCCTCTTACCGGTACTAGGTTTCGTAGATTGTTGTTGATCCAGATTATGGCTAGCCTCAACCTTTTGGGCTCGAAAAACCGTCTCGGTATAGGGTAGCACCCCATGACCAGCCACGATGTGACGAATACTCGGGCATAAACCACTTCGGAACTTAAGGGCCCTCTTTCGATCTGTATCCACCATGTGCTCCACAAAGAAGCTGATTTGGTTGAATTTTATTTCATATTCTTCAACCGTCATTCCTCGTTGTTTAAGATTCCAAAACTCTCTCTCCATCTTCTCTCGGTAGTGCTGTGGATAGTTGTTGCGATATTTCGTTTAATGCAAGTGCACGTTATCGTAGACAAGTAATAAAGTGATGAGTGAGTTATCGTTCCCACGAGGACTGAATCACTAAGTACCGACTTATGTGTATTCTAATTTTATTTGAACAGTCGAAATTTGGGTTGCAATTAATAACTAAAGAAAATCAATAATAAACAGAAAAACAATCGCTCGAAGAAAAAAAATCAAATGATGAATAAGTCTAGGATTGTGAATCCACCTCGGTTTATCTGAATTTACTCTCGATTATCTGAAGTTAATGATTTCCCCAATTTATTGAAGGTGAAGATTGTTAAAATACTCTACCGCCTCTCCCGAGGTCAATAGATTTTTCTAAAGGCGAATAATGCACTCTATCCCTAGGTGAATTAATTCAACAATAGGCAAAAAGTACAGAATCCTCAAAAGGCCACGTAGTTCCTATGAGTATATTCCTATCTCACAAGATAAAACGGTTCTCACCAATAATTCCTCACCAACTCTCCTCTCCGGATTCGAGTTGCGTAATTAAAATAATCTAATTATAGGCCACACAATTGAAAGCATTAAAAGCAAATTCGTCAAAACTTTGGTTTCATCAAAATCCTAGAACAAGGTTTTAGCCTGACATGCTAAAGGATAAAACTACAAAAATAATGAAAGGAAGCATCGAAATCAAACGCAGATGAAGACTCGGATTCCTCCGTTCTTCTGGCTTCCGCCCTCTACTCTTGGTGTCTTCTGCTTCTTCTCCTTTCTTCCGCGATAATTCTCCGATTCCCAGATGATCCTCAATTATGACCTTAACCCCTTATTTATAACTCCCAACAGCCTCCAAAACGCGTTCGTGTGATTAGGTCGAGAACCGGCTTCAAAATGGCCCAGAAACGCGGCACTTTCTGTCAAAACCGCCCCGTGGGCCGCGGCTCACTTAATCTGTGCCACGGCTCATGGCACTCAGCGCCTATGCCTGGGCACCATTTTTTTCTTCTGGGCCGTGGCTCAGCTTCTACGTGCCGCGGCTCACAGTACAGTGCGCTCGGTGCCTGCTGGTTACCTTCGTGTGCCGCGGCTCACTTGGTACGTGCCGCGGCCCCAGGCCAAAAATCGCCGTTTTCGCCCGTTTTTTATCGTTTCGGCTTCCGGACTCCAATTTCCTGCAAAACATATAATAATAGTGCATTAGAAGCTCATTTATGCAGATTTAATGATAAAAAGAATACAAAATAATGATAAATAAGCGTATAAAAATACGCCTAACAGTAGTACTGTTCCATCACTATTTCCTTGAACCGATCCCATGTTAATGCAGCACGCTCGGCCACCGGCCTCAAATGCCAATAGCTTATCCACCAGCGTCCAACATCCTCCACCATTTGATATTGGCTACAAAGAATTCTTTGCGGATCGGTGCACCCAATGAGCTCAAAGGTCCGCTCCAGCGACATGAACCATTCATCAACGAAAGCTGGTCCTTCTCGACCGTTGAATGTGGGTGGGGTGAAACGTCGAAATTGTTGCACAACTTGTGCCTGAGTAGGAGTTGGCACGTTATTGTTGTGGTTATCCTGACCTCCGTCACCACCACCAAGGTTAGCATTCTGACCACCGAGATTATCTGCACCTCGGTTAGCTGGGCGTCCACGTCCACGAGTTGCCATTATCCTAAGGCATACCACACGCAACGATCCTTCAGTACTTACCCAACGAGAGGGAGAAATAAAATGGAGAGTTACACTGCATCTATAGGTTGAGCACCAGAGATTTCTAGCAATGACGACTTTCGCATTTCACACATATACTTATGAATTTATTAGAAAACAATTTCATGCCCAAATACTTTATCATAAAATTCTTATGTACAAAATAAACTGAAGATGCATCTATATTGCATGAATCATGGTTGATCTGCTAAACTGCATTTCTCACATAATGAATAATAATAACTTAATTTACCTTGGAGTCGACGTGGAGCGGCAGAGGTGGATGATCATAATTGCTAAAAATATTGACTACTTGCGAAGATGAAATTTTCAGTTTAGAAAAAGAAACCATTTTAACGAGTCTACAGAACCGTAAACCCAATTCGATACCACTTATGTAGTGACCACTTTTCTAAAATAATAATTCTTCTAATTTTAAGAAGAATAAATAAAAAAAATTATGCAGCGGAAATATATTTTCAAAAGACAAATTTAATAATCGCAAGTAATATTCTCAAGTCACCATTAAATAAAAAAACATACTTTGACGTGAAATAAAAATAATTCGAACACTTGTTCATAAAATATGGTTTGAGAAAAATAACATTAAATAAATATCTAATCATAGGCTTGATCATCCCACTCTCAATTGCATGCCACATCGAGCTCCTCAACCTGAAAGGGGGGTAAATAGTGGGGTGAGCTTCCAACTCGCTCAGTGTGGAGAGTACGCAATATGTCTACGTTAATTACTAAATATATTAGCAAGTATAAACAACATGACTGATAAATTCTGAAGCCCGTCGGCTAGCCCGAAGGCTTTATGCATAATTAAGCGCTTCTGACTGATTTGCACATTTAAGTGCTTCTAACTGGTTGCACATTTAAGTGCTTCTGACTGATTGCACATTCAAGTGCTTCTAACTGATTTCACGTGCACATACGAGACAATATATAAAGCAATTAAAATAAACAAAAGCGAAATAAATCCCCACACCTGAATAAAATTGCAGTTCTGAACTTGAATATGATGAAATGCTTGAAATAATAATAGAAATACTTGAATATGATTCTAGGCCCGTAAATTCTTGTTATTTTCTAATAGAAATTATTATTATATGGCTAAAAATTAAATTAGAAGTGAATAATAATGGTAATTGAAAAGATCAACAGTAGTCTAGGGTCTGAATCTTAATCACTAGAAACATGATGGGGTTAATTCGAGAGAATTGAAGACTGAGTGGACTGAAATTGAAGAAGTTATAAGACTGATTGGGGTTAAATCGAGATTCTGAAAAGTTTGTTGGGGCCAATTAGGAAGGACTGAAAACTGAAGGGAAATAATTTCAATTTAACCAAAAGTGAGAAATATAAAAATCATTCTATCTCACTAAAGTTGGCCGCTACTCTCTCTCTCTCTCTCCAGTGGATTTATCCCTCAATTCCCTGTTCTCTCTCTCTCGTTCCTCTAGAATATACGAGGCTGGCAGATGGACTGGCAGTGATTCTCCGCCGTGGTTCGGAGCAGCAGCCGCACTCAACAGGGCCAATGAGTTCGATTTGACTCCCTACAATCCCAGAACTGGCTCCCGATAGAAGATGATTAGAGCGATGGTCTCGGTTCGACGGTGCTCAGTGCTGCGGCAGTGGCGGATCTCTGGTAAGAGTTGACGGTGGCGGAGATGGCGACCACCGCTACGGTTGAATAAAAAAACTTCGGCTGAAAACTTAGGTTGGTTTCTTGTATTTTCTGGATTTGATTCTAAAAAGTAAGGTTTTTCTATTGAATGATTTTTTTTGGCTAGTTTCTAAAAGATTATGTGTGTGTGTGTGATTTTTTTGAAGCAGTAAAGAATTTGGCGGCCGGGTGTTGCTCCTGGAGTTTGACTCAGGTGGATAGAGGTGAGATGAGTTCCTCCAGTTAGCCGTGAATTTGGGAATGAGAAATAAGTGTTTGAAGTCGGAAGAAACACAGAGAAATTTTATCTGTTGTGCTCCGGGTGTAGAATTCTGAAGTGTGTATTTGTGAAAAGTGTTTTGCTCGGTTTGCTGTGAATTGAAAAAAAAAATGGACATGAATTGTCATGAATTGTGATTTATAGTTTTAGTCTAGGATTTAACTGCTCATTCCATGATGATAAAACTCCTCCCATTATGCCCACTACCTCCTTTAAGGAGGTTAATGAAGGTGCAGAAAATCCCCCATGTTCTGATCGTGTGTGTGGGGGAGGATATTGGGCTTAGCATTTGGGCTGGGTATTGGGTTAGACAATAAAATAAGGATTGGGCTTGATAATGAATTATAGGAGTTGGGCCCAAAATACATGAATTGGGTTTGGATTAGGTCAGTCCAATCGGAATTATAAGGTTTGGGTTGTTGGCCCAAAGTGAATGGATTAAAATTAACTAAAATGGACTTGTGAGATCTTATGGGTAACGATTAATATCGCTTAAAATTTGACTCAGGCCTAGAAATGACGAGATGAAATGATGAATTAAAATGAGAGATGCAACGAAACGAATCACATGACTTGTCATGAATAATAATGGAATAAATGAATTTGCATGATCATGAAATAAAATGAATTAACGATAAATTATTCGGGCATTAATTTAATAAAATTGAACATGTTTTCTATAATTCACGATAAATGTATGTGCGAAATCGGGGTGTTACACTTTGACTGGCTTCTTCACACACAGTTCTGAAGCTTCGTCTTCTTCAATGCAAGTCCTTCACACACAGTTCAGGAGTAGCAAAGATTCCTTAGTCCACACAGGACTTATATGAGTTTGTTCAACGATAGAACATGGTTGAACAAAAGCTATGACTTTCTGGGCTATAAGCTGATGATGTGTTGTTCAAGGTTTGAGCACATTATATCTCTTATATCTGAATAGCAGAAAGCTTAGGGAGATATGTTTTGCTCTGAATATTTCTTGTAAGCTTGATTGTTTGTAAGTCGTGAATAATCTGTAGATTTTCAGTCGTTCTTTTCGTGTGTTATGATCTTCAAACTCTGGAAATATATATAGCCTCTGAAATATATCCGTTTGAAATCTATCAGTTGAGCAAGATTCTGCGACAACTGATATTTGACTGAGATCCGGATATTGCGGGATTTTGAAGATCGTCTGACTTACAGTATTTAAATACTTTATCCTTTAGTATTTAAATACTTCTTTATCAACGGGACTTGACTTCTAGCGAATACTGAAGATTCCTTCTTGTACTGTTGAGAGATGTATGGAAGATATCACTGTATTGATATTCGAGACAGCTTCCATACTTTAATTTTGCGGGACTCTTTGTTGTATGATCAATATACTGTATGGATGAGACTGCGAGAGGTCTTCAATACATGGTTGATAAGCTTTTCGATACAGCTAGAGGCGATATCCAGGATTTGGCATATTGTCAAAACATTCTGACAATACGATCGATACAGGGACTGTTTATTCAAACAGCATCGATACAGGGATTGGTTATCCCAACAATAACAGTACTAGTTTGTTTAAGTAGATAACTATATGTATAATAGAAATAATAATAATAATAATAATAATAATAATAATAAAATAATTGAATGAAATTGAAATTTGGAACAAAATAATTATGATAGGTTAACATAAATAGCTACCACATCATTACCTCAAAAGGTAAGATATGTTGCGTTGATCTTGGAGTTGATTTTGCATATTTATTAAGATTTGAATGACCGAAGTTAAAATATGGTAGTTTATTGTATCATTATCATTAATAATTTATTATGCAATTTTAATGGTTAACTTAGTTAAAAAAATCAAAAAATGTAACAAAATGTAAATTTGAAATGGAGAGATTTGAAGCTTGTATATGATGACGTGGCTTGAGTTCCTCGAAACCATATTATAAAGAAGACTAGTATGTGGCCCGTCGAATTTCGATGGGAATTGATTGACGTAATAATTACCGTTATGCATGTCTCCTCTCTATATAATAATAAGATTATTAGTGAGAGTTCAAAATTCAATGAAAATATATATGAATCCTAATACACTCTACCATCAAAATATGAATGATATGCAAATTTTTTAATAAAATCTTTGACTTCCAAGTTCTTTTAATATCCTATAAGATGATTAGGCATAGCAAGAATGATTAAAAAAAAAAATAGGACATCCAAATTTATTTCTTAGCTAATGTGCCTTCATCTTGCATTGCAGTTGGCAAGACTGACTTCCCATCACCTTCTTTTTATTTTTCTTGGGAGTGTCAAAATTGATGTCAATAAAACGGATATCTGTAACAAGCAATGTCCTATTTGTTACCAATAATACTACACACACAAAATCACACACAAAAGCACACCAGGGGTATGTGATCAAAAAAGAAAAATTAATGGGTCCCACCTTAAAAATTAGCCAAAAAATCCCCCACTCCCAGCAATAATCTCCCACTTCCAGCCCATCTCTCTCTCATTCTCACATCTCACGTTTGTAGACTCCTTCGAAAAAAAATACACGGCGTCCCCCTCCATTTCCGGCGACTGAAGGATAGCGTCTCTCGGCTCCAGCGACAACTCCGGCGATCTCACCCAACGGCCCTCTATTTCCGGCGACTCAAGGCTCGCATCTCTCGGCTCCAGCGACAACTCCGGAGATCTCACCCAGTATCCGTCCATTTCCGACGACTCAAGGCTCGCGTCTCGCGGTTCCAGCTGCAACTCCGGCGATCTCACCCAGCATCCCTCCATTTTCGGCGATTCAAGGTATCTCTCTCTCTCTCTCTGAAATGAAGCTGAGGGTTATGATTCAATATTTTGTAAAATAAATACAAATAACTTAGTTACTTTAAATTATACTTGGTTATTTACTATGTTTCTTATTTTAAATAGATGGACCAAGAAGTAACAGGTGGTTATATGGGTGTGGATGATAATAGTAATGAGATTGCAAATGAGAATAATAAAGTAACAGAAGTAGAAAACAATGAAGATGAGCCAAAGGTGGGGATGGAGTTTGATTCTTTTAATCAATTAATAGCGTTTTATACAAATTATGCCAAAAAAAAGTTTTTGTTGTGGCCAAAATATCCTCTAAAAAAGTGGAAGGGATCTTGACATACGTATTAGTGGAGTGTACTCGTGCTGGCTTGAGAAATATTACGTCAAGCAACCCGTTGAACGTGCGTCCAAACTCGAAAATCAAATGTCAGGCTAAGCTTAAGGCATTTTTTAGTCGTAATGAAAAGTGGTGTGTAAAAGCAGTTGAACTTGCCCATAACCATGAAATGAGTCCAGGAAAATCCCGATATTTCAAGTGCAATAGATTTCTCGAACCACATGTGAAAAGGAGACTTATGTTAAATGACAAAGCTGGAATCAGAATGAATAAGAATTTTAAGTCATTAGTTGTTGAAGCGGGGGCATGAGAATCTTTCATTTGTAGAAAAAGATGTCAGAAATTATATCAATAAAGTTAGGCGTTTACAACTTTGAGAAGGTGATGCTAATGCAATGTACAATTATTTTTCGAAAATGCAGTCCGACAATACTAATTTCTTCTACTTGATGGATTTGGATGAAGAGGGACGTCTAAAGAATGTTTTTTGGGCAGATGCACGAAGTAGGGCAGCATTCAAAGAATTTGGTGATGTAGTTACATTTGACACTACGTACTTAGTCAACAAATACGACATGCCATTTGCGCCTTTCGTAGGTGTGAACCATCATGGGCAGTCGGTGTTACTAGGGTGTGGATTGATATCAAGTGAAGACACTGCCACATTTACTTGGTTATTTAAGTCATGGCTTAAATGTATGCATGAATGTCCACCCAATGCAATAATTACAGATCAAGATAGAGCCATGCAAAATGCAATAGAGTATGTTTTTCCTAATGCACGACATCGATGGTGCTTATGGCATATCATGAAGAAGATACCTGAAAAGCTGAAAGGGTACAATCAATATGAATCACTCAAGTATAGCATGCAAAATGTTGTTGATGATTCACTAACAATTGAAGAATTTGAAGATTGTTGGGGCACGTTTATTGATAAGTATGAATTACAAAACAATGATTGGTTACTTGGGTTGTATGAGGAGAGGAACCGGTGGGTACCTGCTTTTGTGAAGGACACTTTCTGGGCAGGAATGTCAACAACCCAGCGAAGTGAAAGCATGCATGCTTTCTTTGATGGTTACATCAACTCGAAAACCACTTTGAAACAATTTGTGGAGCAATATGAGAATGCATTGGCTAAAGTGATAGAAAATGAAAAGCAAGAAGTGTAATATCCGCAAATTCGATTTCCGGTAATTTTTCTTTGTTGACGAAAGTCTATTTCGACGACTTTCTTGGGACCGTTTAGTCATCCTGAGAATGATTAATTCTACACTTTTTGTCATCCGAGTTCGTTTCGGTATCGTTCTGTTGAATTTCGTGTTCTTTAGCGACTTTTCCACGTATGAGTTCGACTTTGTTAAATCACCATAAATTCTTGGAAACTCCAAAAATTCTGAATCTTGGCAATATTATAAAGCATCGAGTTAGCTTTCCAATGGTTCAAATGGTGAGTCAATCGGAGTCCAGACGAGGGAGTTATGGTCGAAATAGCTAAGTCACTCTCATTTTCCAGATTCGGCCAAAACCGCTGTGCCGGTGCCGAGGCACACTGGCGCGGCACCGCCGAGCCACAGGAGCAAATTTTGGGCCTGTGCCGCGGCACACTTCTACTGAGCCGCGACACACATGACAGTTTACCCTATATCTGCGTTTTCTTGAGCGGATCACCTCATTTTTCCCCATTTCTTCACTTGGGCACGAGAGAGGAGGCTTGAGAGGAAGAAGTTTCTTCACCTATCACTTTAGTGTGTGATTTCTCTTCATCTCTTTTCGATTGTGAAGCTCGGATCATCGATCTATGGAGTATTCTTCGAATCATAGTGCTTGGATCTTCAAGAGGTAATTTCTTCAACATCTTGGATTTCGATTTTGTATTGGGTAATGATGTTTTGGATGTTAAAATCATGGGGTATGAAGTGATATACGCATGATTATGGACATGTTTGAGTATTCATCGGATTATCGAACGATTATTCAAGAACACTTCAAATTTTATGTTGGAAATTGGGGATTTTGTTTGACTTCATCCTTTTAATCCGTAGTAATTTAGATTAGTGATGGATTGATGAAGATTTAGGTGTATTCTATCATTTCCATCGTTATTCCACGGTTGGAGTGTATTGATTCGTCGTTTCGGTTGAGTTATTAGTCGACGCCTTGAAGGTGTCCGACAAAAGGTCTAAGAGGGGGGTTTTGTGCGTTGTACGATTATTATTCATCGTACGATTGTTGATTTATCATTGATATGACTTAGGGACGAAATCCTTGTGAAGAACTCAAGTCGGAACCCTTCCGTTCGTTGGCTTCTTCGTGGTTCAAGCTTCCCGGTCGAACCGTGTTCTTCGGGATCTTCGGTAACGTTTATTAAGGCAAGTATACATTTATGATTGTACGTTCTCGACTTTGAAAGTATGAAATATTGATGGTATGATTATTTCTAGCCACTCCGGGACGGGCCTATGGTCCTCTGAGGGTTTCGTAGCCTCTGGTGCGATTCCATGGTTGATATGAACGAACCGTTTCTACGGCATTCATATGAAATAATGTTGGCATGTAATGAACGAACCGTTTTGACGGCATTCCTACATGTAACGGCGTATGAGGTGAACGAACCGTTTCTACGGCATTCACATACATCTTATGAGATTTTAGTTATTCCGGAATACTAGTCTTAAATTGATAAATTGACGGATATTGATGAATTGACGGATTTCATTTACTTTATTGTCGAGGAGTATTATGTTTCATATTGTTATACTTGCACTAGCTATTCGACGGCTAACCCCTTTATGGGGGAAATACGTTTCATGTATTTCAGGTTCCAGGAGAGCGGACAGGTGGGTATCGGGTCGGCATGAAGATGATGGGCAAGCTGTGATCTTGTCTTGTCTCGGTTATTTTCTTGGATTCCTCCATTCGGTGTTGTTGTCTTGGAATGGATTTTTAAATACTCGAGTATTGTATTTCGCTTTCTTGATGTTCCTTGTGTTGCCGAGGTATTGATTTGTGCGGATGTATATGGTTTCATTGGTTATGGTTTTGAATACCATTTGTATCGTCTTTCTTTCCATTGTATGTAGACCTTCTCGGTCAAGTTTATAGTTCCGCGTATGTTTAGCCTTGTGGGTCCCACGGCGGCTCACGGCGCCGTAATATACCCCGAATAACTTGGGGTGTTCGAATATGGTATCGAGCTTAGGTTTATGGATACCTAGGCCGGTCTTTAGGTCGATAGAGTCGGCATTTGCCCACAGTATCACTACTCTGCCATCATCACAGTGCGACCGGTACTTGTAAGTCCTCTCACTCTTCTTGTATTTTTCTTAATCATTTCGTTTATAGCTTGGTATTCTTGGGATTTGGTCACTTCGAGAATGTGCGATTCGGATTATACTTACGCACGGATGTGCCCTTCAGAATGTTGGCTGAAAGTGGGAAGAATCGTGGCCGTGGTCACGGACGTGAACTCTTCCTTGAGATTTTGTTAAGTTACTAATTGCGATATTGGTGTGTATCGGTATTATGTCGAGACTTTGTTTAGAAGTCGCATGCTAGTATCACGGGAGATCTTCGACTTCACAGACTTGTAAGTATGTTGTTCGGATTATTCGATAATTCTTGGTGAATTTGAATTTCCGTTGAAATGTTGTTTGTGTGAGTGATTGCAAGTTTCGAGGACGAAACTTATTTTTAAGGGGGGTAGAGTGTAATACCCTGATTTTTTTTCGGATAAATTTTTCGTTTATTTGTTGGATGTCGTTGATGGATAATTGTGCTTGAGGATGATGTGAACGTATGACAATGTTGCTGAATGCGTATATGTATTCTTTGTGCCGTATGATTGTTTGGTATGTCGAGATGTTGGTATAGAAGAGCGGAAAATGGCTAAGTACAGCTACGTTAGCGCACGCTACAGGGTATGCCTAGTGCGCACCAAGATATATACTTAGCGTACGCTACGGTGCATACTTAGCGCACGCTAAGAGGTTCGGTTACGTACGCTAAGGAGGACCCCTAACGTACGTAGCAACTTGCTGGGTTAGTTCCGGAAGGTGATCGACAGGTAGGCCCAGATTGATTTTTATATTCAGTTAGCGCACGCGAACGCATGTTGGTTAGCGCACGCTAACACCAGATCGCCATTAATGGAATCTTAGCTTCGGCGAGCGGACCCGGCCATGTTCGACGCGTGTCCAGATAAGGTCAGCAAGAGTTGTCGTGTAGAGCTAGCGCACGTTAAAAATCGTATGATTAGCGCACGCTAATTCCATATCGGTCAAAGGAATCCCGGTAATCGCGGATGCTTTCGGCATGTGGGGGCACGATACTGTAACAAGTCAACGCCTGTTAGCGTACGCTAATGCATGGACATTACGTACGTTAGATGAATTTCGAAGCAATGTAGTAGCTTCTGGACTGCCCGATAGCGCACGCTATCAAGGAAGGATAGCGCACGTTAGTCATGTAGCGCATGCTTAATATAAGGTCTAGCATGCGCTAGTGATGTGTTTTATAGAGAGGATAGATGAGTTCTGAGAGGCATTTTGTCCATTCTCCTCCCTTCAGTCAATAGAGAGAGAGAGCCTTGGGAAGTACTTGAAGTTCCTAAACATTGAGAGATGATTCTCTTAAACAAGATTAAGATGGAGAGCTCGGATTTAAGTATTGTTCTTGAAGTTCTTGATGATTCTTGGAATGGAGTTCAAATTATTCTTCTTCGTGGTTAGTCCATACAAAGTAATCCTCGTATCCCTTTGATAGTGGTTCATTTTTTTTCTTTAAGGATTACTACTTGGGAGGGAGTATGTTGGGAATCGCGCATTTTGATGTTCGTTTTTATTTCAATGTAAATGCATAAATTGGACTGTACTTTTATCCGTTGCATGAGTATTTTTAAAATGGATTTTGGTATTTTGCCAACTGAATTTTATTTTGTAAAACTGATTCCCTAAACTGAGTTTTCGGCATTTTAACCTTGATCGTTTTGACGGTATTTGGAAAATGATTTTTTTTTGTATTTAAAAAATTATTACCGTCATCGGTCTTTTTGGCATTTTTGAAATGACGTGGAAATTTGTGCTTAGCCTGGTAAATCCTTGTGAGAAGGGTTTACGGCGTGTAATATTCCCAGGAGGATCTCGGGTGTTACAATCTTGGTATCATGTGATAATGCTATATGAGATTTATTGGAATCGTAATAAGAGATTTCGGATGTTGATATGATTATTGAGATCTTCTTCATATGACGATAAGGGTTTTGTTGTGATTCTTGAGGTTGTATGAATGACATGATGAAGGAAATGATAACATGGAGATATATACCTCGGATATGTTGTTCTGAACGCGATTTCGGATATTTCATGTTCTTGAAGAACTCTTGAATTATACGAGGTGATGAAAATTTTTACGAAGTGTTGATGTTTTGAAAATGAATATGGAATATTAATATCTAGAAGTGTTGGAAATAATATTCGTATAGGAATACGAATGTGATTATGAGTTTGATGAGACTATTATTCATCTCTGAATTTGGAAGCCCATACGTATGGAGCAGATATTCAAATCGAATGATTGGATTGGTTGATAACCTTTTTAATATGATTATCTATTGTTTTGAACCAGTCGGATGATTCGAATTGATGGCGGTCATAAGTAAATTTTAACTACGGATTTACGAGAAGGGAACCTTGTCAATTCGTATTTAAGAATTGAGTTTGGAACCGATAACATTTAGACCCTTATTATTGGTCCGAATTGGTTGCTGATATGATCATCATATTTCGACTCGTATTGTGGACAGGGTTTGTCAGTGTCTGAGTTGGATTGTTCAGACTGTGTTTAGTCGAGATATGGTTCAAACGATTGAGTTCGCGGTTTGGTGATATTGATATTGGTTGTCATCGAACCGGTTAATTATCAATCCTTCGTTTTACAATAAGATATGATGTTTGATCATAGAGTATGACTGTTGTGTTGCGGTAAAGGTCGAAGGGTTCGTAGATTAACTTGATCGAGACTGAGGGAATTCGTAAGACGAAATCAACTGAATTGGTAACAGTACGTTGTATTGATATCGAGACAAGTTTTATACTCATACTAATCAATGAGACTAATGTTATCGTGTAGGCGTACGATTGTGTGTATCATTTCGGGACATGGCCTCTTTATGATTGTATTGATATCAGGGGATTGGTTGACACGACGCCCGTCGGCAAATTATGCCAAATGTTACTGTTGTTTGTTAAAGGCCGATTCGAGGCATTGCGATACTTGTTGGTAAAGTCGCTGTCGATTGCCGGTTCGCGGTATCGACGTATCGATTATGATTGTGATGGATGTTCCATTGAGATATTGTGGTGATCGTAGTCATTGATATCGGTGTTTTTTCTATTAAGATTATATTAACCGATTGGAGACGTTTGATATACCCTTTTTTTTCATCTCCGTTTCGGTGGTCGGTTTAAGACATCGGGACATCTATTCTAACGTATCATTGATTATCGATTGACCGTTCTGAGGTAATCGAGGTATTGAATTGGGACTGTCGAGGAGAGTTCCCATCCGTTGAATTATTATTGTCGTGTTGGCCGACTCAAGGCAGCACACTATTATTCTTGTGAACTCGATAATTTTGTGATCGTTGAGGGTTGAGGATTTCCCGAATTGTGGTGTTGTGATTATTGCCGTGTTAATTGGTCCTTAGGGAATTCTGATCCCAGGATGGTTGTTTTGAATATCGTTGGTCGTGTCGATCTTTCATTATTCGTGTGTCATCGTTCACTTGGTGAGTCGTATGATCCGTATTGGATGTTTTATCCCTTGAGTTTCGTTGTCATGTTGTATCGTGGCATATCTGGAATCACGTCTGCGTGCCGACTGGTTATGTGTAGGATTTTTAGCCAGGAACTCGATGGTCATGCGTGGATATTTCCGCATTGGACCGTGCACACGAGACGTAGTTCTTGAGGCTAATTAGGTACATTGTCACACGTAGATGATGGATTCCTAATACTGGGTGGACATGTGCACTGACACCTATCCGGATCGAGCGTCTTGTGATGTCCCTCTTGAGCTTTATTGATTGATCGCTCGTAGTCCATGTTGTATCGATATGTCCGACGATTTGATCGGTTGTTCATACGCCGAGGGGTATGTCCGATCGGGTTGGTTTCTTTGAGATCTATTTTGTGATGATTTGACTTTGGGCATTCGGCTTTCAGGCCATTGTGATGTATCGGTATTTCCGTTGGAGCCTTCGGGCATTGTGAATTCGTATCGTTTTCGGCATTGGTTTAGTTTACCTTCGGGTAATGTATTGTTGTGTTCTATATTGATGATTCGCCGTTTGGGCGTAAGTTTTGGTTCTTGTGTATCACGTTGAGTTTTCCTGGCGGGATATTGCTTCTCCCTAGTTGTTTTAAGTTTCGGGACGAAACTTCTTTTAAGGAGGGTAGAATGTAATATCCGCAAATTCGATTTCCGGTAATTTTTATTTGTTGACGAAAGTCTATTTCGACGACTTGCTTGGGACCGTTTCGTCATCCTGAGAATGATTAATTCTACACTTTTTGTCATCCGAGTTCGTTTCGGTATCGTTCTGTTGAATTCCGTGTTCTTTAGCGACTTTTCCACGTATGAGTTCGACTTTGTTAAATCACCATAAATTCTTGGAAACTCCAAAAATTCTGAATCTTGGCAATATTATAAAGCATCGAGTTATCTTTCCAATGGTTCAAACGGTGAGTCAATCGGAGTCCAGACGAGGGAGTTATGGTCGAAATAGCTAAGTCACTCTCATTTTCCAGATTCGGCCAAAACCGCCAGACCCGGTGCCGCGGCACACTGGCTGAGCCACGGCACACTGCCGAGCCCTGGGAGCAAATTTTGGGCCTGTGCCGCGGCACACTTCTACTGAGCCGCGGCACACATGACAGTTTACCCTATATCTGCGTTTTCTTGAGCGGATCACCTCATTTTTCCCCATTTCTTCACTTGGGCACGAGAGAGGAGGCTTGAGAGGAAGAAGTTTCTTCACCTATCACTTGAGTGTGTGATTTCTCTTCATCTCTTTTCGATTATGAAGCTCGGATCATCGATCTATGGAGTATTCTTCGAATCATAGTGCTTGGATCTTCAAGAGGTAATTTCTTCAACATCTTGGATTTCGATTTTGTATTGGGTAATGATGTTTTGGATGTTAAAATCATGGGGTATGAAGTGATATACGCATGATTATGGACATGTTTGAGTATTCATCGGATTATCGAAAGATTATTCAAGAACAGTTCGAATTTTATGTTGGAAATTGGGGATTTTGTTTGACTTCATCCTTTTAATCCGTAGTAATTTAGATTAGTGATGGATTGATGAAGATTTAGGTGTATTCTATCATTTCCATCGTTATTCCACGGTTGGAGTGTATTGATTCGTCGGTTGAGTTATTAGTCGACGCCTTGAAGGTGTCCGACAAAAGGTCTAAGAGGGGGTTTTGTGCGTTGTACGATTATTATTCATCGTCACGATTGTTGATTTATCATTGATATGACTTAGGACGAAATCCTTGTGAAGAACTCAAGTCGGAACCCTTCCGCTCGTTGTCTTCTTCGTGGTTCAAGCTTCCGGTCGAACCGTGTTCTTGGGATCTTGATAACGTTTATTAAGGCAAGTATACATTTATGATTGTACGTTCTCGACTTTGAAAGTATGAAATATTGATGGTATGATTATTTCTAGCCACTCCGGGACGGGCCTATGGTCCTCTGAGGGTTTCGTAGCCTCTGGTGCGATTCCATGGTTGATATGAACGAACCATTTCTACGGCATTCATATGAAATAATGTTGGCATGTAATGAACGAACCGTTTTGACGGCATTCCTACATGTAACGGCGTATGAGGTGAACGAACCGTTTCTACGGCATTCACATACGTCTTATGAGATTTTAGTTATTCCGGAATACTAGTCTTAAATTGATGAATTGACGGATATTGATGAATTGACGGATTTCATTTACTTTATTGTCGAGGAGTATTATGTTTCATATTGTTATACTTGCACTAGCTATTCGACGGCTAACCCCTTTATGGGGGAAATACGTTTCATGTATTTCAGGTTCCAGGAGAGCGGACAGGTGGGTATCGGGTCGGCATGAAGATGATGGGCAAGTGTGATACTGTGTCTTGTCTCCTGTTATTTTCGATTCCTCCATTCAAAGGTTGTTGTATCGGAATGGATTTTTAAATACTCGAGTATTGTATTTCAGTTTTCCTTGATGTTCCGGCCTGTGTTGCCGAGGTATTGATTTGTGCAGTGATGTATATGGTTTCATTGGTTATGGTTTTGAATACCATTTGTATCGTCTTTCTTTCCATTGTATGTAGACCTTCTCGGTCAAGTTTATAGTTCCGCGTATGTTTAGCCTTGTGGGTCCCACGGCGGGGCTCACGGCGCTGTAATATACCCTGAATAACTTGGGGGTGTTACAAGAAGAGTTCAATTCATACAACTCATGCTTCCCATGTGCAACTCAATTAGGAATTGAGAAGATTTTTCAAGGAGTTTACACACGGGCAAAATTTAAAGAGTTTCAAAGTGAGATGTTTGGAAAGATTTCTTGTAGTTTGTCATTAATTACGGAGGATGTTGTCCTTTGTGAGTATGAGGTATATGAGAGGGTTCGCCTTGGAGAAGCTTATCGAGCTGCATATTTTAGGGTAATGTTTAATGTTGAGACAAATGAAGTTAATTGTAATTGCCGGTTGTTTGAGTTTAAAGGAATCATGTGTAGGCATTAGCTTATGGTATTTGCTGAGAGACATATTTATGATGAAGTACCTTCCAAGTATATTCTACAAAGATGGAGCAAGAATGTCAAAAGAAGACACACTAAAATTTGGATCAGTTATGACAATTGGTCAGATAGACTCGAAGCACGTCGGTTTGATAAATTGTCAAAAGCATTCTTTGAGGTTTGTGATATGGTAGCAGATTCTGAAATTTGGTGTGATGAGGTGATGGCACAGGTACTTGAAATGAAAGAGAGGTACAAAGAAAATGTCGATATTGGTGGAAGCAAAATGAACATTTCTACTAATACGCAAGAGGACTCAACCTCACATGGTGGTAGGATATATAAAGAATGTTCGAATATTCTTGATCCATTAGTTACTCGTAGGGGAAGACCGCCAATGAAAAGAAAAGTTGGAAATGTAGAAAAGGCGATTAAGAAAAAAGCAAGGGCAAAAAAGAAAAGTACATCAAAAACAACACAGGTTGGACTATAATTACTATTTTTGTAATATATATATATATATATATATAACTCATATATGTAAATGTATTGCAATCATATATGTTTACTTTCTATTTTGTAGGGCCATTATGAGCACGGTTATGATAAGTATGGTACACAAGGAAGTGTTGTCTTAAATTCGTCACTCATGCCAAATATATATTCACCACTAATACCACAAGTTGGAAATTTACCCTTTCAACTAAATTTTGGTATTGCGAGACATCCAAACTTCGTACTTGGAGGGATGGGTGACATACAATTTCAGGTATAAATTTTGCTTGTTTTTCATGATGTACACTTTAATACTTTCCACTTTTTTCCCACTTGATATATTATGTTTTAATTTTTAATTTGTGCAGGATTTTCAGAATCCATTTTTGGATGAAAAACATTATAAAATATTAAGGACGAAAACATTTTGGATCAATGCCATCGCACCTATATTATGTTGTTGTGATCGTGGCGGACTAGACCAAAGTGGTAAGCACAGCGTACTGGATGACTCGCTTAAAAAAATAACAGCAATGTCAAACCGTGAAGTAATTAGTAAACCAGTCATTGGCATAATCATCCATTTATCAGGCGGCACAGAACCGGGTTCTTGGAGACTCAATGTGTACTGCAGTCGTGCTATATCAGCAGCTCTGAATATGTCTTTGTATACGTTATAGTGCATAACTAACTCGTTTAATAATTCCATCCAAATTTAAAAATACTGATGTTGACTTAATCCCAAGAACGTAGCCACCGCTCTAAACCCATAATTTCCATCTCTCTACATCATTTACCTGCGTGATGTAAGGATGAATTTTTTTTGGAATTTTTTCTAGAATATAAGAGTTATACGAACTCTCGAACTCATCTGGGACCTCGTTTAGGTCCATCACGTATGAACTCTCGAACTCATCTGGGACCTCATTCAAGTCTATCATTGGTTTCTTGTTCAAGTTCATCACGTATGAACTATGTCTCGCTGGTTCCTTAATCGAATCTAACCCAACAAAATTTGGCATGATTGAACAAGATCTACGAGAATCTTGATGAATGGGATCGGCATCCCTTTTTTGTTGTGGTTTCTTTAATCTTGGTCGTCCATGAGTATTTTTTTGAACTTGAGGTATTTGAATGTCGGTTGTTGTTCGGCCCATGATATCCTTTAGCTTTCTTAACAAACTTTTTTTCTCAACTTTGGATTGCTTGTAAAAATTTTCTTTAAAATGTTCTAGTTCACCGTCACAACTAATATCATCATTTTGCACAGATGTTGACAGTGAAATATCTAGCTTCCTCCAAAAGATATGAATCGAATCCAATGGAATATACTTACCTGTACTTATATACATTGAAAGTTCGCAAGCACATGGTAACCCACAACTGTTGCGAAGTCGACAATCACAGTTTGAGGAGTCTAACGGAAGATCCTTACATCGTTTACGTTCTCCAAGAATTATATCGAGAGATTCATTTGAAACAAAACCACGCAATAGTTTGAAGCACTGAATGTTGTGTTGATGAATGCGGATAATTCTGCTTTTTTCCTAAGCTTTCTTTAATTGATGTAGGTTGCGATTGCACTATTCGATCAATACAACCCACAAATCTATCCAAACTAGATTTTGCAGAATTCAAATATTTTTTTAGCTTCGCATGCTGACTCTCAACTCTATTGGTTGTGTTATTTCCAAAGTTGAGATGCTGATCAATCCAGACGGACATAAATATTTTCTTGTATTTGTTCAACCAACTCTCATTTACGTAATTTAAAACACCTGGAAAGTAACGAAAATTTGGATGAGGAATATATAAGAAAAACATAACTTCGGGACATAGAAAAATAAATATTAAATGTGAAATATATAAAACATACATGGATATTTTATCAACAATGATTGAAGTCGCATGTAGTTTTCTGTGTAAGCTGCATGTGTTGTGGAATCCTCTAGTAACTTCCACAATGAAAGAAATAATTCCCAATCATTTGGTGACCTAATAGATGGCATGTAATTCTTCAAAATATTTGTACTAATGTGCCATCTACAAAGTAATTGAGCAGCATTCGGAAAAACTTTTTTGCATGCATTCATTAGAGTCAACTCCCGGTCTGTAACTATAACGCGTGGGTGCATGCACTTGTCTAGTGTCAACTTTAGACAATTTATTGCCCAAGTGTAGTTAACCTCCCTTTCATTATGCATAAAGACGAAAGCTACGCAAAATGTCTTCTTGGTTGAAGTTACGCCAACAATTTCAACAGAATGCATATTATACTTGTTCGTTTTGTATGTGGCATCTATCATCAATACGTGTGGAAATGCGCGCCAAATATCAAATGATGTTGGATGAACGAAGAGTAAATTTTCCAACTCGTTTGAATTACTTGTAGAAAACTTATAAACATAACCATTAGAATGCAAAAGGGACAGGAGAACCTGCATTGGAGATTTGCCTACTTGCTCGACCATGCGGATATTATTGCGTGCATTGTAAATAGTTTTTGTGGGACACATTATTTACATTCCGCTGCTTTAGTATTGATAAAATATCGCGGGGCGCCACATTCATCGTTGTCAATTCTGCAACCAAACTATATTCATCCTCAGATAATCGCTTTGCATATGGATGCCCCTCCATATACTGTGCAGGTTGATGGTTATGTTTATCACATATCACCCTTAACCTCCACGAATCATATTCATCTAAATATTTTCCTTCTAATTCAAATGGACAATTACTTTTTTTGGTGCCAGAAACTTTACTTGAATCCTTAAATTTATAATCGCCGCCACGATCACACATGAGTACAACTTTATACACGAAACCACAATGTTTCTTATTTGATCTTTTTTTGGCGATGACAACACCTAGAGAGTGTGCCATGTTTTGTACCCAATCCATCAATTCTTCACGAGACCCGAACACCTAAAAATAAATTGCAAGTTTATAAAAAATCGACATTTACAAAAGATTAAAACCATATAATTGTAACTGATTAGTGGCAAATTCTGGTGTCATCATGAAAAACCCAGCATCTTCAGTTAAATTATTTTCGTTAAAAACCGACATCTGTGGGCGTGGGTGTATATGTGTGTTTAGTTGTGTGTGTCCCATCTGTGTGTGCAATATCGTCTAAATATAGGCATGAGAGTTATGTGTATGTGTGTGTGTGTGTGTGTCTGTGTTAGGGGAAGAAAAAAAAGTGAATCACATGAAAGGAAGATCTATTGTCTTTGCATGCTTGGTTTTTTCCCTTTTTTTATAAAGTGAATCACGTGTCTTTGCAACATTGTGTTTTTGTCTTTTTTTTTTTACTTTTTCCTCTTCCCATCAATAATGCTGCAACGATCCAGCCGCATTCAAATTCCCCCATATGTCTTGTCTTTTGTCTTTTTTTTTCTTGGTATCTGTTTTTGTCATTCTTTCTTGGTATGTTTAGCAACGGCCATAATCTATTGTAAATCCAGCCCAATTTGACAAGCCATCAATAAATAATGAACTTGTGCTTGCCGCTCTTTTCTCTGTGTTGTTTTTTGTAATTAGACCTGCAAGTTCTTTTTGATTTGGAATTTAGAACCAAAAAGTTAGAAAGGTAAGATTTTTATTTAATGTTAAATTGTTCGATTTTTTCATTGATAATGGATGCTCTGGATGCTTTGTCAAATTTGATTGGGAATCTTTAAGAAAAAGTTTAGATTTTGCGTCTATTTATAGGATAATATGGTTATTGGAGCTCAAATCTTAAGCTCCAATATTTTATTCAAATATATTACTTGCAGAGTAGTCGGTAGCTGAAATCATTCTATTCGCCGTCGTGCATTGGATTTTAGAAAGTAAGTTGGATTTTGGATCTCAATAATTTAATGTTTCCTGAATGTTGATTATGAATAGATCTTTGTTTATAGCCATACACAAAGTCACCTGTTTTGTTTGTATTATTTGTTTCATTGCATAATATATAGAAAGATTTTTTTAATCTAAATTGAATGCAATAACAAAATCTGCTTATTCACCAACTCTTATCATCCAATTTGGGAATTTGAATCGGCTTTATAGACATGATGTTTATTTTGCAGCCAATTTTGGTGGCGAAATTGTTGCTTTTAGTGATAGATGTGAAGAATTGTATTGATATTAAAGTAGAAACTGAACATAATTTATATACTGAATTCAGCATTAACTTTTGCAGAAAAATAATTTTTAAAAAAGAGCTTTTTTATATATTAATAGATGAATTGAGAACAACCAGTGATAGTGTGTTGGGTTGGGTATTTTTAGATGGGTAGTTTAGATGTGCTTGGTTTCTTAGCTAAAAGAGTTGGAAAGTGAGAATGCTTGCTATCAAGAACTTGATTTTTGGATGTATATACAGCAATATTTTATTTTAAGTGGAATGTTCAAGTAAAAATGCTGCTTATACTGGTATAGAAATTAAGGAGGTATGATTTTTTTATTGCTTTACTAGTTTTACTTATTAGTTTGTTTACCAACATCATGACTGCTCCATGGTTGCAGACTTACAGTCACAATGGTTAATTATTTTTTTCCTTTATCTACCTTTCTATGCCTTGTAAAAATGTTGAATTCAACCTAGCTGTAGCAGAATGTGTAGTTGTTCCGACTATGAGGCTACCTTTGTGACTATCATATATTGTTAACGTTCATTACATCTAACCTAACACATATTTGCCGGATTAATCAGTGTTTCTATTGTGAGTTCTCATCATTTGATGCATCTATTACCTGTGTATGTACATTAGGTTTTGTATTGATAGTCAGTTAATTAGTTATATCCGATTGTAACACATGAGAATCGTTAAAAACATGCATATTATAGGTTTATATTGTGCTTTTAGTTTATTGTTTATTGAATTTATATTTGTTGATGCATGAATGTTTATTTGCAGTTTCTATATACTCCATTATGGATTTGATTGGGAATCTGCCACGAGATATCGTTATAAAGATCCTCTCAAGACTCCCTATCCCAAGCATTTTCGAGTGCAAGGTCGTTTGCAATGCATGGCACGATCTGATTGAGTGCCATGAGTTTGGCAACAGGCACAAGCAGCGCCTCCTCCTTGTCTTCCTATACACGAGCGCCTTTCCAAGATCGGAGCCTGTCCGAACCTCACCAGTGCCTTACAAAATCGAGGAATTGAATAATATCCCTATAGGTATGACTATTGTCCATATGGGCCTCTTTGACTCTGTATCCCTCGTACGTAGCTCAGTCAATGGTTTGATCTTGCTGTTGCGCCGTGAGTGGGAGGAAGAACATCAACATGTCTTGTTATGGGTATGCAATCCGATCACACGGGAGTACGTCCAAATTCCCAATCCCTTGGACCGCGATTTCAAACTCGGACTTCCATATCCTCCAGAGTTCGGAGACCCCTTCTTCCGAGGACCACTTCAACAGGAAAACGACTCTGGTGCTTCTCCACGAGAGTATGGAAACTACAATTTTGGATTCGAGGTGAGCAGAAGTAAGCAATATAAGGTCCTTTGGATTTCCCAGTCTGAATGCCGAGTATAAACTCTAGGAATGACGGGAGAGTGGAGGAGCATTCCGGTTTCCGAACCCGTGCCCGGGCTCCGGTATAATGAGTGTAACACAGAATGCGAGTCGGTGGGCGGGAATCTTTACTGGCTGGATCCTCCTGAGAGCCAAACTGAGATTTCGTGCTTTGATCTTGAAACCAAAGTTTTCACATATTTCTACGCTCCTCCGCTCCGTGGAGACTTCCACCGTCATTGTGACCGGAGCTTGTGCATTTTGGACGACCGCCTGTGTCTGTGCGATGTGTACGGTGATGAGATCAAGATATGGTTGATGAGAGGACAAGAAGTTTGGAGTAAGAAACTTGTGATTAATCAACAAGGTGTTGGTAGATGTCATTTGGGTTATGGCCATATTTATCCAATCAAATTGTCGGAAGATGATAGGAATGGTAATGGGAATGAGATGTTGGGCACTAGAATCTACCCCTTCATACGTTACTACTAAATAATAATAATGGTGGAAGGAGGATTAGACTTGTATACCCCTCAAAGATCATATGTAGAAGATATGATTATCCTCGTGCAGCCTTCTATACCCCGAGCTTTCTTCCACTCAAAACCTTGCTCGTGGACGTGGACGAAGATGTTCGGTCATTTTGATTAATTTTATTTTTATTATTCATTTGTTAGTACTATTTATTTATGAAATTCTTTTAAGTTTTGCAACCAAGACTTCCCTTATTTTGTTTCGTCGAGTGGAAAGATGATGTGAACGCTTTCTGGCGACTGTGCACGATGCCATTTTGAGTTTTAATTCATAATATTATCTCATTTCTATTATGTTTTTGTTTATGTTTTTCTCAGAGAGAAAATGGTATATGATTATCCTCGTGCGGTTCTATGCCCCGAGCTTTTCGCTCAAAACCTTGCTCGTGGACGTGGACGAGGATGTTAGGTTGTTTTGATTAATTTTATTTTTATTATCCATTTGTTATTTATTTATATATTTATGATATTCTTTAAAGTTTTGCTATCAAGACTTCCCTAATTTTCTTTCGTCGATTGTAAAAATGATGTGAATGCTTTGTGGCGACCGTGAATGATGCCATTTTGAGCTTTTATTTATTATTTTTTTCTAAAACGTCCAGTGTGGATGGGGGGTTGAGGCGGGACCCACCAACCTGTAGATAACAAAAATCACGAAATACAAAGTATCAGTCCCAAATTATGACCAAAAATGGGCCATAATTCGGGTCCAAACATCGGAGAAATCTACGACCCGCTAAAGAAATACAAGGTCCACCACAAATCGTGGGCTAATGTGCGGACCCGAAGACCAAAATAACTCAACTCCGAATTATGACCAAAAATGGTCCATAATCCAGAACCCAAAATCTAAAGTGCCTACGGCCCGCTAGATCAGTACAAGGTGCACCACTAAAACCGTGGGCTAATGTGCGGACCAATAGGCAACCAAGCAATCGATAAAAAATAAAACCTATCTAAATCTAAATGACGGATAACCAAGCTGATCCATCCGTATAAGGGAAAGGAGAAACGGAGCAGCAGTATCGTAAGTATAAGTCTGAATGCCGAGGGACTACATGCCGAGCTCAGAAAGATAGTCGACCGGCCTGTTGCTCTCCAAGAAAATATGAGTGACTCTAAACTGAATATCTCTGAGAATGTGTCGGATACGCATAAGAGTGTGACGAACCTGCCAAGAGCCCCGATGGCCAGATGATAGCAGGGTCACCACAGCAGCAGCATCAAGTTCAATCCAAACATGTCTCGATCTCTGGGAAGCTAGAATCAATCCAATCGCCAACGCCTGGACCTCTGCAACAAAACTCGAAGAGGCCTGAAAAGAGGAATGGAAAGCAAGAAGGAGCTCTCCGTGATGATCTCTAATCAGACCTCCCCCACCCGCAATTTGTGTGTCTCTATTGAACGAACCATCCGTGTTCAGAGCCAAACCAAGGGGGATGGGGCGACGAGTCTGAGCGGGGGAAGATGTAGCTCGCTGGAAGCGATCAGGCGGCGAGCAACCCGCCCAGAACTCAGAGCAAATAAGCCCCGCAGCAGCCAATAAAGCAACATGTCGCTCCACCTGCACAATAACATGAGAGAAAACAAAAGTAACCGCCCTATGCTTTGCACTATTCCTTTCTGTCCAGATGAACCAAAGGATCAGACAAGGAATAATGAAAGTCGCGTGCCTAAAGTGTGTGCCATGTGTGAAAAAACTTAGGAGCTCAAAAGTATTCTGAGTATGGGGTAGGGATAAATGTGTCCATGTGCCAAAATACTCCCACACGTCACGAGCCACATCACTCTCCAAGAAAAGGTGGGCAATGGTCTCGGTATGGTAGGTCTGGGTAAGGGTATGCGAGCAGCACAAACATCTAGAAGCCAATGAAACGCCCCTCCTCTGTAGGATGTCATCAGTCGGGATCCGTCGCATGAAAAGTCGCCAAATAAATACAGAAATGGTCGGTGTGAGTAAGGCTGTCCAGATGGCCCCGTAAATAAGATTAGCCTGACCCCGCACCTTGATGTGAGACCAAGCCGACGATAATGAGAACGCACCCAAAGAGGTAAGAGTCCAGCACATACTATCCGAATCCTCCTCGGCGATGGGAATCGCGGAGATCTCCTGGATGAACTGAGGGGTAAATCCTAGATCCTCTCCAACAATAGTCTCCAACCTACCCATGTCCCAAGACCCATCAACCCATAACTCATTAATCCTAAGATGGGGTCTACCAGAAATCTGACAATAAGAAGAAATCGGCCTATCCCCAATCCAAGTATCGTCCCAAAAGCTGACCTCCCCGCAGCCACGACCAAGAGTCCAGCGAATGAACTCCTGAGCCTCAATACCCACGCGGAGGAGACGGCGCCAAGGGTGGCTAGCACGAGCTTTAAGAGCAGTACGCATAGGCATATAAATGCGAGCAAAGCAGTTTCTGCAGAGCATAAACTGCGCCCACAGAGACGTGCCTGTGCGAAGGCGCCACCAGAGCTTATAACTAAAAGCTCGCGCCATATCCGAAAGGCTCCAAATCCCGAGGCCTCCCTTAGAGACCGGACGACAAATCTGCCGCCAACGGACCCAGTGTATTTTCCTCTTTGGACCAACAGCACCCCAGAAGTATCTCGCAATGATCTGCTCGAGTTCCTGGATAATGTACTATGGGGGATCCAAAACCTGAAGCAGGTGAAGAGGAATCATGCAGAGAGTGCTCTTAATAAGAGCCAAGTGTCCCCCAAAAGTAAGGTGGCGATGGGACCAACCAGAGATCCTATCCAACATCCGTTGCTTCACCCCATCAAAGAGCTCTCGTCTCTTAAAGCCTTTGTAAAGGGCCACACCTATATAGGTGATGGGGAGATCACCCTGGCAGAAACCACTAAGATCGTGAACTCTCTAATGCCAACGAGGCACATGCTTGGGAGAGAGAATAAAAGTGCTCTTCTGGATACTAATCATCTGGCCCGAAGCCATAGAGTAGTGATCCAGGAGGCACATAAGATCAACAAGACCATCATACACAGCCCGTGTGAATATAATGATGTCATCGGCGTAGGATAAGTGCGAGACGGGGAAAGGCCGTCCAACCGTCCTATACCTCATCAAAGGATGATCTCGAATGAATCGATCCAAGCAGCGCGATAAATAATCAGCGGCAAGCATGAAGAGCGACGGATAAATAGGTTCGCCCTAACGCAAACCCCGACTAGAGGCAAAATAGCCGGCCGGACTGTCGTTCACCAAAATGGAGAACGTTCAACTCTCAACGCAATGACGGATGAACAAAATCCATCTAGTCGGGAATCCCATCCTCACCAGGACCTCACATAAAAAAATGCCAGTGAACCCTATCATACGCCTTAGCCATATCAAGCTTCAGCACAGGGTTCGGGACACCATGAATGTCCGCGATGTGGAGGTCGTGAATTAGTTCTTGGGCCAAAAGGATATTATCATTAATGACCCGCTCGTGAACAAATCCACTCTGGTTCGGAGAGATAATAAGAGGGAGGAAAGGAGCAAGCCGAGCGTTAAGGATTTTCGTGATAATCTTATTGGTCACATTACACAGACTAATAGGCCGGTAATCCGAACAACCGCTCGGAACAGGCTTCTTCGGGATCAAGATGACCGTAGTCGCCGTAAAATCCGGAGGCATAGGATGACCCTCAAAAAACTCGAGCACGGCCCCCTCTACGTCGGAAGAAACAATCTCCCAACAATGCTGAAAAAACACTGACGAGAACTCGTCAGGCCCAGAAACGCTGTGAGGATCGATATCAAATACCGCAGCACGAATTTCCTGGGGAGAGGGTGGGACACACAAACTATCAGAATCAAAAAAAGAGGGGATAGAGGGAAAACAAGTGTCATCCGGGGGACGAGAACATCACCATCGGATGTAAGCAGAGTCCTAAAGAAATTCACAGCGGATGATCGGATGTCCGACTCTATAGCGATCGTCGTACCACCATCCTCAATGCTGTGAATATGCGACTGACAACGCTTCTGCTTCGCAAAACCCTGAAAAAACCGGGTGTTGCGCTCGCCCTCAGTAACCCAACGAACTGCGGCCCTCTATTTCCAGAAATCTTCCTCCATAGAGAGACGAAGATGGTACTCAGCACAAAAATGGTGCATAGCCGTTCTATTCTCCGGAGTAGGATCCGAATCATATCGCCGCTCAGCCTCGTCACGAGCCCTCAAGGCCTCATCTAACTTCGTATGAAGATTACCAAAAACAGTCCAGTTCCACTGTTTCAGTCTATGCTTAACCCTAAGGAGTTTGACCTGTAGGTTACACATACAAGATAATCCAGTCGGAGTAAGCCAGACCTCCCTAACAGTGTCCAGGAATGTGTGATGCCGGACCCACATACTCTGGAAACGGAATGACGACTTGTGATGAGTTGCGGAGAAGAGACACTGGATAAGAAGAGGCGCATGGTCAGACCGAAGTCGAGGCAGGTGAGTGACGGTAGAGACCGCAAACACATTCGACCATGCTTCATTAAATAAAGCACGATCTAGCCTTTCCCTCAAACCATTGCGCTCCCAAGTGAAAATATCGCCCTCGCAGCCCGCGTCAATCAACTCACAATCAGCAATAGCCTGTGCAAAGTCCAGAATCTCTGTAGAACGGTAAGTGGTACTACCCTCGTGCTCATGTGAATGCAAGAAGATGTTGAAGTCACCGCTGACTAGCCACGGCAACCCCTCTACTTCCGAAGCAATCTCATGGAGGGTGTCCCAAAGGGCGTAACGACCAACACGGTTAGTGTTGGCATAGACATAAGTGACGTAAATCAACTGAGGAAGAAGGGAAGAAGAAATATAAAGATGAAGGACTTGATCGGTATTCAACAAAACTTGGTGCTGAAAGTGGGGGGAAGAAAAGAACCAAATTTTGTTAGACCGATTATAAAGTCCCAACGCGAAACCTAAAGATCGAATATAAAAATCAAAATTAGCATTGGAACCCATGGGTTATAAAATGCCAATAAAAGAAAACCTATGAACACGGTTGAGATGTCGAATGCGCTTTTGTGCTCCGGTGTTATCCAGACCACGAGCGTTCCATGTAAGAATGGGTATCGACATAAACTAATCAACCAACTCAGATGAAGACCTAGGACGCTGACTGGAGCGGCCCCGTCTCCGAGGAGTATCCTGCCGGGCAGATGTTCCCCCTTTCAGGGGCGATGAAGATCGCCCCTTAGAGGAGGAATAGGGTCCGCGAGAAGCTGCTCTTCCTCGTGTGGAAATCGTGGAATCAGAAGCAGCTTTTCCCCTAGTCGTGACACCATGGGCAGCAGTAGTAGACATTAAACGTCGCTTAATTGGGGGCTTTGGTGCCAACGGGAGAGGCACCATCGCCAAGGAAGAGAGACTGGACTCAGAGATCTCAAATTGAGTGCGTTTAAGACCGCACTCAGTCTGAGAGAGAGAGAGAGGGAAAACAAGAAGAGGGAGTAGGGGGAGGCTCGTAAACCACCATGGCCAAGGACTCGGGTTGAACGATGATCTGGTCGTCGATGCGGACGTCACCGTCATGGCGGGGGGAGGTAGACTCAAAGAGTCTAGAAGAGTGAGGGACGGTAGAGGACTCTGTGTCATCCTCTAAAACATGATCGTCATGAATCTCGTGACCACTGCAGTCGCTACCCGACACACTATTTTTATCACCCACACTAATGATATCGTTAGTGCCAACTAATCCTCCTCCTCTCTAGCAGAGGAGTCTAAAGATGTAAAGTGAGAGTGATGGCCAGTAGCAGCTGTGCCCTTGGGAATCAATCCCGTCTCCTTGGGCCCTTTTTTGGCAACTACTTGCCATACGGCAGGCTCCTTGCCCTTAGGAGCTGCCTGGGAAGTACTAGCCTTAGTGGCTTTAGGAGGGCTGGCTGCGTCTTCTGCTGACGAGAAGGGGCAGCCTGAGGTTTCTTACGCTGGGGCGGTGGAGGCCGTTCTTTGTTGCCAACTATGTAGCAACTGGACGGCTCGTGCCCCACGTGAGAACAGAGAGAGCAATAAAGTGGCACTCTCTCGTAAATAATGTGTTGTGTAATAACCTGATCGCCAAACTCAACCTCGATCTCAGGCACTCTGGATGCCAGAAGGTCAATCTCGATGCACACACGGGCGACTGATAGTCGTGAGTGTGTGGCCGTCGGCGCATCAACTAAAATGGGATTTCCAACAGCCTTGGCAATCGTGTATAATGCACGTGGATGAAATAAATGTAGAGGTAGACCCGAAAGTCTAATCCAGACTAAACAAACAGACGTCTCTGTCCTAATCGAGAAACTAGGTGACCACTTAAATACTCGTGCAGGACATCCAGAAAAATTCCAGGTAGAACCTAACCAAATACGTCTAAAATCCTCATCATTATCAAATCTAACTGCAACATGACAATAATTCATCCAACTCCAACTAAATTTACCCCTCAATTTCATATCAGTCAAACCCGTAGACACATCTCGAGGGGTGAGAATAGCATGCGAAAATATAAGAATTAAAGTGCGTTCCCATGAAGCGGCAAGAGTAATCATATCAGAAGAAGAAAAGGTTACACGCATTTTCTCATTTACGGAGGAGAGAGTACCAAAAGGACTAACCTTAGCTCCGTCGAAATTAAATGATTTTATCGTCGAACCGGGTTGTTGGGTGAAATCGGGCTGCGTCGGGCCATTTTGGTTGTTGACCATTTGAGCGTAGGAGGGCTTCGACCTTGGCTGCTCGGTTGTGCCTGGGTCAGCATGGTGGGTCGGTTCAGATGAGCTCACGTTTGCATAGATGTTGGAAGCGACTGGAGCAGATGGTGCTTGACGAATCGGGTTGTATAGAATATGAGCTGCTCGCTGGGGTGGGTTTGTGTGGATTGGCTGGACTGGTGGTTTGGGGTTATGGGGATTGGGCTGGATTGAGTGGAAGTCGGCTGGGTCAGAAGGACTGGATAGGAGGTTATTTGGGCCCGTGGTGTTTGTGGGCTGGAGGGAGATGGGTTGAGGAGGCTCGGATGGCTGGGCCGCAGCTTGGGCATCGGTCCTGGGTTGTTTTAATGTGGTTGGGCTGGTCTGAATTTTAGTTTTAGGCTTGAAATAATTTAAAAGGGTATTGGGTTTAGAAATTGAAGGTTTGGGCTTAAGAGGTTTGGAATTATTTGATTGGGTTAATAAAGTGGCGGGCTGGTTGGGATTAAGCGAAATGGGCTCAGAAGGTTTAGTATTTAGGTTGTGTGGGCTAGAAGTAGTATTGTCTTGGCTTAAAGAAGGTAGTACGATGGGGCAGATTGCATATAAGAACTGGGCCAAAGTAGAGCAGGTCCATGGTGATTAAGTAATAAAGCAGTTGGGCTAACCTCCATTTACGTGTGCTGGGCTTCATTTTTTAATTGGAGGCCCGTCGAATTCAGGCCGTCGGATGGATATGGCCCTAAGATGGATGGCTCTCCTCCGTCCATCGTCTTGTTTAAAGCATGAACTTCATCCGCCGCTAGGGTTGTGAGCGACGGCACATACCCTGCAACTAGGGTTTTCGGTAGCTGCTGTGAACACGGGACGGCGACGCCGGAGCTTTGCAGAGGCGATGGAATAATATTTCCGGTGAGACTAGAATTAAGAAATCCTGTGCTATTCGGAGTCTTTGCGGTCGTTGCATGCGACGGAACTACCAGCGGCGAACGCGATGGCGAACGTGATGGCGACGAGATTGGCGAGGAAGATGGTGCCGACGATGAAACCGGCTTACTGCAGATGACGTCAACTGTTGCAGGTGAGATGACATTAGTTTTAGCGGGCGACCGCGACTTTCTTTTTTCTTCGGCATGATCACGAAGCTTCAGTCGTCGTGAGCTACGACGACGAACATGAACCTGTGCAATTGAAAGGTGCGGAATGATACGACGATGACAGATCTGGTTTCGGTTGGAGGAGACAACTATGGAACCGGTTCAGGCTAAAGGTTGCAGGCGAAGGTTCGGGCGGTGAAGGCGGTGAAGCTGGTGGGTGAGATGGTCGGAGACGGTGGCTGGACGGGGGTGCGGTTGAATAGAGAAGTGGCGGCGTGTGTGATGCCATTTTGAGCTTAAGTCATAATCTTATGTCATTTCTATTATGTGGTTAATCAAGCTCAAAACGACGTCGTCGGCCTCTTCGTCCGCGTCGGAGTCCAATGTCGAACAAAGGCTAATATTTGTTAATGTTTATGTTTTTCTGGGAGAGAATGGAATGGTAGAGTGAGTTGGTCATATCAAGAGGACTAATTAAAAAAAGTATTATTCTAAAGTTTGGGCAATGAGTATATAAACTATAGCTAGATCGAATTTGAGTTGAGACTCACTAAAAATAAAATGTCAAAGCATCAACAAGGCTGCAGGTTATCATGTCATGCATATAAATGTACTACTACCCTACATTAAATTTACAAATATATAAAATAGTATTATAGTATAGCCCCAAACTTTGAAGAACAAATACATGAAATAGTATTCATATTCATAGATGTATGCAACCAAAAAGTACCGTATATTTTTTCTCCCATTTTGTGATCAGTTCAATCGTTAAATAAAATGGGTCTTGGCCCATATATCAAAGTAGTTTTATTTTGAGCTTTAAGAAAATAAGGGGATATATATATTTTTATATTTTTTTATGTTTTAGTAGCAAGCAAACAGTAGACTGATAAATCAATTAACTATCGAATGAGTTACAAACTTTGGGCCTTGATTGAATAAAATAAAGCCAAAAGCCCAACTAACATGAACAAGAGATGGTAAAATTTAAAATACCAGCAAACTCATAAAATAGAAGAAAAATAGGTATTACACAGTAAAATTTTAAAATACCGTGGTCATGTAAAATTCGAAATTTAAGTTTTATATTTGATGCTATTTGCTCTGGTAAACTATGAATTCGTAAAAATAACGGTGCCGTGTGTTCTACTTCTTCATAATATTCTATTTTCTTCTTTCCAGCAGAACGAGATGAATAGAAATTATAAGAAATATTTTCAATTATAATAAAGACAAAATTAATCAAAACGATCGAACATCCTCGACCACGTCCACGAGCAAGGTTTTGAGCGGAAGAAAACTCGGGGTATAGACGACTGCACGAGGATAATCATATCAACATCATGTTGATTAATCACAAGTTTCTTACTCCAATCTCCGCGTCCCCGCATCAATCATATCTCCATCTCCTCACCGTACACGTCGCACAAACACAGACGGTCGTCCGAAACGCACAAGCTCCGGTGGCTATGACGGTGGAGGTCTTCACGGAGCGGGGGAGCGGAGAAATAGGTGAAAACTTCGGTTTCAAGATCAAAGCATGAAATCTCGGTTTGGCTCTCAGAGGAGGAGGATCCAGCTAGTAAAGATTCCCGCTCACCGACTCGCATTCCTTGTTCAACTTATTATACCGCAGCCCGAGCCCAGAGACCGGAATGCTCCTCCACTGTCCCGTCGTTCCTAGAGTGTACACTCGGCATTCGAATTGGGAAATCCAAACCACCTTATATTGCTTACTTCTGCTCACCCCGAATCCCAAATTGTAGTTTGCATACTCTGGTGGAGGCAAAATCATAGTTGCCATACTCACACTCGCGTGGGAAATCTTATATTTCTTACCTCCTCTGCTCACCACGAATGAAACATTGTAGTTTCGATACTCTCGTGGAGAATGTGATAAAGTTTTCTCATATTTTCTGATTCCTCATTTTTTTTAATAGTAAATCTACAATTAAAGAAAACACTCTCCAAATAATTAATATAAAATCGAGTGAAAACAAAATAAAATTACAATTGTGGGGAAGGTGAAAAAAAGAGGAAGCATTAAAAGCGTGAATTAATGGGAAACAGAAGGGAACTAATTAGTGGGGAAGGGGCGCCTGACCCGGGTCTGCCGTTTGGTGCATTATTTGCAATCCGACAAACCCTTAACCATTGCTTAATTATACCCATATTTACAATCTTTGGTCCCCATTTCTGTCATCAACTCATCATCCCTTTCATTTACTTACTTCCCCCTATTATTTGCTCCCCCCCCCCTCCATCGGAGGCCCCCACATATTCTGACACGAAACGACGTCGTTGTACTTGACTTTTTTCTATTGAGAAGTATGAAGTTGTATTGGAACAATTTAATCGATCTGAATAAATGTGAATACATTTGGGTTTTGAAGTAGTCGCCTTTTCGAATTATAGTGGATTTTGGTTTATAGTCAGATGGGTCGAGATTCGAATCACAACTTATACTAACAGTATAAGTTGGGGTTTTGGATTATAGTAAGTACTCTTGGTTTACAGTGTGATGAGTTGTGATTCAAATCAGAACTCATATCCAATGGTATATTAGATCGTGAAACGATCATATTGTGAGATGATTACATGGAGTTTGTGTTAGGAATTAGTCGTCGTTATTAGGTTATTGATTTTTTTGCTTGTAAATCAACCATGCGAATAACATTTTAGAAAGAAGTTATTGTTGTTGCCCAAAATATTATACGTAATGGTTTGCTGGATATGGCAATGGGTGAGTAACAAACAAAATGCGAGAGCACGTACGAAGGAATGTAAATAACACAAGATTTGCCGGGGTTGTTAGTCCCGGGCTTGAATGCTCTCGCGAGATATTATTAATACGAATACTGCTTTGGAGTACAAATATTAATGTTAGAGTACTATTACAATGAGTGTAAAGTCCCTAGTTATCTAGCTCTTGAGTGCTGGTGATTGCCGGAAGAACCAGAATTAATGCTTTGTGAGTTCTTGTAACAAAGAGATGAAGTGCTGTGTAGGATTCAACTCTGTATGATTTTAGCCGTGTTCAACTATGTGAATTTGACTGTTTTTCCACCTTATTCCACTTGCTGGAGGTCTCATATTTATAGAAGAGGAGGTAGTTGGGATGTCTCGATCCCATACGGGCGATCGCCTTTCCTGTATTAAAATAAGCGGGCGATCGTCTCAGCATATGGGCCGGTTTCCTTAAAGTCCACAGATGTCACTGGCAGCCAGCTGTGCGAACCAATGAGAAGATAACACGCGTCTCATGTCCCTGTCTTGGGAGGTCCCACCTAGGACCTTTCGGCGGGTCTATCGGTAGGTGAGAGGTGGTCCGTGTCACCCACAGCTGGTGAAGGGCTGGAGTCAAAAAAGCCTTTTCCTGCAGCGCAATAAGCGGATCTGCACGTGGGTCTTCATCCGGGATTCGGTCTTCGTAGACTTTGACGGATGTCGGCCTTACACGTGGCATAGGACAGTCGTCCTTGGTCGGGCACTAGGGTCGATCGCTAGGTGCCAAGAGACGATCGCCCTGAATGCCGATCGCTCGGTACTTGATCTGGAACCTTCGTTGGCGAGTATGCCTTGGTTCATATGATGCTGACTTGGTCGCTCGGCCCTTGTGCCGATCGCCATCGAGGCGTATTAATCGCCGCACAACAATTGCACCCCAGCTCGCTCCGATGTTAAAGATGTGGGGTGAGGTGGTTCTACTGGCGATCGCTTGACTTAGACGAGCGATTCTTCACTTCATGGACGACCTACTCGGGAGATCGTCTTCTCGAGCGGACCTTGATTTTGAATTTGGACGACCTACTCGGTCGCTGAAAAGAGCGGGAAGTGAAAGCTGACTTGAACCGTCGTTAGGACACGTGTCGCGTTCCTGTTGGGGGAGTCCGACGGTTTGTCAGACTCTGTCATTTGGCGTGCTCTCGAAACGACGCGCACGTGGGATTCGAGGGCGGCATTAAATGCGGAACTTTTCCGACGGTTGCGCTTCAGCCCCTGAGATTATGTTTAATTGCCCAGAAACCCCCGCTCTCGCCTATAAAAGGGATTAGGGTTTCAGGGTTATAACCTTATGCATTTCGCCTGAGAAGAAAGTAGCACCCGATTTCTCTGAAGATTTCAGCTGTCGTGCGCCGTTCGAGTAGACTTTTTAGGTAAGAACAAAAGACTTTTTTCTTTTTCCCTTTCTTTTTTCTGAATATGTCTGGAGGAGTATCAAAAGTATTTGAGACGGGTAGCACCTCCGCCGCCGGGAGTTCGACTGCTCGGGATGAAACCTCCGCGGAGTTCCACGTGGAGACAGCCGTCGAGGCTATCTGCGCCGGGATTGAACCTGCGGAGGTTGAAGAACTTTTCAACGAAGCTGACGCGGCCAGGTCGGCGGAGGCGGAGCGGAAGCGCTCGCTGATCGAAGAGGAGATGGCAATAAAAGCGTACTGGGAGCAAAACAGTGCGTTCGACAAAGCCTTTACAGACTTTTCCGAGCTTATGGAGAGACTGGACGGACCACTCCCTAAGTTCTACTTTCGTGCATACTCGATCGCCCATCCCCCTGAACCTGAAAGGCGATCGCTGTTCCGGGCCGCGTGCCCGTCCCCGTGGACCCTTGGCCAGATTAAAAGCTCGGTGACCAGGAAGGATTTGGCTCGTTGGAGGGCGGAGTTCCATGTCCCCTCTGACATTTTCCTTTATGTGCCCGCCGAGAATGAGCGTGCCGACCAACCTCCTGAGGGTATGGTTGCCGTTAATGAGTCGATCATGGGGGCCGGACTGCGGTTCCCACTACCGTTCGCCGTGTCCTACTTGTTGACCGCTTGGAATGTGGCGCCGCTCCAACTGACGCCGAACGCCTGGTTGCAGATCGTCTGCACCTTTTCTCTGTTTGGCGGTCATCGGCTGTTCCGTCTTCCTTCGGCGCTGGAGATGAACTTGTTGGAATATAAAACGCAGTGGAAGCGAGTTGGTGGTGATAATTTAATAAAAGGTTTTATAAACTAACCAACGCAAAAACCGAATCTATTTAGGCTTGTCAACTAATTAACTAAAAAGATTAATAAATAACTAAATAAACATATTTACGCATGGGAGTCGGTAATTTTTACCTTTGACGCAAAGTGGTAGAAAAACCCCTTTTGGTCGATTTATGTCTTCTTCGTGTTCCTCTCCGATTTTCTTGTATTGCTACCTCAAGATCTTCTAGAGTATATCCCGCCTACGTCCGGATGTCGTGTGGGCAACAATCTACCGCACTAAACTTCAACAGCAAGGGATCGGCCGAACCACTATATTTCCAAGAAATTCCTTACGAATTTTTCCTCTCTATTTCTGAATATTTTTGTATTTTATAAAAATATTGTGTTAGCTAAATTGTGGAATCCAAGACACAAGTCAAGATCCACAATTAAACACACAAGGAAAAATCGAAATTCTTGAGCAAAATTGAAGCATAAAATCGGCCACCCTTGTGTCTCTATTTATAGATGTCTTGGGCTACTCTAGGGACCTTAAGGAGGATATGGTAAGGACTCCCAATAGATATCTTCCTTCCATTATTAGGACTCTTCCTAATATGAAGACTCTATTAATATCAACTTAGTCCACTAATAAGTTAATATTGCACTTCCTACCAAAATCCCAAATTACGAAATTGGGCTCCTTTTTAAATTAATTATTTCCCGTGTTTAAGATATTCCATGTCCATTAATTAATTTAAGCTACTGACAGCTTTTAATTAATTAATGTGTTATACATGAGTATACCACTCGACCTTTATTATTATATCGGAAAATTAATTCCACCTCCAGGTTTAATATAATAATCCTTTCGAGTGCCTCAAGGGACATGATCAACCCGACTGTTCGGGACACGATTTCTAGCTATAATATTAATTATCATATAAATAATAATATTGCCCAAAATATCGAGCATATTGAGTCAATCATTGTGGCTCTCACCCATGATAAATCAAAGCAATAAATATTAAATATATATATATATAATTAAATATTAATCACTAGAATTAAGAAATAATAATTATCCGAGATGTACATTCTTCTTATAGTCAGTACAGAAGAATCTATCTCACCTCGATCCTGTTCAACGTATAACGAATACACTAATATATGCTAATGGTCAAGACCAACCAATCTCAAGCATATACTACAACCTCTCACATAATGGTCTAATATTATATAGGTTGTGATCTAAATATTACTATATAAGGAACCGATAATGTGATCTTCTGTGTGACACGAAACACCACATTATCTACAATATAAAATAATTTAGACTGCATTTGCATAACCATAGCATGAATAAATATGCAAAACATGTGATAAATGAATTAAATATTCTCATAGATAAAGACCGGGAAATTAGGTAATACAAGCATAAAGTATGCTTTGACGTATACAACCCTAACAATCTCCCACTTATACTCAAAGCATGCTTTTCAAGTATACTATCTAGACTATGTCTATCTATCTCCTACTTATACTCAAAGCAATGCTGCCATACATCTCAACCCTATTCCTTCTACATGCCCTTCAAATGACTTTGAGGGCAACCCTTTCGTGAAAGGATCAGCTAGGTTGTCTTCAGATGCTATCTTGGAGACAATAATCTTCCTTCTCTTCACAAAATTTTGAATGATATGATATTTGCGCTTGATATGTTTGCTTGCTTTGTGGGCCCGTGGTTCCTTCGAAATTGCAACAGCACCGGTATTATCACAATACAGTGTAATACTCCTGGGCAAATTAGGAATCACACCCAAATCCTTTAGGAAGTACTTGAGCCATACCGCCTATTTAGCTGCCTCTGAGGCTGCTACATATTCGGATTCCATGGTAGAGTCCGCTATGCATTTCTGCTTCACACTCCTCCAACTGATGGCTCCACCTCCCAAAGTGAAAACGTATCCGGAAGTTGATTTCGACTTTTCTTTGTCCGCAATGAAATCTGAGTCAGTGTAACCCAAAGGACAAAGCGTATCTGATTGATATACAAGCATATGCTCCCTAGTCCTTCTCAGGTACTTGAGTATATGCTTGACAGCAATCCAATGTCCCGGTTCTGGGTTCGACTGATATCTCGCCACCATGCCTACACCATGACAGATATCAGGCCTAGTGCAAAGCATAGCATACATGAGGCTTCCCACTGCCGAAGCATAAGGGACCAGCTTCATGTCATCTATCTCCTTCTGTGTCTTAGGACACATAGCCTTAGATAGTTGAATTCCATGTCTATAAGGTAAGAAACCTTTCTTGGAATTCTCCATTCTAAACCACTTTAGCACCGTATCGATATAGGATGCCTGAAATAAGCACAACATCCTTTTGTTGCGATCTCAAAAGATCTTAATACCAAGGATGTGCCCAGATTCTCCCAAATCCTTCATATCAAACTGCTCAGACAGCCATACCCTTAAGTCTCATAATACCTTCACATTGTTTCCAATTAGAAGTATATCATCTACGTATAGTACAAGAAACACCAGCACGTTTCCATCGCACTTTTTGTATACACAAACCTCACTAGGACACTGTTCAAAACCATACGATTGAATGACCTCATCAAATCACATGTTCCAAGACCTTGATGCTTGCTTAAGACCATAAATGGCTCTCTTATCAAGACTCCCATTCAAGAACGCAGTCTTGACATCTATCTGCCAAATCTCCATATCTAAATGCGCAGCTATAGCTAAGAGAATCCGGATCGATTTAAGCATGGATACTGGCGAAAAGGTCTCATCGTAGTCGATGCCCTCCTTGTGATTGTAACCTTTCGCAACAAGCCTTGCTTTGTAGGTTTCAACCTTCCCTTTTGATCCTCTCTTACGCTTGTAGACCCACTTACTTCCAATGGGTTTTACCCCATCGGGTAGTTCTACTAGCTCCCCCACTTGGTTAGAATCCATAGATCCTATTTCGGATTCCATTGCTGTTTTCTAGGATTTAGTATCCTTGTTTTGAACTGCCTGTTTGTACGTACATGGATCCGTTTCATCCTCGTCTGGGGAGTGGTCCGAAGACGCTCCATGCCGATGAAACGTTCGGGTTGACGAACAACTCTCCCACTACGACGAGGGGTATCCTTGGTTTGCATATCCACAATAGTGTCGATACGTGGTACACTAGGTGTTTGCACAATTGGTATTGTCGAGATCTCGCCCCTAAGTTCTTCTAGAATGACCTCACTCCTAGGCTTGTGGCTTATCACATAGTCCTCCTCTAAGAACCGGGCATTGGTGCTAAAAATGACCTTCTGGTCTTTAGGACTGTAGAATAAGCCACCCTTCGTTTCCTTAGGATATCCTATAAACACTCATACTTTTGTATGAGATGCGCACGTGTGCTGGTGAACCCCAAATCCGAACATGTCCTAGACTGGGCTTGCGCCCATTCCATAGTTCTGTGGGTGTTTTTGGAACTGATTTCGAAGGAACCAAGTTTAGAATGTACGCCGCTGTTTCCAAGGCGTATCCCCAGAACGAAATAGGCAAATCAGAATAACTCATCATTGACCTAACCATCTCTAATAAAGTACGATTCCTTCGTTCAGTAACACCATTTTGTTGTGGTGTACCAGGCGCTGTGAGCTGGGAAGTAATCCCCTCATGTGCCAAGAAATCCAAAAACTCTCCACTAAGGTATTCGCCACCACGATCAGATCATAATGACTTGATACTCTACCCATGATGCTTCTCCGTTTCAGCTTTGAATTCTTTGAACTTATCAAAAGATTCAGACCTACGTCGTATCAAATAGATGTATCCATATCTCGAGTAATCATCTATAAACGTGATGAAGTATTCGAAACCACCCTAACCCTGTATGTTCATCGGACCACATACATCGTTATGAACCAATTCCAACACTTTTTGTGTACGATTTCCTTTGCTTTGAAAAGCACTTTTAGTCATTTTACCTTCTAGACAGGATTCACAGGTTGGAAATGTCTCAACTTGGGGCGAATCCAATGGGCCATCGCTCACCAATCTTTGAATCCTTCTAAGGTTAATATGACCCAATCATAAATACCACAAATATGTTGGATTTATGCTCGAAAGCTCTTTTCTTTTATTAGGATTAGTCAAAGAATTAAGTGATTTATAAGTATGCAAGGGAGCTGGTGCAGCATTAATGATATAAAGTCCTTAATTATAAGTACTCGTGCAAACATATTCACCAGTTCTTTTAATAACTGCATTATCTTCAAAAGAAACTGAATATCCATCACGACGCAATTTAGAAACTGAAATCAAATTCATTCTAAAATCAGGTACAATAATACATTATTAAGAACTAAAATCTTATCATCAACTTTTAGCTGCACGACTCCCACTGCAACAGCCTTCAGACTGGAATAGTCGCCCCAGCTTATTGTAATCTCATCCGCACTAAGTACCTTGGTTACTTGGAACCCCTGCGAGTCATAACAAACATGATCAGTGGAGCTCAAATCCACTATCCATGAAGTGATGGAACAGGCAGCCAAACATGTTTTGACTACTAGTGCATGAGACGTACCTTTCTTAGGGCAGTCACTCTTGAAATATCCTTTCAGACCGCAGTTGAAGCACTTGCCCTTCGGTTTTTTGTTCACTTCCGACTGAGGAGCCTTTGACTGAGGAGCCTTGCCCTTAGCTTTGAAGATCGCCACTTGCTTCTGGCCAACCTACTTTTTCTTCTTTCCCCATTTGGGTTTTGAAGAAGCAGCACCGGTTGCCGCAAGAATTTGATGATAACCTTGTTTGAAGAGACCTTCGGCAGATTAAAGCTCTGTCAGAAGTTCTGCCAATGTGTAATTCCTACGATTCATATTGTAGTTGAGGCGGAACTGCTCGAAGCTTCTTGGTAAACTGCCCAAGATAATATCGACCTGCGACTCCGCATCGATAGTGGCCCCCAATATGCTCAGTTCGTTCAAATGAGACATCATTTTAAGAATGTGATCCTCATCGGGGTCCCTTCTACATTTGGGTTGTCATCAATACCCTCATCGCATTTTGCCTAGCCGCCCGGTTCTGATGACCAAACATCTCTGTGAGATTTTTCATCATTCCCGCGGCTGAGCCCATCGTCTGATGCTGATGCTGCAATACATTTGTCAATGAAGCCAAAATGTAACAGCGAGCCATCTCATCAGACTTTTTCCATTTCTGAAATTCAGCCAACTCTTCAGGAGTGGCATCCGGTTCTGGTTCCAAAGGACTCTCCTCAGTTAAAATAAATTTATACCCCTCGGCAGTCAAGACAATATCAAGATTTCTTTTCCAGTCGGCAAAGTTAGTGCCATCAAGTTTGTTTTCTTTGAGAATAACAGCTAGTAGATTGAAAGACATCTGAGAATAAAATTAAAACACCATTCATCACATAATTCAACGCAAAATATATTGAAAAAACCTTAAAACAATATATATGCAATCAACCAACACCTTGAGAAACTGCACATGCAAGCCACGATAGTGTGGACGTTTACATATACTTTTTCAAGTAGATTTTAACGTCTTTAATTTTACTATCTAGCCAAGACACATTTTGACAAGTAAAATTAATAGTTGGTTCCTCTTGGCCATGTATTTAATTAACATAGACTTCGATGGGGAGCTTATTAATTAATACACCTAAGTGAACACCATAATTTAACAAATCTTAGAATATTATTTAATGATAATAGTCCTACAGATGGAGAGGTCCTATCATAAAAAATAATATTCACCTTTTTGTTATCAAATTTGAAGTTTAAAACCAGTGAGCCAATAATTTAGCACATCTGATGTGGATGAAGACTCTAATGTCAACGCGCATCCTAATTATTTCATAATTTAAACCAATTATGAAGGTCAATTTGATTTTGAAAAATCAATTTTAAAATCACTTAGTTATTTTGAAAAATTAAGGTTTCTAATTTTCTCGTCCTAACATGCAAGGAAACATATCACGCATACATCCAAACGTGCCATACATCAAAACAATAAAAACCAACAAATAAAAAATTGGACAATTATATCCAATTATCATGGCTTTTAATTCCTCGTTTTGAATAACGAAAAAATCTTCGGCTCGTTTGCTCCTACTGCTTCAAGCATCTCGCGGAAAAACGAATTGAACGACCCGAACCGGACAACTTGACTGGCCGCTCACGCCCGATCGCCCGACCCGCCGCTTTGCCGCGAATCGCCCGACTCACGCCTGGCCGCCTACTGCCGAGCTGCCGGCTGGTCACGACCGAGATCGGCTGCCGAGTCCCGATCGGCATTCTCACGGCCTCGGCCGGCCTGTCCCGACGGACTCCTCTTCGCGCTGGACTTCTTTCTCTTTCGTACTTTGAGTGTTCCAATTCGATTACAATTTCATTCAAAATAAAATACATCGAATTTACATCAAATTACAAGAAAAAATAAATCATATTCTACCCGTGGATTTTCTCACGGGAAAAACTTATACATGCCACAAAAACGGGCCAAATTACCAAAACACGTAAATAAATAAAACATCACATAGCCATGATAATTGGATCATATTTTCCTGCAAGACAAATTCTAGCAAAATATTCCAAAAAATCATACTATACGAATATTTAATTGCTAGCATATTAACCACCAAATTAATTAAATTGAACAGAACCTAAAGACCGGCTCCGATACCAATTGTTGGAATATAAAACGCAGCGGAAGCGAGTTGGTGGTGATAATTTAATAAAAGGTTTTATAAACTAACCAACGCAAAAACCGGATCTATTTAGGCTTGTCAACTAATTAACTAAACAGGTCAATAAACAATTAAATAAACATATTTACGCATGAGAGTCGGTAATTTTTACCTTTGACGCGAAGTGGTAGAAAAACCCCTTTTGGTCGATTTATGTCTTCTTCGTGTTCCTCTCCGATCTTCTTGTATTTCTACCTCAAGATCTTCTAGAGTATATCCCGCCTACGTCCGGATGTCGTGTGGGCAACAATCTACCGGACTAAACTTCAACAGCAAGGGATCGGCCGAACCACTATATTTCCAAGAAATTCCTTACGAATTTTTCCTCTCTATTTTTCTGAATATTTTTGTATTTTAGAAAAATATTGTGTTAGTTAAATTGTGGAATCCAAGACACAAGTCAAAATCCACAATTAAACACACAAGGAAAAATCGAAATTCTTGAGCAAAATTGAAGCATAAAATCGGCCACTCTTGTGTCTCTATTTATAAGTGTTTTGGGCTACTCTAGGAACCTTAAAGAGGATATGGTAAGGACTCCCAATAGATATCTTCCTTCCATTATTAGGACTCTTCCTAATATGAAGACTCTATTAATATCAACTTAGTCCACTAATAAGTTAATATTGCACTTCCTACCAAAATTCCAAATTACGAAATTGGGCTCCTTTTTAAATTAATTATTTCCCGTGTTTAAGATATTCCATGTTCATTAATTAATTTAAGCTACTGACAGCTTTTAATTAATTATTGTGTTATACATGAGTATACCACTCGACATTTATTATTATATCGGAAAATTAATTCCACCTGCAGGGTTTAATATAATAATCCTTTCGAGTGCCTCAAGGGACATGATCATCCCGACTGGTCGGGACACGATTTCTAGCTATAATATTAATTATCATATAAATAATAATATTGCCCAAAATATCGAGCATATTGAGTCAATAATTGTGGCTCTCACCCATGATAAATCAAAGCAAGAAATATTAAATATATATAATTAAATATTAATCACTAGAATTAAGAAATAATAATTATCCGAGATGTACGTTCTTCTTATAGTCGATGTAAGAATCTATCTCACCTCGATCCTGTTCAACGTATAACGAATACGCTAATATATGCTAATGGTCAAGACCAACCAATCTCAAGCATATACTACAACCTCTCACATAACGGTCTAATGTTATATAGGTTGTGAACTAAATATTACTATATAAGGAACCTGTTGGGAAAACAAAGACCCTGTATCGAAACAGCCGGGATACTCGAATCCCAATATCGAATGTTATTTAGAGGTTTTGACATATATGCCAAATACAGTAAAGGAAACTGTATCGAGGCTTTAAGGCTTTATCCTGTATCGAAGACCTGCCTCGAATCGGCATAAGTGAAGCTCACAAGATACAAGAAGTCTTGTAAAAAGACCAAGTATGGAAACTGTCTCGACACCCAAAATACAGTTATCTTCCATACAGTTCACAAGAGGACAAGAAGGAACACAAGTCAAGTCCCGTTGAACAAAGAAGTATTTAAATACTCAAGGATAAAGTATTTAAATACTGCCAGTCTTCAGATCTTCAGAATCCCGCGAAATCCGGATCATGTCATATTCCCGTTGAAGGAAATCTTATTCAAACGGATACATCTCAACGGATACTTTCTTCAGAGACTATATATATTTTATGAAGACATTGAAGATCAGTTACCCAAGTAACCTAATACTCAAGCTATCAAAGTTATCATCTGAGCAAACATATCTCCAAAGCATACTGCAATTAAGAACGAAAGAGATATACAGTGCTCAACATCAAGAAACGACCATCATCACCAAGAACTTTAAAGTCGTTGTTCTTACAGTTACCTACCCTTTTACCTCTGTGTAAAACCGAGCTCTGTGTGAACTCAACAAGTTATTCGACTGTGGGACGAATAAGGACGAAGCTTGGCGTGTGTGAAGAAGCTAGTCAAGAAGAAAGCTTTAACCAACTGTGTGAACGGTTGAAAGCGACATTCTTTGTATCAACTGTGTGAACGATACAAGGATAGGTTTGTTTATAATTACGTAGTTGTGTACGCAGTAATTATAATAAACTTTTCACTCCTGTGTGGAGGACCAGTGGACGTAGAGGGGTTTACCTCGAACCACTTTAATTACTGTGTTATTTACCTTCAGCTTTTACTGTTTTAAATTACTGTGATATATTAAGTATACACCAAACACTTCGTTGCGGTATCCACGGCAACTAACTGTATCCAAGACTTCCGCTACGCACTCAGATTTAGATTCCGTACAGTTTGTTGTTTAAACTATTTTCCAAACTGTATCCAGTATACTTAAGTGGCCAACAAGTGGTATCGGAGCAGTTGATTCTAAAAAGAATCAGTCGTATTCCTTTTAACCGAATCAGATTCAAATCACTTATTTTCAAAACAGTCTCTTTCATTCCTATATTATCAGTATGGATACTTCTATGATTAACAAAGTCCCTATGTTCTCTATTAACGAATTTGACGACTGGAGAATTAGAATGGAAGCTCATCTTGCAGCAATGCACGAAGAGATGATTTTTGTTATACAGGATGGTCCGATCAAGATCATGAAGGTCAATCCAGCCGCAAGGATTGAGGGCCAGGCCCATGCTGAAATGCTCGAGAAAGAACGCGAGCAATGGACAACAGATGAAAGGAAGCGAGCCAATCTCGACAACGTGGCTAAGAACGCGTTATTTGTCACTCTTGACAAAGGCACGTTCTCAAAGGTAAAGAGCTGCAAAATGCCAAAGAAGAAATCAGGATAAACTCAAGTTAATTTGTGAGGGAACCAGGCTCTCAAAAGAAAACAAGATTTCAAAACTTACTCAATTTGAATCTTTTGAAATGAAACCAACGGAAACTCTTGAGGAACTTGACCTCAGTTCTTGGTATTGTTGGTGAACTTGAAGCGTTGGGCAAGATTTACACCCAAAAGGAGAAGAACTTAAAATTTTCAGATCTCTCCCACTGATGGGACATTAAGACCACAACTATGCGTGTATCCCGTAATCTTAATGAAATATCCACTTTTGATCTCTTCTATGACCTTAAAGCTTTTGAGTATGACATTGTGTAAGAGAGAAAGTCAAGAATCTCCTTCAAAGGTCACGGCTCTTGCCGTCAGTATCGAACCGGCCGACACAAAGATGCCTAGCTCGCCGAAGCCCGGCCACAAGAACACCGACAAGGACGCATTTACATCCCGTCCCAAGATGATATGGCGCTTCTAATGCATAAATTCAAAAAGTTCATCAAACAAATGAAAGACTCCTACGTGCCCAAACTCACAACAAGGTAAGTACCAAACATCATCCGGTGATGCTAACTCGTGTTATAATCACAGAAACCGTGCCATTATGCAAACAAATGTCCTCATGCCAAAGTCCAAAGATTGCCTGAGGCCGAGCAACAAGAGAGAGATGAAAGAAGACGTGCTTGGAAAGACAAGCTCAAGGCCCTGATTGGAGAATCAGAAGCCTCCCCCATACCATCCAAATCAGCAGAATGTCTTGGTGGTCATCGAAGTGATTCATCCGACGATGAGTTCGATGATAAAGCATACATGTGCTTTATGGCCAAAGATGTTCCGAAGGTGAAGACTGACGATGAGGTAAGTTCAACCTCAGTTATTCCACCTAATGCATCTCATACTTTCGAAAATATGATGAATGAGTTTAAAAACATTCAAAAGGCCCATGAGACTCTAAAAACTGAGAATATACAGCTTCAATTAACAAATCTAGAGCTGAAAGATGAAAATGACTTGCTGAAAATAAATTATGAAAATATGTCTCTTGATTGTGAAACCAGCAAAGTCGATTTTGAAAAACTCATGGAGAGCAATCATCAACTTGCTCATGAACTAAATGAGGTTAAAACCCATAATGAGAGCAAGACAAATGATTTGGTTCTACTACAAACCAAAATTACAACTCTCGAGAAGCGAGAAACTGAACTTGAGACCATTCTGAAGTCTTTTGAAAAATCGTCCAAAAGAATGGAAGAAATTCTGAGCACTGGGCAACACGCTCATGATAAAAGTGGCTTAGGATACAGCTCATGTTCGAATAAAGGTAAAACTAGTACTGTGTTCGTCAAGAGTGTGGAACACATTCCAGAATCGGAAGATACTCCTAGTCCCATAAAGGAACCTGCTGTACCGAGAAAACCGAAGGCTGCAATTCCGCCCCCACAACTCTACTATTCGAGACAGTGGAACCAACAGCCACTCAGAAGGCGTAATCTACAGCATGCTCCACAAGCATATCATCAAAGCCGATCATTCGTAAAGAAAGCGGTATCAACCACCAAAGGCCCGCACGGCAGCATTCTCGATAAAGGCGCCTAGGTATTAGATACAGGAGCCCCGTTATCCCTCAAGACACAGATGCGGTGCAGTATCAACAACGGCATTGGGAATCCAACCGAGACCCAGAAGACAAGCCGTTAAGCCTAAGAAAATGGCTCCACCTCCTAGACGGCACTCGCGGAATAATAATAATAACCCCGAATTTTACATGCATAGTAATTATCATGATTATAACAACTACGGATATGCCCCGTAGATATCGCAATATCAGACGAGTACATCCTACAAGAAACCAATTCTGTCAGAAAGTCCGGTACCTAAAGGAACTAACATATATGGACCCAAAATCAAAGGGGACCTAAATCTACCTAATTTCTTTGTTACAGGACATTCTAGAGGAGGATACCCGGTACTTCGATAGTGGATGCTCGTCACATGACTGGAGATAGGAGCAAGCTATCTGATTTTGTAGAAGGTCGTGGTCCAAATGTTCGCTTCGGTGATAAGTCTAAAGGAAGAACTTGAGGGATAGGAAACCTACTTGTCGGGAAATTCTAGGTCACCGATGTTGCATTTGTTGAAGGCTTACGGATAATCTACTTAGTATTAGCGCCTGTGATAAACAGCTTCTCGGTGAAGTTCTATATAGATCGTCAGAGAGTCAAGAACACCCAAACCAAGGAAGTTGTGCTTACAGGAAGCAGATCGTAATATGTACATTCCGATCGGAAGCCTATGAGCTCCTCAATTCCATGTTTTGTTGCCAAAGGCACCGCAGATCTTAGTCGGTTATGGCACAAGAGGATGTCTCACGTCAACTTCAAGACGATCAACAAGCTCTCAAGACAGGTATGGTTAGAGGTTTGCCGATGTGTCATTCAAGAAGGACGGCGTCATGCGGACCATGCCGAAAGGCAAGCAAATCAAGTCAACCCCGAAAAGCAAATCCTACCTTTCAACCCAAAGAGTGTTGGAAATGCTACACATGGATCTCTACGGACTCAGACCCGTAAGTTTGGGAGGTAAGAAATATTGCATGGTTGTTGTTGATGACTATTCCGTATGCTTGACGATCTTTCTTAGCAAGAAGAAGGAAACAATATCAAGGTGCCTGAGCTCCCGAGGAAGTTGCAAAATGAAAAAGCATCGAGTATCGTGTGCATTCGTTCCGACAGAGGTACTGAATTTACTAACCACTTTATAGAGCAATACTGTTTCGAGAATGGAATACAAAGACGAATACTCACTGCCCGTACACCTCAACAAAATGGTGTTGCCGAGCGAAAGAATAGACGTTGAAAGAAGCAACAAGGACAATGATTGCCGCAAGCAAATTGCCACAAAGATTTCGGGGTGAAGCAACCAATACACGTGCTACACTCAAAACCAGTATCGTCAACAAGCACCACAACAAAACGACTTATGAGGTATGGAATAACAAAACCCCATTAGTTTCGTATTTTCACATTTTGGATGCGGGTGTTATGTATTGAACAATGGGAAGGACCAACTTAGAACCTTTGATGAAAAATCGATGAAGGAATATTCGTAGGATACTCCTCCGTCAAGAAAGCTTTAATCTTCAATAAAAGGAAGCTGACGATCGAGGAATCAGTTCATGTAGTGTTCGACGAACCACACCATGACCCTACATGAGTAGATGATATCACTCAGGACATTCACCATCTATCTATCTTGGATCCACCTACACCCATAGAACCTGTAGTTGATTTAGAAATTAACCCCGCAGCTGTAAGAATCGATGTGGATGAAGCCGACACTGCATGTCAAGCCGTACCCACGTAAACTTTCGATACAAAGACGGATCCCGAACTAGAACCCGACCGAAGATGGTTGAGAGATCACCCGCAAGAGCTGATCATTGGAAACATTAATGCCGGTGTTTCTACTCGTAGGAGAATACAGAGTACACAAGGAAATGTACTTTGTGCACAAGAAGAATCTAATGTCAAGTTTCACAGTTTCTGAATGGAAATCTCAATCCGAACTTAGAGACTCAATATGTGCACTATCGTTGTATTCTTAGCCCATCGAACTGTTTCGACCATAGACGCTCTTAACAACTCTCATTGGATAACATCTATGGAAGAAGAGCTTAACGGTTTCGAAAGAAACAATGTATGGTATCTTGTACCCAGACCGACACACCAATCGGTTATAGGAACCAAATGGGTATTTCGAAACAAAAAGGATCGAAATGGACTTATCATAAAGAACAAATCCAGACTAGTAGCACAAGGCTATTGTCAGGAAGAAGGAATCGACTATGATGAAACCTTCTCCCCTGTAGCGAGACTAGAAGCCATTAGGATATTTTTAGCCTTTTCCGCCCATAAGAGTTTTATCGTATACCAAATGGACGTCAAGAGTGCTTTCCTGAATGGAGAACTTGCAGAAGAAGTTTATGTTGAACAACCACCAGGGTTTGCCAACACAGACGGTATCGATCTAGTTTACAGGCTAAGGAAAGCGCTGTACGGACTTAAACAAGCCCCTAGAGCCTGGTACGAAACCCTGTCCCAGTATCTAACCAACAACGGATTTGAGAAAGGTGCTGTCGATGAAACCTTGTTCAAGATACAGGAAGGTGATGACCTTCTAATGGTACAAATCTATGTCGATGATATTATTTTTGGTTCAACTAACCTTGCTCTATGTCAAAGGTTCTCACATCTCATGCAAAGTAAATTTGAAATGAGTATGATGGGGGAACTTAGTTATTTCCTAGGTTTGCAGGTAAAGCAGTTGCCTACAGGTATATTCATCAACCAGGAGAAATACAGCAAGGAACTTCTCAACAAATTTGGAATGAACACTTCCAAATCCTCGCCAACCCCCATGAGCACTTCCGTACAAATTAGTGCTGATGAAGCCGGAAAGCCGTTTGACCAATCATTCTACAGGAAGCTCATTGGTTCGCTCCTGTACCTAACGGCTAGCAGGCCCGATATCCAGTTTGCTGTTGGAGTGTGTGCGAGATACCAAGTTGCACCTAAGGAATCACACTTCAATACTGACTAAACGAATCTGAAGTACATTAAAGGAACAGTCGATGCAGACGTGGTATCCTAAGGAAGGCGGATTCGATTTAGTTGGATACAACGACTCGGATCTCGGAGGTCGCAAGCTAGATAGAAGAGTACAAGTGGAACTTGTCACTTTCTGACCTAGACTCGCTTTCTTGGTTCAAGAAGAAGCAATTGGCTAACTCTCTTTCCACTACCGAATCAGTACTATGTCTTTGGTAGTCGCTTGTATGCATCCTTTGATGCAACAACAATCGCCGATTATGGAATCGATGCTAGAGAGACTCCAATCATGTGTGATAGCACGAGTGCAATTGCAATCACGCACAATCCTGTTTTGCACTCGCGCACTAAGAATATCAACATGAAGCATCATTTTATCAGGAATCATGTCGAGAACAAGGATGTTCGCCTGAAAAAAGATCATACAGACATCCAGCTGGCCGACATCTTCACCAAGCCTCTCGACACAGCAAGATTCAACATGCTCAGAACATAATTGGGAATTCTACAGCCAGACTCCCTGTAAGTAAATTTACTGTTTTCACTCAACAATTGAGGGGGAATGCTGTAAGACCCGTGAATACAGTATCCAACATTAATTATCTATACACTCAGAATCATCAATACAAGATCAGAAGAGGGAACGCATATGAATCCTACAAATGTGTGTGCAATAATTAAGGGGGAATATCAGAGACCCATGAATACAAAGATTAATCCAAATATTGTTGTATGGAATTCAAAACCTATTAGTACCTTTTTAAGGGGGAACGTCAGTATCGACGCGAGAACAAAGACATGCTATAGATTTCGATTCAAGATATAATATAATATTATTTCCTTTTAAAATAATTTTTGTCCACGTGCCTGCTTTTATGTCAAACGTCATGTTCATTAAATACCTTACACGACATCTGACAATCAATCTCAAAAGCCGCGATGTTTTTAAATTGTTTATTATTTTTAAACTGCCGCTTTTAGGCATTTAGGGTATCAACCTATGTCGAAGTGGGACCCATCGTATTTTAAAACCTTTTAATGGATTAGCGTATCAGCTTACACTCAATCCATCCTAACCGCTGATTTCAAAACCGGTTCCCATCCCTTAAAATCGACCATTCATACTGCAAAACCCTATTTCGCCCAAGTATAAAAGGATCAGATTCGCCATTAGAGACTCTTTACGCTTTCTGCAATTACAAGAGTTCTCAAGCAAACAGCCTACATATTTTTCTGCATATTCACTGCGAATTTCGACTGTTTTCTTCCACCTTTGTTTTAAGAAAACATAAATGGCTAGTCAATCTTCTTCCCCTGTTCTGAAGAAATCCTCCAACATCATTGATGGCCGGATCTTCTCCAAACCTGTCATCATCGAGTGTATTCTCTCGGAAACCAACGACTCAGAACCAATGGAGTATATCATTACTCGTCTTGAACAACAAGGTCTCTATCGCTTCGGGAGCAAGACCGCCGACAAATACGACGCCCATCTGGTTGAGGAATTCTACCTCAACGCCGCCGTCCGTTTTCTGTCACTAGCCTAGGGAGGACATGTTGCTGACATCACTGCAACAGTCCAAGGAGTGGAATCTGCATCAATCGCGATCTACTCCAGAGAATCTACAGGCTGCCTGCCGACGGCCTAACCATGGACCAACTTGAGACGTTCGGGTCTCAAGAGCTCATTACCAAGTTTTATGGACTATTTACAGGGTCCAAAGTGGTTGATATGGTGACAACCACTTGTCACAAGAAAACTTTTCTTCTTCATTTCGTTTATCTTCATGACTTTTGCTCCAGGATCATTGAAAACCGAACCGGTGCGTTCGAGATGTGCACGAACTTAAGGTTCAGAATGATGGTAGCTATTTTGACCTGTGAAAAGGTCAATTGGTGCCAAATCATTCTGAAACGTCTTCAAGAAGAGGTGTGCAAACCTGCCACCCAAAAGAAATCCTTTAGTTTAATGCTGAACTACATTCTGACGAAGTGCGGACTGACGCAATCCGCCGATGCAAAGAAAAATAGCTCGAGGATATACTTAGGAGGTGTCAAACCCACTGCGTATAACCAGAGCACAATGCATTGCAACCACCCGAGAACCAGGCACATGCCTATTTCTGCCAACCCAAGAGATGAAACCGTGAAGGTCCCAGAAATGGAATCTTCAAAGAAGCGAAAGCGATCTCACAAAGAAGAAACACTACTGGGTGAGAAGTCCAAGAAGAGACTCAGGAGGCTCTCAAAAATCAAAGCCAAGCACTCCAAGGATGTCTCGCCCGTGGCGCAACCCACTGATAAAGAACCCCAGGGCCTAACCCCTGTGGAAGAGGTGTCTCCTACTGTATCGACAGTAGATCCCGAGCCTTTGGCGGCTACGACGGATATAGAGACATCTGCCAACGCTCAAGACTTTAGCGAGTCGGCTGCCCATTCGGAGCCAAAAGCCACTTCTCCTCTGCGGGATCCCACACCCGTACAGGATCTAATTTCCTTCGGGGCACCATCCCCTGCAAGGAGTCCATCTTCCGTACAGGATCCCATACCTGTACCGGAATCCCTCGAAACAGCGTCTCCAGACGTTATTCGAAGTCCCTCCCCTGACTCGATCATAAATCAAACACTTCTTTCGGTTCAAATTGAACACGCGTACGAAAGATTTCTGCAATGGAAAGGCTACAGGCTAGCTCCGTACGACACACTGTATAATTGGAGCGATTGGAGCCACGAAGAGAGATTCGTCTCCGAAGTAACAGACTCAACCGAAATTGAGGCCCTGCTTCGATGGGACAACGCCTCTTGCAAGGATCTAATTGAAAGCCACCTGCTGCACAAATCTGACGCCCGAAGAAAAGGAAAGAAGAAGTCAGAGGATTCTCCCATTAATCCAAAAGATGACGACGATCATGACTCAGACGACGACGACGATGCTCTACAAGCAGGTCTGAGAATGAGCCGTGAAGAGGCTGAAGACCGAGATGCCTCTCCACCCAGAAAAGACGAAGGGCCTTCTAGCCTTGCCAATCCCCTTCGCACAAATGAGAACATTCCCGACCAAGAGGAATCAGTCCCTCCAGTCGAGGAAGTCCAAGAAATTTTGGAACAGGCACCCGAGCCTGCTGCGACCGAAGAAGCTATTCCCGCAAGCCAACAGGAGGATTCAGTCCCTCCTGCATCCATGATTGCCGAAGAACCCTCGCCACAAGACGCTTCTGAACCAACTATCGCCGAACCACAGGAAGCTGCTCCCGCCCCTTCAACAATGGAATCCGAGGACGGTACCGAACCTGAGGATGTCCAACTTACTTCACGTCCATCCGTGAATGTAAGAAGGTTGAACGGCGCTGCAGACTTCGCCCAACCAGACTCTCCGATCTCTGTTGCACGAAAAGAGTGCCTGCGAGCTCTTGGCCTTCAGACTGTATTTATCCAAGACGCAGTAAACGCTCTATCTTCCGTTGAAAAGGCACTGAATTGGATGCACACCTCTGCCGTCGAAGAAATGACCACTCTTCAACACGAAGTATCTCGAGTTGTCGACGCATTCATTCTTTTGCCAGAAGTTTTCAAGCAAGCCTTGAAGATCATGGAAGATAAACAGGAGCAACTGCTGAAGGAGGAAGCTACAAAGACAAGGATTGCTGAAGCCAAGACCTCTTGTGCAATGATTGAGAACAGCTCTCAACTGCGTGCTCACGACAAATGCATTCAAGAAATGTCGCAGACTCTTTCCTCCCTTGTTGAAAGAATGACCAAAGATCGAGACCAAACAGACGCCGCTCTTGAAATCCTGCAAAGTCTTGATGATGCCAAAAAGGGGGAAGAGGCACGAGAAGTCGCAAGGAGAATAAGGCCGCAACAAGAAAGGGAATTTGAGGTCGCTGCAAAGTATCACCGCCGAATTGAACAAGTCGGCACCTCCATCCCATAGTTTTAAAATTTCGTGCTCAGACCTAATTCCATGATCCTAATGTCCCTTGGCAAACTCTTATTCAAAGACCTTCGGAAATTCGTCTGCCGACCAACCGCAACCCAACTGCCGACGAAGTGAAGCACTGGAGGAAGAATGAACTGATGAGATATTTTGTCAGACTCATCAGGGAATCCGCCATCTTCAAAAATTATAAAACGTTAGCGGAAGCGGCAGATAAGTTTACGAAGATGCTAGAAGAAGGTAAACTCCCTCTCCAAATCGAAATGAAATCAAAACATAGAAGAGGAGATCGGGTCACCTATCCAGAAGATTGGATACTTGCCTTTGATCGTTCATATGAAGGAAGAGCGATTTACCAGGATCGAGGCAATGATTCTCTTCAAAACTGGTGGCGCGGCACCGAGAACGAACCCGGAAAAAGACCATGGAGGCATGCGGATTATAGATAAGGAGATGAAATTTACGTATATTATTTTTTTTTTGTAATTTCTATTCGAAACAGCAAACTTTGTACTCAATCATTTTGAATATCAATAAAATAGTTTGTTTGTCTTGAAAGATTACAACTCGTAATCTACTGTGTTAATGTATGATTACTTAAAATTGTTTGATAAGAATCTCAAGTTAGATAAACTTGATTGAAAAATACGTTGTACGAACTAGTCTACGAACAGTACATAATTTCAGTTGTAAACTTAGAATACATTGTAAGATTGTGCCTGCGCGCCAATCATAAGGCTTAAGTTGTAATAAATCTCAAATCAGATCGAACGTGCTGCGAGCGCTTCATTATTGTAGACTAAGTCACTAAGTCGACCTTTGACAAAAGACCAAGAAATGCTTTAAGTCATCAAAGAAGAATGCTTCATGAAGAAGGTTTTGGCATCATCAAGAAGACTCGAAGAGTTAAGAAAGTTAGTCTTGGCAAATTGTCAAAAAAGGGGAAATTGTTGGGAAAACAAAGACCCTGTATCGAAACAGCCGGGATACTCGAATCCCAATATCGAATGTTATTTAGAGGTTTTGACATATATGCCAAATACAGTAAAGGAAACTGTATCGAGGCTTTAAGGCTTTATCCTGTATCGAAGACCTGCCTCGAATCAGCATAAGTGAAGCTCACAAGACAAAGAAGAAGTCTTGTAAAAAGACCAAGTATGGAAACTGTCTCGACACCCAAAATACAGTTATCTTCCATACAGTTCACAAGAGGACAAGAAGGAACACAAGTCAAGTCCCGTTGAACAAAGAAGTATTTAAATACTCAAGGATAAAGTATTTAAATCGCGCCTTCGATCTTTAGAATCCCGCGAAATCCGGATCATGTCATATTCCCGTTGAAGGAAATCTTATTCAAACGGATACATCTCAACGGATACTTTCTTCAGAGACTATATATATCCTATGAAGACATTGAAGATCAGTTACCCAAGTAACCTAATACTCAAGATATCAAAGTTATCATCTGAGCAAACATATCTCCAAAGCATACTGCAATTAAGAACGAAAGAGATATACAGTGCTCAACATCAAGAACAGCCATCATCAGCTCAAGAACTTTAAAGCTGCTGTTCTTACCTGGTTACCTACCCTTTTACCTCTGTGTAAAAACCGAGCTCTGTGTAAACTCAACAAGTTATTCTGACCTGTGTGGGACGAATAAGGACGAAGCTTTGGAACTGTGTGTGAAGAAGCTAGTCAAGAAGAAAGTTTTAACCAATCTGTGTGAACGGTTGAAAGCGACATTCTTTGTATCAATCTGTGTGAACGATACAAGGATAGGTTTGTTTATAATTACGTAGTTGTGTACGCAGTAATTATAATAAACTTTTCACTCCTGTGTGGAGGACCAGTGGACGTAGAGGGGTTTACCTCGAACCACTTTAATTACTGTGTTATTTACCTTCAGCTTTTACTGTTTTAAATTACTGTGATATATTAAGTATACACCAAACACTTCGTTGTGGTATCCACGGCAACTAACTGTATCCAAGACTTCCGCTACGCACTCAGATTTAGATTCCGTACAGTTTGTTGTTTAAACTATTTTCCAAACTGTATCCAGTATACTTAAGTGGCCAACAGAACCGATAATGTGATTTTCTGTGTGACACGACACACCACATTATCTACAATATAAAGTAATTTAGACTGCATTTGCATAACCATAGCGTGAATAAATATGCAAAACATGTGATAAATGAATTAAATATTCTCATAGATAAAGACCGGGAAATTAGGTAATACAAGCATAAAGTATGCTTTGACGTATACAACCATAACAGAACTATCTCTTTAAGCTGACGGCTCAGAAGGGTTCCGTTGGCGGCTACCACATTCAGGATTGCTCGGGCCGGGTGATTCTTGGGGAGCCGAACAAGGTCCGGGGCGACCTGACTAAGTGGTTTTGGGTCGGTGGTGCGTGGAAATCGGCCGCGAGTGATAATCCCACCGATGAGTTGGATATACCCACCGGCTTCCGGGAGAGGAATCCGAGTAAGGGTTTTGACTCTCCCTTCGTTTGGATATATCCTTGACTGATCTAATTTGGCTTTCTTTTTGTAGGTACTCTTGTTCCAGAAGCGGGCGATCTACCTTTTGATTTTGCGATCGTGTGGGAGCGAATACGTAGTCCTCCAGACAGTCATATCGACGCTCGCCGGATCAACAACGAAGCTCATTGGTTGGTCGCTCGGTTGTTTCGCTTTCCTCATCACTTAAGGGTCCCAGGTACAAATATTTACGATCTTCTTTTGCTTAACGATCGACTTTGATTGAAGAAGATGACTAACTTTTGTCGATCACTTTCTGTGCAGAAATACACTTCCCCCGCTATTCCGAGCCACCGATAGAAGTTGCCATGTCGAAACCTGGGATCATGAGTCGTCTTCGCCAAGGGAAGAAGACTAGCGATATGTAATATCCGCTATTTCGATTTCCGTTAATTTTCTTTTTTGGCGAGAGTCCATTTTTGACGACTCGCTTGTGACCGTTTCGTCATTTCGAGAATGATTAATTCTACACTTTTTGACAATCGAGTTCGTTTCGGTGTCGTTCTGTTGAGTTCCGTGTTTCTTAGCGACTTTTCCCCACTTGAGTTTGATTCTTGTGAATCTCGTTTGAAACTGTTGTTTCGAGTTTTCCGTAAGTCCGTTTAACTTTCTTAGACGTGTTGTGAACTTCGGTTTGGTTATTCGATCACGTATCGTGAATTTCGGGCATTCTGGGCCATTTTGTAATTTCCTAAAAGTTATGGGTATTCGTATCTGTATTTGTTGTCTCGACCCTTTCCTTGGTCGCGTATGATTAATTATTGCATTATTTTTTCATTTCGGGTCGTTGATGCTGTCCGCGAGTATTTCGTCGTGTTCGTTTCGTGCGTTTTCGGAAATCGAGTCGTCGGGTCATGGTGGCTGAGCATTGGCCGGACAGGTGCGGCACTGTCGGAAGTGCTGGGCACTGGCCGAGCAGGCATGGCAGGAACCGGCGTAGCGCACGCTACGGTCGGAAGGCTGCGCGCGCTAACTCGGTAGGTGTAGCGCACGCTGTCGACTGGCCCAGCGTACGCTATCGGATCTGGGCAGAGGGGTTCTGAGGTTCTGGACTCGGCTAGGATCGGCAGGTAGCGCACGCTACTGTCGGTCGTGGCGCACGCTAACCGGAAGGTGTAACGCACGCTGTCGTCCGACTAGCGTACGTTACCTGGGCAAGCTGTTTAGTCCAGAGGTTACTGGACAGATCGGCTAGCGCGCGCTAGCGTCCGCGTAGCGCACGCTATCGGGGCCGGGTGGGCAGGTCACGATCGGCAGGTTTGGTTGGTAGTGCCGGGTCGTGCGGGCCCTGGCCGAGGGTTCTGGGCCGATACTGGCCAATAGCGTCCGGCCCATTATAAATATGAAAGAGCAACCTCATTTTCACTCGTTTTTCATTTCCTTTCTTTTCTGTCCGCAGCTGGAAGTTCGGAGGAGGCGAAGCCATGTTGTTAGACAACGAATCCACGAAGTTCTAGAGGTTATATCATTGATTAATCATCCTATAACATCCCTTGATCCATCGAATCAAGGTTAGATCTTTAGAACCCTACTTTTGGGAAGATTTGGGGGTTTTCGCGTTTTTGTCCGATTCGTTCTGTTTTGTTGATTAATTCATGATGAATATGATTAATCTTGTTGGTATTCTTAGTTTTCCTACGGATTCATGGTATATTTCGTGGTTTTTATGGAATCGAGAGGGTTTGGTTGTGGTCCGACCTCGTTGTCATTTTTACACGAATATACATGAATCGTAGGCGGGTTTTTGGGTGTATTCCAATTCCGTATTCGTTTAGAAATGGTTGTGATTGTATTCTTCGAATCATTAGGTTCGGTTTCATTGGTTCCTAGCGTTCGTTGGTGACTTTCCTTTCCGTTCGTTGCGTCGTCAATTATTCAAGGCAAGTATTTTTGGGAACCTTTATGCTTAACGTGAAATGGTAATGTATATTGTGTGTACTTTACTCACATCGGGAGGGTCCGACGGGGCCTCAAGGAAATCTATGGTTTTGTCGTGGATTCATGAGTTTGTTTCGCTAGCCATCTCGGGAGAGTCCTTAGAGGCCTCGAGTGGGATTCGTGGCTTCGTCCCGGTCCTAGGCGACGTGTGTGCTTGATTTGTTTTATGAACGTTGCCAGCTCGGGAGGGTCCTTAGAGGCCTCGAGTGGGATTTGTGGCTTCGTCCCGGTCCTAGGCAAATGTGAATGACTGTTTGTTTCCGTAAAATACATGTCTGGTTTTGGTTTTGAAATGATTTGGTGCATTGTACTATGAAATGTGTAAGCGATTGGTTTGCCTTGAATACTTGTACTAGCGTAATTGCTAACCCCTTTGGGGACCCGTTTTGGGGAAATTCTTGTGATGGATTTCAGGTTATGTTCAGCCAGACGAGCAGGCGCTGGGATGGTACGAGGATGTCGGCCAAGGTTGTTGACATGTGCAATTGAGTCTTATTATTTCTACTGTCTCTTTTGATATGGTTGTTTTCCAAATTGTAAACTTATAGATTGTACTCGCGAGTACTTAGGCTTTTCCTTTTGGACTGTGATTGGTCTTCGTTGAAGTTACTATATTTGTCGGTTGATGTTTATTATGCCGGTTGTACCAGATGTGTTGTTTTATGTTTTTGTTGTTATCAATTGTTTCCTTGCTAACCGAGACGGTTCGTCGGTTGGTGTTTTCTTATTTTAGCCTGGTGGGTCCCATGTAGGTATTCACGATGCTTTAATACACCTCGAATATCTCGGGGTGTTACAGAAAATGGTATCGGAGCTCTAGGTTGATGGATACCTAGGCTTGTCGGTTATTTGGGTCTAGTTGTGTTTTGTTTTGCACATTGTCACACCACTGCCAGCATCTCAGTACATCCAGTGCTCATAAGTTTTCCTCACTCGATTCTCTTGTTTTCTCGTATTGTATTTCCACTTCTTGAACTGTGATTGTCTCTCTCGTACTTATCGTCGAGTTTTTTTTTTATCCATCTGGTCCGTGACTTTTTGATTCTAGTATTGCGCAGTCGTTTATCTCTCTGGAGTATGTGCGCCGTTCTGGGCTTGACCGTTTGTCGTCTTGTGAGCCTTCCATCGCTAAACTTCTGATGAACAAATTATAAACTCATAAGTGTACGAATCGCTTTTGTAGGAAGCGGCAAGTAACTCCGAGGTCGATCTCTCGAGGAATTGGAAACAGTTTAAAGTTCGATAATGTTCGGCAAATAGTCGAATGAACAAAAGTAAAGTAAATTAAAATACATCATTGGTTCGATAGGATTACAATTACTACGCATAAATTAAAATAAACTAAGCGTTACAAACAACAATTTAATGGTCGGTTAATTCAGAGATAACAATAATGAGAACGATATGGGAATTTAGAATCACCGACACACACGTAATCAATTATTAGTTCTGATACACAAAGAATTAAGGTTTGGAATTATCGATTGCTCACGATTAAAAGAAATCCGTTTGATGGTGGTAATTCTAAAAATCACGATTGTTCTATAACGAAAATAAGAGACACTCCTTTGATGGGGACGAATCTCTACTAACAATCGACTAACTAATACCTTTGATGGGGTAATTCGCTAAAATATCGCGGAAAAAAGGTTTAAAACATTCCCAATCGCTTCTATCGGGTCGTTTGATGGCGAACACCGACAAAAACCATCGATTAGAATAATAATAACAACTAAGAAATAGGTTTGATGATCTAAATCAAAAGTTCTTATACGAAGAACAAACAAGGAGGAACAATCCCAAACTTTTACCCGGAAAATCAATAGGAACTAATAATCGATAACATGTGTGTGGCTCAATCTAAAAACTCATATGAAATGTTTAGCTACTCATGATTATTTCAACAATAATAATGGAAATTTTAAAACAAAACATGGTAGAAACTTCCCTTGTAAAAGCCGAAATCGAATTCCTGATAAAGGTTTGATGATCTTCCTTCAAAAACTCGTAACAATTGATACAAGGAATTATAATATCTCACCAATGTATTTTTCACTCCAAGAACATACAATGAAGATGATGAAACAATCTCTCTTTTTCCACTCTTTTTGGTGTTTGTCTCCCTAAATCTTGTGTTTTTCACACCAAAATATCTCAAAACAAGATCTGAATATCTCCCTTAGGGTCTCCACACCCTTTTTTTTATACCTAAAGGATCAAAAAATAGGGCTCAAAATTGTGCAAAAATGTCAAAGAAAATGACTTACACCGAAAAGTGACACGGCCCATGTCCTGGGACACGGCCGTGTCGTACTACCCTGAAAAGAAGAAAAGGTGCACTGTCCACGGACCCGGCCGTGTCCCATGACACTACGTGTTGCATCTGGCCGGAATTGCAAAGGAGGCTGGATCGTGACTCGGCCGTGTCCTATGACACGGCCGTGTTGTACTCTTCCGCAAAATGTAATTCTTACTGGAACGAGACCCGGCCGTGTCTTGTGACACGGCCGAGTTGCCTGATGCGGCCCGAGTTGTTTTCTTCTGTTTTGATTCCGGTTTTTGGTCTTCTTCGGCTTGATCCTTCGTTCTTGTATCAATACACCTCGGAATTTAACATATGATATACCGTTTCGAAGCTAATTTCATGAGGAATTTATATCAAAGGAGAACACATCTCAATTCGGAGTGGTGATTCTGGAATTTAGAAGATACGACCGATATTGCTTCAATCTTTTATCGTTTTAGGCCCCGTTTTAGCTCTTGATCGTCATAAACTCCAATATTAGCTATGAAAGCGCATATTTCACCACAATCTTCGCTTGGTTACCTATAAATTAAAAACACAATATACCACGCATAAAAGAGAACAAAAATACTAAAAAGCAAACAAAAACACGACTAGATAGAACAGAATAAGTCGATCAAGAATTGACTCATCAACTTCCTAGCATTGGTAGGATCGTTGGTGATCGGAAGATCCGAGATTTGCTCCGTGGTATTTTCATGACGAGGAAGTTTTGAGCATTGATATGTTCCGGGAAAGGTATTGACGATAGAGTTTGTTGAGAAACTCACATCGATGGTTTCGACATGTGTTCGAATCGATGTTCATTAGTTATGCTGTTAAACTTGAGGAGAGTCTGACATATGCTTAAAATTAGTGTTTCCGAGTTGTGCTTGTTGAAGTAGTGATTTTTGAATGCCGTATATGTGTGTGTTCGGGAATAGATGGTACTTGGCTAATTGTTGTTATTTACAACCAATGTGTTTCTATTAATAATAATACATGCGGCGTGCATGCTTGAAAATTTCTTAGACTTGATCGTATTGTGGGTTTTTGAAAAGTGACATGAATTTGGGCGAGCGAGCCTTGTATTTTCAAATAAAACCTTGTGTCGGTATTTAAAAGTCATGTTTAAAAGTGTTTTAGGATATTTTATAAAATGCAACCACTGTTAAACCCCTGTCGTGTTTGAAAGGGTCTTGAAAACGATTTTTAACTTATCGGTTTTATTTTTGAATAACTAGAGTATACGATTTTAAAAATCAGATTAGCTTGGGGAAACCTAGGCTGTCGGGTCAAGTTGTGTTTGTTGAGTTTTGTCTCGTCGGATTTTGTCTGACTTAGTTGCATCGCGATGCATCGTCTGAGTTTGTTGGTCGTGATTAGTATTAAGGGGCGATCGTCATTTTCGTGCGACAAATATGGATGTAAGACTCCCTTCTTTGTATTGTGCCTTGTGTGACACGAGTTATTTGTATGATTAGTTGTTAAATGATGGAATTGTTCTGTGGATTTTGATTTCACGATATGTGTTTATTCGACTCTCGTATTCGGTTTATACGAGGAGTGTCGTCGTTGCTGATGTATTTTCGAACCGCATTTTATCCGCTACGTGAGTTCTTTCAAAATGACTTTCGGTAGTTTGCAAACTGAGTTTTATTTCATAAAACTGATTCCCTAAATCGAGTTTTGGCATTTTGGCCTTGAACATTTTATGATGGTTTGACAAATGATTTTGTGAGTTTTGGAAAATATTACCGTCATCGATCTTTTTGGCATTTTTGAAATGACGTGGAAAATTTTGCTTAGCCTAGTAAATCCTGGTGAGAAGGGTTTACGGCGTGTAATATTCCCAGGAGGATCTGGGGGTGTCATACCCATTTCTGAGATGTTCTGTTGTTGTCTCTCCAAGTTGTTAGCGCACGCTACGCTTTGCGGCTAGCGCGCGCGAGAGTGCGTTGGTAGCACGCTAAGGGGAGGATAGCGCACGCTACCTGGTAGTTCAGGGCAGTACAGGAGTTACTGGGCTGGGTCAGAAGTTCTCGTTAGCGCACGCTATAGCGCACGCTAACAGTGTATTTTTGGTCAGGAGTTTTGTTTGGTGCCGTGATAGCGCATGCTAACCTTAATGATTAGCGCAGGCTAATTTTGTCCAGTATAAATACTGGACACCAGTCTAGAATCTGCATTTTTCTTCATTTCTTCTTCTTCCTCCGTGAGTTTGAGACGTAGCGACTAGGGTTCGCATCTTGGCTGATTTTTTTTCCATCCAAGGGTGTTTTGGAGTATCCTAGGTGATTATAACATCATCTAATCCATTATTCTTCGCCGGATCTAGGTATTTTTCTTGAATCCTTAGAGTTGACTTTTTGGAGTTTTGTTCTTGATTTCATTTTCCATCCGGTTTTGATAAACCGATTGTTGTTTAATGATGTTGTTAAACATATCCTAGGGATTGTATATCACTGTCTTGATTTTGAACGATTTGATGCGTGTGCTATGATGTGTTTAAGTGAATGTTGGTACGTGTGAATTTTGGGCATTTTGGCCTATTGTACTTCTGAAAAACCTCGAGTATCTTAGAAAATAAACCTCGAGACGTACTTTTAAAATGAATTATTTTCTCGCAGTGTGCTCAAGATGCCTACTAGCGCCACGCTATGTTTCAAAATTATTCTACTTTGAGGATCAAAATATTTTGAGATATTTCTAATGATTTAGAAACGCATTTGCTTAGACCCGAAGGTCGAATATTGCTGAAAAGTTTTAATTTAAAGAAAGGTGTCCTCATTTTTTTTATCAAACGCAAGATGATTTTTTTTTTCAAAGTCTCGATGACGATGTTTGTACCACTTTTTTTATATATATGATACTCAAGATCAACTGGTGCTTCCAAATTATTTTAAAAAGGTGGCTTTCATTTTTAAAACCTATCGTTCCTATTTGCGGTCCGGGAATATATGTGTGATGTTCGTACTCTCGTTAGGGTGTTAACCCCCGAGTTGTGATTGAATTGGTGTGAGCGTTGAGTCGTTCGCCACGCAATTGTTGTCGTAGCCCTTTGGGAGAGGTGTGATGTTGGTATTGAATGTTGTCTCCTCGTAGTGATTTATGAGTTATCACATATATGCGAGCTGTTAGAGCTTGGGCTGGTATGGTTGTGTGCATCGGTGATTGTTCCGTGTTGTGTCGGTTGCTTGTTGTATTGTTACCTTGGTTCCGTTGTTGTGAGTTTCGGGGGCGAGGTCAAAGGTAATACCCGTATTATTTTTGACTTCTGCATTTTCTCTTTCCCAATTCTATCGACTCGCTCATGTTCGTTGATACTCTCTGAACTTGTTCTGTATGTTGATCTTTATCGTTCGAACAAGCCATGATCTTATTTTGGTTCGATTTGGTTATTGCTGTGACTTTTCCGAGTTGGTTCGATTCTTGTGAACCTTGTTCGAAAGTAACATCTTTTAGTTCCTACCAGCTCTTTTAACGTCTTGAGTTGAAGTGTGAACTTAGGAGTTGTTGTTCGATCATTGTTTTTCAATCGTTGTTGTTCGATCATTGTTTTTCGATCGTTGTTGTTCGATCATTGTTGATTCTATCGTTGCTGTCCAATCATTGTTGTTGGATCATTGTTGTTCGATCATTGTTGATTCGATCGTGGTCACCTTTGCAGATTGTTGTACGCATCATTTCTATTTTTTCGACTGTTCGTGTTTCCTTGTAATAGGTGACTTGTGTTTTGCGACTGTTCAGATAATTGACTTGATGATATTATCTATTTGATGACGCTTGTCACTTGTTGGTTTTATTATGTCTCTACCTGTAGCATTGTGTTGGTCGTCGTGGAGCCCGTTTTCACGCCGTATGTTTCTTTGCGTTGTTCGTAACGTTTCGCCGTTTGGGCGTGAGTTTTCGGTTCTTGTGTACCTCATTGAGTTTTCCTGGCAGGATATTGCTTCTCCCTACTTATTTTAAGTTTCGGGACGAAACTTCTTTTAAGGAGGGTAGTATGTAATATCCGCAATTTTGATTTTCGGTAATTTTATTTTTTGGCGAAAGCCCGTTATTGACGACTTGCTTGTGACGTTTCGTCATTTCGAGAATGATTAATTCTACACTTTTTGACATTCGAGTTCGTTTCGGTGTCGTTCTGTTGAGTTCCGTGTTTCTTAGCGACTTTTCCCCACTTGAGTTTGATTCTTGTGAATCTCGTTTGAAACTGTTGTTTCGAGTTTTCCGTAAGTCCGTTTAACTTTATTAGACGTGTTGTGAACTTCAGTTTGGTTATTCGATCACGTATCGTGAATTTCGGGCATTCTGGGCCATTTTGTAATTTCCTAAAGGTTATGGGTATCTGTATCTGTATTTGTTGTCTCGACCCTTTCCTTGGTCGCGTATGATTAATTATTGCATTATGTTTTCATTTCGGGTCGTTGATGCTGTCGGCGAGCATTTCGTCGTGTTCGTTCCGTGCATTTTCGGAAATCGAGTCGTCAGGTCATGGCGGCTGAGCACTGGCCGGACAGGTGCGGCACTGTCGGAAGTGATGGGCACTGGCCGAGCAGGCACGGCAGGAACCGGCGTAGCGCACGCTACGGCCAGAAGGCTGCGCGCTCTAACTCGGCAGGTGTAGCGCACGCTGTCGACCGGCCCAGCGTACGCTATCGGATCTGGGCAGAGGGGTTCTGAGGTTCTGGACTCGGGTAGGATCGGCAGGTAGCGCACGCTACTGTCGGTCGTGGCGCACGCTGTCGGCCGACTAGCATACGTTACCTGGGCGAGCTCTTTAGTCCAGAGGTTACTGGACAGGTCGGCTAGCGCGCGCTAGCGTCCGCGTAGCGCACGCTATCGGGGCCGGGCGGGCAGGTCACGGTCGGCAAGTTTGGTCGGCAGTGCCGGGTCGTGCGGGCCCTGACCGAGGGTTCTGGGCCGATACTGGCCGATAGCGCACGCTAGTCCGGGAAGGCTAGCGCACGCTAGTCTGGCCCAGTATAAATATGAGAGAGCAGCCTCATTTTCACTCGTTTTTTATTTCCATTCTTTTCTGTCCGCGGCTGGAGGTTCGGAGGAGGCGAAGCCATGTTGTTAGACAACGAATCCACGAAGTTCTAGAGGTTATATCATTGATCAATCATTATATAACATCCCTTGATCCAGCGAATCAAGGTTAGATTTTTAGAACCCTACTTTTTGGAAGATTTGGGGGTTTTCGCGTTTTTGTCCGATTCGTTCCGTTTTGTTGATTAATTCATGATGAATATGATTAATCTTGTTGGTATTCTTAGTTTCTCTATGGATTCATGGTATATTTCGTGGTTTTTACGGAATCGAGAGGGTTTGATTGTGGTCCGCCCTCGTTGTTGTTTTTACACGAATATACATGAATCGTAGGCGGGTTTTCGGGTGTATTTCAATTCCGTATTCGTTTAGAAATGGTTGTGATTGTATTCTTCGAATCATTAGGTTCGGTTTCGTTAGTTCCTAGCGTTCGTCGGTGACTTTCCTTTCCATTCGTTATGTCGTCAATTATTCAAGGCAAGTATTTTTGGGAACCTTTATGCTTAACGTGAAATGGTAATGTATATTATGTGTGCTTTACTCACCTCGGATGGTCTCACGGGGCCTCAAGGGAATCTATGGCTTCGTCCTGGATTAATGAGTTTGTTTCGCTAGCCAGCTCGGGAGGGTCCTTAGAGGCCTCGAGTAGGATTCGTGGTTTCGTCCCGGTCCTAGGCGACGTGTGTGCTTGATTTGTTTTATGAACGTTGCCAGCTCGAAAGGGTCCTTAGAGGCCTCGAGTGGGATTTGTGGCTTCGTCCCGGTCCTAGGCAAATGTGATTGACTGTTTGTTTCCGGAAAAGACATGTCTGGTTTTGGTTTTGAAATGATTTGGTCCATTGTACTATGAAATGTGTAAGCGATTGGTTTGCCTTGAATACTTGTACTACCCTAATTGCTAACCCCTTTGGGGACCCGTTTTGGGGAAATTCTTGTGATGGATTTCAGGTTATGTTCAGCCAGACGAGCGGGTGCTGGGATGGTACGAGGATGTCGGCCAAGGTTGTTGACATGTGCAATTGAGTCTTATTATTTCTACTGTCTCTTTTGATATGGTTGTTTTCCAAATTGTAAACTTATAGATTGTACTCACGAGTACTTAGGCTTTTCCTTTCGGATTGTGATTGGTCTTCGTTGAAGTTACTATATTTGTCGGTTGATGTTTATTATGCCGGTTGTACCGGACGTGTTGTTTTATGTTCTTGTTGTTATCAATTGTTTCCTTGCTAACCGAGACGGTTAGTCGAGTGGTGTTTTCTTGTTTTAGCCTGGTGGGTCCCATATAGGGATCCACGGCGCTGTAATACACCTTGAATATCTCGGAGGTGTTACACCGTGCCCCTGCAGCGTCGATCCGTCCTATTCCGGAGGCGAGACCTCTCGTGGAGCCGGTCGTCGACGAGCCGGTGCCTCGGGAGGAGGGACAGCTCCAGCTCAACCGCAAGAGGCGGAGTACGGAAGAGCCTTCGCCCTCTGTTTCCACTGAGGCGCCCATAGTGGCACCGCCGATCGCCGTGCCTCCCCTTTTTTTGATTCCAGTGGTGGAGGGGTCTATGCCTTCGTCGAGTTTTCTGGAGGCCACGGCGATCACTCGCGCTGAGACCCCTCGCCGGAGGCCGTTCTTTGGCCGCGACCCGGAGAAGGTCGCTAGGTGAGTTTGATTACATTTTTGGGTTGTGACATTCCCTTGTTAGAAATGTGCTAACTCTTTTGCTCTTGGTGCAGGGTCCGTCTCGCCGACCCTAACTGCTCGCCGATGGTGCTGGACTTCTTATCGAGCAATGCCCCTCGCGAGGCCTGCGATGTCCCTTCTTACGTTGCTCAGGCCGCCGCCTCCCTACCGAAGGCCTGGACGACCGACCTGGATGCGATCGCACGCCGGCGGTCCGCTGATTCGATGCAGGCGACCTTTGCTCTGGCCCTTCAGACGGCGACGATGGTTGCTCAGGCCGTGAGGGACTATGAGGGGCGGCCGCTCGTCTCCATGCGGACTTCGAGGCTGCTCGGAAATAGAACGCCGAGTTTGCCGACAGGATCGTGGCAATGGAGAAGGATTCCGTGGAGGCGGCCAAGCAGGTGAGGCAGGATCTTGACTGGGCCCGGGAGGCGACCGACCGGATGCGTGATCAAATGACGGACGCCCGCCGGTTGCACGCGGCCGTGCAGAAGGAGGCACCTGAGCTGAAGGAGGTTATCGATCGGTTGACCGGCGAGCTGGCGTCGTCGAAGGGAGAGGTAGCCGCTAAGGTTGCCAAGCTTCAGGGCGCGGACCAAACGATCGAGGAGCTGAGGGAGAAGCTGAAGGCGACCGAGGCCGATCCCTTCCTCAACGTGGAATACGTCAGCGAATTTGCCTATTATATGGCTTATGTTGACGCAATCCATGCTGCCAAGAATGGAGGGCTCGAGGTCGACCCTTTGGTCGATAACTTCAAAGCCTACGTGCTTGAGCACCCTCTGCAGCCGGCCTTCTTTGTGCCGATCCTCGACCTCTCTGATCTCAGAGTCGACTTGAGCTGGTATCCGTCGCCGGACAACCTCGTCCATCCGGATGCCCCAGAGGATGGGGGCGCCGTGCCTGATGCTGGTGAGGGAGCGAACTCCGATCATGCGGCCGGGGGAGATGGCTCGGCAGGGGGAGCCTGAGCTAACAACAATATTTTTGTTTTTGCTTGTAATTTTACAGATTTTGTTGTATCTTTCCTTCGGGAAACTGTACTTGTATTTCCAATGAAATTAAATCAATATCTCCTTCTCTGATTTCTTTTTTGTATGATCGTCTTTCTGAATATTATGCATTCGACTTTATACAAACGTGTTTTGAGGAGAGATCGTCGTATGTGTATTTGAACAAAGTCCATCGTCGTATGTATTTCCCTACTCTTCCCCCTTGTTTTAGTTTACTTAGTGAAAGTAAGGGAACGAAAATAAATCGTTTAGCGAGCGATCTTTGGTTTAGTTCTTGCGATCTTCAATTTTGCAGATTCCTCGAGGAAGGCCGAGCATCTTGGCCTAGAAGAACCGTGCACAGTCGTGGAGTTCAATGGAACCGACCTCCGCGACCGTGTCTTGTGCGCGAGCGACATTCCGTCTGATGGCCTACTTCTCGCGACTCACTTAATTGTGAGGGTCCTCCGTAGGCTAAGTTTTGCCTCGCAATGTAGCGATGGGGTGGACGATCTCTGCTTGGAGGAGTCCTTGCACGGGGTGCTGTCGGATTAATCGACTCCGCGACCATAGCTTGTTAGCACTTTTCTGCCTGGGACCGACATGTTAGATGACGGGCCTTTGTTGGCATACGTTGTCACGGGGGGAGGGACGCGTCACATTGTCCGGGTCCACCATGTTAGATGATGGACCTTTGAGGGTGGGCGAGCGTGTCCATAGATCTGTTTTGGAGGGTCCTTCGGCTACGTCCGCCTCGTATTTAAATGAAGGGCGAGAGATCTCTGCCTAAAGGAGCCTTGCATGGACGGGCTGTCGGTTACATCGACCTCCAGAACCATGGCTGCACTTTTCTACCTCAGACCGTCATGTTAGATAGCGATCCTCGACGGTATACATTGTGCTGGGGGAGGCGATCGCTTGCCTAGGTCCATCATGTTAGATGACGAACTTTAGTGGGCGAGCGAGTCATCCTATTTTTGGAGACGTTGCTTGGGCAGTAGCCTTTCATTTGACATGGTAGGAATCAAGGAAAGACCTCCAAATTTCCCACCTCTTAATTGAAGCATATAGATCTGGCAACCGAGGTTGATCGGTGGGTCGACTCGTATGAGTCTTCAGGCCTGTCGCGTTCGACTCTGGCGACTGGTTTGGGAGATTGACGGGGCTCCGGCTAAACCACTAAACTGTCCAGCTTGCCCTCCTCGAACAATCTCCAGAGTTGTCTGAGGAGGTCGCGGCATTGGTTGGTGTTGTGGCCGGGATTCTTGTGGTAAGCACAAAATTTATCGCGGTCCAGATGATCGTTGTCCCTTATCGCTTTTGGATTGCTTAGCCGCTCGCGCCCCTTGATGGCGTAAAAAATATGGGCCGGAGATAGATTGAGTTTGTGGAGGAGGTGGATTTCCACATCCTCGAAGGCCTTGAAATCACCGGGTGGCTTGGCGACCACCTTTTTGGACTTGGCGATTGCCGTCTTTTGGATGGGAGACGGCGTCCCCTCACCTAGGCGAAGGGTGAGCAGCCTCTGACTGGCCAGAAAATCGGCAGCCTTGGCGCGGAAGATCACGTAGGTTGGGGGGATGTCCTTTGTGAGGTGCCTGAACATGGGCGAAAGACCATCGAATCCCCCCAGGACCGAGTAGAGGGCGAGCTCGTCGCTTATGGGCTCGCCGGTGAGGACTACTTCATCCACCCGGTCGATGTAATCTGCATCGAACTTGTCTTTCCCCTGTCTGTTCTTCATCATGCGGTGGGGACCTTCTGGTTGAGCGATCTTGGCGGCAAAGTACGACGTGAAATCGAGCGCGGCGGTAATGAGATGTACCATATATGGGCAAGATTGCCTAATGTTAATGGGAACATTCGGCATCTCGTCGCGTCTGACGCCCCACATCCGGTCATATAGATCCGGAACTTGTTTAAGTGAGTCTCGGGGTTCGATCTCCCCTCATACAAATGTGTTTGAGGAGGAGCGATCTTTGGCTGCACGGGGGCGAGCTCGATCTGGACCGCGAGCGGCTCACTTGGTCCGGCGACCTTTCTATTGGCGTCTACCCCAGTTTCTAGGAGCGCCTTCATATCGTCGAGTTGGCATTGTATTGTGGCCATCGCCGTAGCCTGGCTGCTCGCGGATTGACTCTCGGATTGAGAGCCGAGGCGATCGTGTAATGATCTCCTGGCTTCGTGGTAGGCAATGAGGTCTTCGCCGCCGATCTCGATTTTTTGGCTAGAGGGAGACAAATAGCCGACCTGCCTTTTGGGAGTTGGGTATGCCGAACTCCTGGTGACGGATTCAGGCTCCGACATCTCATGGCTGGGGCCAGAATGCCCCGGTCGCCATGAAGGGTCACTTCCAAGCCGGCTGAAGATGGAACTGTCCCGCCTCGCGAGCGCCTTTTCTTGTGAATCGGGGCTTTCCGATGATTGCTCGATAAGTAACCCTTGAGATTTTGTTTGCCCGCGCGGCGGATGGCTGAGGGGGTTATAGCGGGCGCATCGCATGCTCTCCGTCGCTCCCTTAGGATAGCCATGGCCTCCTCGATCTGTTTCGTGGTTTGGAATTGATCGAGTGAGAGGCTGGGGCCGTCCCTCGGGGGCGGGAGTGAGAGTCTCGCGTCGCCGCGGCCACCCTCCGTCGTGGGATGGGACTCGGTCTGGGCCGGAATAAGGTGTCCGGCGGACCGTAGGGTCGCTTTCTTCGAGGTAGTGGCAGACGTCATTATCTTGAAGGTTTTTCTTTGAAGAACAGTGAGTGTTTTTTCGAAATGGTTGGAATGAAAATGAGGGTTCAAGCCCTTCTTCTAGCGCCAATTATTGTTACCCAAAATATTATACGTAATGGTTTGCTGGATATGGCTACGGGTGAGTAACAAACAAAATGCGAGAGCACGTACGAAGGAATGTAAATAACACAATATTTTCCGGGGTTGTTAGTCCCGGGCTTGAATGCTCTCGCGAGATATTATTAATACGAATGCTGCTTTGGAGTACAAATATTAATGTTAGAATACTATTACAATGAGTGTAAAGTCCCTAGTTATCTAGCGCTTGAGTGCTGGTGATTGCCGGAAGAACCAGAGTTAATGCTCTGTGAGTTCTTGTAACAAAGAGATGAAGTGCTGTGTAGGATTCAACTCTGTAGGATTTTAGCCGTGTTCAACTGTGTGAATTTGACTATTTTTTCCACTTTTTCCACTTGCTGGAGGTCTCCTATTTATAGAAGAGGAGGTAGTTGGGATGTCTCGATCCCATACGGGCGATCGCCTTTCCTGTATTAAACTAAGCGGGCGATCGTCTCAGCACATGGGCCGGTTTCCTTAAAGTCCGCAGATGCCACTGGCAGCCAGCTGTGCGAACCAATGAGAAGATAACACGCGTCTCATGTCGCTGTCTTGGGAGGTCCCACCTAGGACCTTTCGGCGGGTCTGTCGGTAGGTGAGAGGTGGTCCGTGTCACCCACAGCTGGTGAAGGGCTGGAGTCAAAAAAGCCTTTTCCTGCGGCGCAATAAGTGGATCTGCACGTGGGTCTTCATCCGAGATTCGGTCTTTGTAGACTTTGACGGATGTCGGCCTTACACGTGGCATAGGACAGTCATCCTTGGTCGGGCACTAGGGTCGATCGCTAGGTGCCAAGAGACGATCGCCCTGAATGCCGATCGCTCGGTACTTGATCTGGAACCTTCGTTAGCGAGTCTGCGGGATAAAGTCTTTTTGGGTCCCATAACTTTTCGCCTTTACCAAAAATGTCCCAAGAAATTTCGTTTAGCCAATTACACCCCAAATTTTTCTCAAGTGTACAATTTACATCCCAATACTCATTGGAGTTGAGAAAACGGCGTCGTTTCCCCCCATATGACCCGCCCGTGACTTTTAATTTGGGGCTTTTTATCTCCGGCGTGATGTGGATAATACGTGGGGGAATTTTGAGTTTTTTCATCACCCAAAAACAATAATTTGCCCACCTCATTAATTAAAACTTTTTATTTTTTTTATTCATTAAATGTAAACTTAAACTTAAATCAACGAAGAACGGAGAACGAACCCAAAATTAGGGCGAAGAACGAATAACCCTAAACCATGTGAGTGGCGGAATTCGCGTGAGTGGCGAAATTCGCGTGAAATTCATGGACGAAATAGAGTGTGGGTGCCATGAACGAGCCTTAATCGTGACTAGTTTGACAGAAGCAAACGTAGGTCGGCGGTTCTACGGATGTGAAAAATACCCGGTATGCCTCAATTGATTGAGAAGTCTGTAATGTCGATATTGTACGTTCAATTTTTGATGTTTTCTGATTTTCTTCTCGATTATTTATGTTTCAGAAAGATGGGTATTGTAAATTCTTTCGCTGGATTGACAACCCATTATTCGATCGGGCAAGACCAATTATACACGGGTTACTGAGGAGGGTTAATGAGCAGAGGGATGAGACCCAAAGAGCGGAGATAATTGTAGATAAATTGAATCAAATGATTCAATTGGTGGAGTGTGCATGACAAGCTTGAAGAACAGAACATGGCATTGAAGGAGGAAAATAGACAATTGATTTCTCAAAACCAGAAGTTGAAGATGAAAATGAAGGTGGAGGAGAGAAGATATGGGATCAAATTATGTAATATGAATCTATTTGTGAAGGCTTTTGCTATGGTTTGTGCTGGTTTAGGTTTGGTGAATCTAGTGCCTCATCTACTTGGATATGATGAAGGTGTAGGATTAAAAATGTTATGTCAGATTGATGTACTGGTGGTGTGAGAAAGTGCACATGTGTTGTAATTGGTTTGTATTATCAGTTTTTATTTTAATGAAGTGTTCTTCTGTTTAATGTTCTGGTTTGTATCTGGTTATGTAGAATGAATAAAGTGCAATTGTGTTGTAATTGGTTTTTACTATCAGTTTTTATTTTAATGTGCAAGAGTTATCAGATATCAGACCAATTTGGTCCTTTTGTATTTTAATGTGCAAGAGTTATCAGAACCTGGTTTGTATCTGGTTTGTATCAGAACCAGATATCAGAACAATTTGGTCCTTTTGTTCCTATGTTGTTGATTTGCAAGAGTTCTGGTTTGTTGATTGAAGTGTTCCTCTGTTGATTGTATCCAATTTGGTCCTTTTGTATTTTAATGTCCAGAAGGAAGGACCAGATATCATAACATCAGAAACAAAAGGGCCAAATATCATAACATGATGTTAAACATCAGAAACAAAAGGACCAAATGAACCAAAATGATGAACAGGTCCAAAATGAACCATAATGTGCAAGAGTTATCAAAATGAGGTTTGTATCAAAATGAGGTTTGTATCAAAATGAGGTTTATGAGCCAAAATGATGAACAGATCCAAAATGAATCAAAATGAACCATAATGTGCAAGAGAAACCAAAATGAGGTTTGTATCAAAATGGACCAAATGAGTTGTCAAAATGAGGTTTGTATCAAGAGAAAACAAAAAGGACCAAATGAAGTCACATGTACCAAACATAAGAAACATCAGAAACAAACATCAGAAACATCAGAAGGAACAAATACCAGAAACATCAGAAACATCACTAAACAAACATCAAAGTGAAATGAAGTTAACAAGAAGGACCAAATGTAGTCAGATGTATCAAACATCAGAAGCATCAGAAAACAAAAGGACCAAATGAAGTCACATGTACCAAACATAAGAAACATCAAAAACATCAAAGGACCAGTTATCAGAAACAAAAGGACTTAATTTCATTAACCAAAATCAGAAACATCAAAGTACCAAATGAAGTATTTTAAACAACAGGAATTAATTTCATTAACCATAATCACAAACATCAAAGTACCTTACAGCAGAACATGAAGTTAAACATAATTATTACAATCCTCAAAATAAGCAAAAAAAACCCTGAACAAGTACACATTAATGAAAATAAGTCAGATGTCTTCATTTCTTCTTCTTCTTTCCTTTTCCTTCTGCTTTTCCATCCTGTGATGATAAATCCAAGTACTTCTGACCATCATTATCCACCACAATCCTCTTCAAAGTGTCCTCTCTAAGGGTTGCATTACATTTATTTGTGAAGTGCCCAACGCAACCATCTCTCCCTGGTGGTGGTGCTCTAATTTGAACCCTTGGCTGCAAATGACCTTGTCCCATTTGCATTTGCTGGTACATGGGGGGTCCATGAAGATGAGGTTCTGGAGCAGGTTTGTACCATTCTTTATTGATTACTTGGCTCTGTTGAGTGGTACCAACATTCTCTTCCACAAGTATAGGGTTCACAAACCTTGGTGGTGCAATCTTCTTAAAGTACATCACACATATCACACCAATTCAGCATAAAATATAATAAACAACAGCTATACTACAATAATGTCAGTGGACACACCTCATTTGTGTTGTCATCAATGTTAATGACTTTGTCACCTATCACACTAGCACTTGATTGCTGAGCACCTCCATCAGAAGCATCAGCCTACAAATTTGATACAACATAACACAGACATCCATCATAATGAATAACCTTTACATAAGATACAACATATACATGAAACATGATGAATACCTTTTTCCTTTTGCATCCAACAGCATTATGTCCTTGGACTTTGCATTTGCTACAAGTCACTGTTGTTTGTTGTCCCCTCATCCTTTTTGGTTTGCTCCCACTCTTCTTTGCCTTCTCATCAAGCTCCAATCTTCTCTTAGTTTGTCTCTTGCCTCTCTTAGGTTTTGTACCAAAATTAGGGGGAAGAGGGGGAATATACATTGTCTCACCCCATAAAGCCTCATAACTGATCCCATAAATGGGGCTCTCATATGCTTTCAAATAGGTATCAACAGTGTATGCATCATCCACAAAGTCCACAAGGTCCAATCCTTGATTTAGCATTGCACATATAGCATGTGTGCAAGGTATTCCAGTTAGTTGCCATGCTCTGCAGGTGCACATTACCTGCTGCAAATCTACTGTATACTGACTCCCATCATAGCAAGACACCTGATAGTGTTTATGACTAGACTTAATGGGGATACAATCAGCCACTTTGTCCATATTCTTCTCCAACAGAGTATGAATTCGAGGACAAAGTCTCTTGTGCCACCTGGCACTAGCTAAATCTCTGTTTCTTTGTAATCTTTTCATCAAATGCTCTCTAATCCAATCCAACATTGTTATAATGGATTTGTCCCTTGCATCTAGGATGTTAGAATTGAATGACTTGCACACATTATTTAACAACATATCACACTTAGGTCTTTCAGAGAAAAAAGCCTTGCACCACTGAGTAGGAGGCTTATCTTGAAACCATTGCCATGCTACCTCATTCAAAGCATTCAACTCCCTCATTCTTAAATTGAAATCACCTTCTGTAGTACTGCAAGCAGCCCTCCATACATCATACTTCAATGCCTGACCCCTAAACCCAGCCAATTTGAAGTTATTATGTAAATGCCTGACACAAAATCTGTGCTCACACCCTGGAAAGACTGACTGGAATGCTTGAATCAAGCCCTTATGCTTATCAGATAAGAAGGTTGTGTCTTGATCATTAAGAGACAGATCAGACTTCAATACAGTGAGAAACCACTCCCAGTTTGGTCCATTCTCCTTTTCAACCACAGCATAACCTATAGGATACAGGTTGTTGTTACCATCAACCCCAACTGCAGTAAGGAGCACACCCTCATGCTTGCTTTTCAGATGACACCCATCCACACCTATAATAGGTCTACACCCTTTTGCAGACCCCTTTTTTAATGCATCAAAACACATATAGATCCTACTAAACCTAGTAACACTATTATCTAGTTCAGTTCCTAATAGTATGGTGGATCCAAGATTTGTTTTCCTCAGCTCATCAAAATAAGACCATAACTTAGAGTATTGAAGGTCAGGATCACCTTCAATCTTCAAGAGTGCTTTCTTTTTAGCTTTGTAAGCCGGTTTCCTACTGATTTGGCACCTTGTGTCATGGTAAGTGTCTTTCATAAAAACAACAGCATCTTTCTTCTGATCAGATTGAAACCTCTGCAAGAATCTCTCACTCAACCATGTGGAGGTCATGTTCCTAACCTTATTAGTAGGTGCACATGTGTGCTTGTACTCAAACACCCTAATCTGGAATGCCATCTCATCCTTTCTTTTCAATGCATGGATCTTCCAGTTACACTTATCATTCACGCACTTTGCATATATCCTTCTTTTATCATTCTTAGGAAAGCATATGCTCCTCTTAACATTAACAGCATGTGACTGAGCAGCCTTTATGAACTCCTGCTTAGTGGCAAAGATTTGATTGAGGCAGAACACTGGACTGAATATAGTCTTGGGATTAAACACAGGGTAATTAGGCTCATCATTATCTTCATCAGATACTCTGTTCTCATCAAAGTCCACCTCATTGACCTCACAAACAATTTCAGGCTCACCCTCACCCACATTATCCTCTTCATCAACTACAGGCTGCTTACCCTTAACACTTCCTTCAGGCTGCTTACCCCTCTCACTTCCTTCAGGATGCTTACCCCTCTCATTTCCTTCAGTCTGATTATCCCTCTCACTCATCCCTTCAGGCATAATATAAATGGTACTATTCTCAATCTCATTTGATTCATCTATCTCATCATTGTCATAGGACACTTCCTCTATATTTTCCTCAAAAATCTCATCATCATCTTCATCAGTCAATTCATTACCTATCATAAAGTCAGGATCTTCAAAGTCTGAGTCATCCTCATCAAGATTTATGTACACACTCTCAGTTTCTACTTGCACTTGTTCAGCAAATATATGAACTTCCCTGAATACAAGGTCTCTCTCTAACCATGAATTAAAATCCTCATCATCATCTAGGAGTTTAAAGCTCATATCTCTAAGTCTAATATAATACTTCTTCTCCCCTTTGCACCCTGCCTTTACACAATACTCATCCAAATCAGATTTTTTAAGTTCAAAGGTCCTAACCCAATCATAAACAACCCTGTCCCCCCTACGTACTCATTGTCGGAATGCTCAAACTTTCCACCAAAATACAAGACCAAAGTGAGGTATTTACTATTCGAATCTGTACATAAGTATGAATGAAGCCAATTTTTAGTTATCAATTACTTATACAAAAGCGAATCTTAAACACAAGGAAAAGAGAACTTACCATATTTTGGGTTGGGGCACTCCATTGCACCTTTCCTCCGCACAAAAACCATTGCCTTTTCCTTTTCGCTATTTGGGGCTCGAAATTCAGCTCGGAGACTTTCTGCGCATGAACCCTAGAATGATACAGCTCTTCTTTCTCCCGCCTTTCCTACGCAGAGTTGTATTTCTAATTTAATTTAATTATTAATCTTTTTTAAATTATATTTTTGGGGCTATTTTAATAATGAGATGCCATTCTTTGTGTTTTAATTGGGCAAGACATTCCACGTATTATCCACATCACGCCGGAGATGAAAAGCCCCAAATTAAAAGTCACGGGCGGGTCACATGGGGGGAAACGATGCTGTTTTCTCAACTCCGAGGAGTATTGGGATGTAAATTGTACACTTGAGAAAAATTTGGGGTGTAATTAGCTAAACGAAATTTCTTGGGACATTTTTGGTAAAGGCAAAAAGTTATGGGACCAAAAAAGACTTTATCCCGCGAGTCTGCCTTGGTTCATATGACGCTGACTTGGTCGTTCAGCCCTTGTGCCGATCGCCGTCGAGGCGTATTAATCGCCGCACAACCGTTATATTAGAATAATTGAATCAATCTAAATAAACATGAATATGCTAGTTTTCGAAGTAGCTGGCTTTTTGAATTATAGTGCAATGAGATTAGTCGAGATTTAGATCCAAACACACATCCAATGATATCTTCATCCATCTCTTCATGTCATACACACAATCTCTCGAGTTGAAAACAAATAGTTGTTATTGGTTGGCTTGCAAATTAACCACATGAATAGACATAAAATTTGCCTTTTGAATTATAGTAACCAAACCAAACCAAACATACCCAGTATATCCCGCTCAGAGCAGGGTCTGGGGGGGTAAGATGTACGCAGACCATGCCCCTACTTATTACGGTAGGGAGGTTGTTTCCGTGAAGACCCCCGGCTTAGTGCACAGCAGAATCTTGTGTGATAAATACAAAGGAAAACATATGATTCGAAAAAGATCGAGACCATACCTGAGCCCATGGCTTGATCCACATGGGACTTACCTAAGCGGAATTTGGCTACTTCACTCCCGATGAACGCTACTCTAACAACAGAGAGGTTGTCTCTGCGCACAGCTCCCTGTCAAAAATACACCACACGCAAAGGCAATAGGATAAAATATACAATAAAAGTAACAATACAATGCTTTAGGTCAAAGCTAACTGAGACAACCCAACCCTGAGGCTCTCAACTACAGCACCGCTCCCTACAAAAGAATCCACAACTCTGATCTGGTGCCTCCAAGCGCACCTATCAACAGTCATGGTCTCGGAAAGGTTTAAGGCCTTCAAATATAATCTCAGTTGCTCCTCCCACGTCCTCCTCAGTCTGTCTCTCCTCCTCTCCCCGACAACCATTAAAATCTCGACCCTACTCACCGGAGCAGATGTCTGCCTCCTGCGGACGTGGCCAAACCATCTCAATCTCCCTTCCCTAACTTTCGCTGAAATGGGCGCCACTTCCGCTGCTCGAAAACCCCATTCGCAATTCTATCTAACATTGTGCGACCACACGACCAACGTAACATTCTCATTTCAGCCACTTCCAACTTGCTCTCAAGCGACTTCTTCATCGCCCAACATTCAGAGCCATACAACATTGCAGGTCGGATTGCCGCTCTATAGAATTTACCCTTCAACTTTAGAGGGACTTTCTTGTTGCACATGACCCCTGTCGCTGCTCTCCACCTTAGCCACCCCGCCTTGATGCGATGCGTGACATCATCTTCACACTCACATTCCTTCTGAATGATCGAACCCAAATACTTGAACTTATCCGTACGGGGTACGATCTGATCTGCAATCATTACGTCAACATCTTCCTCGTTGGCCTCACCACTAAAGTTACACCAGAGATACTCGGTCTTAGACCGGCTCACACGCAAGCCCTGGGATTCTAACTTAGCCCTCCAAAGCTCCAACTTCGAGTTCACCTCCCTCCTCGACTCCGCCACTAACACAATGTCGTCAGCAAAAAGCATGCACCATGGGATGCCATCTAGAATCCCTCGCGAAATGACGTCAAGGATTAGAGCGAAGAGAAGAGGACTTAGCGCCGACCCCTGGTGTAGCCCTATCTCAACCGGAAAGTACTGGGTGTCACCAACTGGGGTCCTAACGCACGTCCTAGCTTGGGAGTACATGTCTTGGATCGCCCTAATGAACGGCAACGACACCCTCCTCTCTACTAGGCTCCTCCAAATAACATCGCGTGGGATGCTATCATAAGCCTTCTCTAGATCTATGAACACCATATGGAGGTCCTTATGCCGCTCTCTAAACTTCTCCATAAGGCGTCTGACGAGATGAATGGCCTCAGTTGTGGATCTCCCTGGCATGAAGCCAAATTGGTTCTCTGAGATCTCCACTTCTCTTCTAACCCTGCATTCCACCACTCTTTCCCAAAGTTTCATAGTACGACTGAGGAGTTTAATACCCCTATAGTTACTACAACTCTGAGCATCACCTTTGTTCTTGAAAAAAGGCACGACAATACTATGTCTCCACTCTGTCGGCATCTTAGAGCCTTTGAGGAGGATGTTGAACAGCTCTGCTAGCCACTGAACTCCGACTTCCCTGCATAAAGCCACACCTCAATAGGGATCTGATCCGGGCCCACAGCCTTAGCTCTACCCATTTTCATTAGGGCACCCTTTACTTCCTCCTTGCTGATGCTCTCACAGGAACTAAACGAACGAGCAGAAGATAGACTAACTCCTTGCACCACCGAGTCACTACCTCTAGCCTCATTTAAAAGTTCGAAAAAAATACCTATTCCACCGCTCCTTAATAGCCACATCGTTCACTAACACTTGACCCAAATCATCCTTGATAAACTTAACGGGACCCAGGTCGCGCCGCCCTATTTCCCTAGCTTTCGCTAGTTTAAAAATAGCATTCGCTCCTTCTTTGGTGTCTAGGCGCTTGTACATCTCCTCGTAAGCCTCACATTTAGCCTTAGCCACTGCCTTCTTAGCCTCTCTTTTCGCCACATTGTACGCTACAAACTTGACAAAAGCTCCTTAAAAAGCGCTTGTTTTGCCTTAACCTTGTTTTGGACCTCCTCATTCCACCACCAAGCCTCCCTAGGTCCACTAGACCTGCCCGAAGAAACCCCTACCACTTTCTCGCCCACTCTCCTAATAGCATTGGCCATGCTGGTCCACATAAGGTTAGCATCGCCCGCACGCAAAAAACCTCTTTCGCGGGTCAGAGACTCCTTGAATACTGCCGCATTCTCACCCTTCAGATCCTTCCAGAGAATCCTAGGTCTAGCTTCTCTAACCCTGCTAACAACACGACCTCTCATAGATAAATCCATAGCTAGCAGCCGGTGTTGAGAAGCACATACCTCGCTCCGGAACACCTTGCAGTCCACGCACGCCCTAGCATCCCGACTGCGCAAAAGAAGGTAGTCAATTTGCGTGTTGTGCCCCCCACTACTGAAGGTGATGAGGTGCTCAGCTCTCTTCTGAAAAACAGAGTTAGCAATTACCAACTCATGCGCACTGGCAAACTCCAACAGTGCGGAACCTCCTGCATTCCTAACTCCGAAGCCGAAACCCCCATGCGCACTATGATAACCATCCACCCCCTCACCAATATGCCCATTGAAATCGCCCCCCAAAATAATAAATTGATCTTACGTAAAACACCCCACCAACACATCTAAACACACCCAAAAGGCTTCCTTATCAAGCACACCCAAACCAACATGTGGGGCATACGCACAAACCACATTAACCACCTTCTCCCCAACCACCACTCTAACGGACATAATCCTATCATTGCACCTCTTCACTTCCACGACGTTGTCTTTAAGCTCCTTAGACAAAAGAATGCCCACACCATTGCTCGAGTTAGCAAGACCTGAATACCATAATTTATAACCGTTCACCTCCCTGGATTGCGACCCCTTCCACCTAGTCTCCTGAATACAAGCCACATCAACCCTTCTCTTACCCAAAACATCCACAAGCTCCAAAAGCTTACCCGACAAGGTACCCAAATTCCAACTACCAACCCGCAAACAAAGGCGGCATCGACCAATACAAGCAAAGACAATATAAAAGCAAGCAAACCGCATAAAAATCGCAGAAATGGTAGATAATGGCAAAAATGAAATTTAATGAAAAGTACAATGATACCGGACTTCGACACGCCTTGGAGACGATGGAGGAGAAGCCGCGGAAGCCGGAAACCGATCGACTCTCGAACAGGAATAGGCGATCGATAGGCCGACGACACTGTAGCAAGACGGCAACCCGCAAAATGCATACCTAAAATGCAATACTACCGTTAGATTGACGGGAGGGATGAATGCCGCGTAAAGTTAATCTCCACGATACGCCGCCAGAGATGACCAAAGAAAGACGGCGTAAGCGTAAGTTACGGCAAAGCTCAGGGGTTAGTTAAAAATCACACTGTTACCTTACAGAAAAATCAGGAAAACAACCCAAATCACACCGTCAGAATGGAGCTAATATTACAAACTAAAGTTGCTGTAATTAACTTAATCAAATTAAACAACAACCAGCAACTTAACCAAGTAACTTAAACCAAGATCAGCAGAATCAAACAATTACAAAAATCAAGTTTAAAACAACAGAGTCGAATAAATCCTAATCAGTATGTAATTATATATATATATATATATATATATATATATATATATATATACTTGAATCTCACCGAGTAATAGAAAAGTAAATGAAATTGCCCAGAAGAGATTCCCTAATACACCAAAAAGTTTGTGAGATGATAAGATTATGAGATGATCGCAAAAAAGTTTGTGTTCAAATATAATAGTAGGTGTTATTAGGTTATTAGTTTTTAGACTTGCAAATTATCCACATGAATAGTTTATTGTAGTAATTTTTTATAGGACATAGAGAGAATAAATTTATGTATGTATCATAAAAGTACTTGAACAAATAATGCGCATAAATAGTGAAATTGGCCTGATGGTAACCAAATCGTATTTTTATTTTTTAGTTGAAAATAGCAATTGCTTTTCATTGAAGTCAATACATTCTTCTCTCTTTAATATTAGTTGCTAATTCAGGCTATTGACCAGTTTCAGTTCAGTCAAAAATAAAATGTGAAAATAAAGTACTCCTATTATTTTACGATGTAATTATCATATATTAATAGGGGCAATTGAGTGATACTGAACTTGCTTATTGTTTTCATTATTTTCGAAATACGCACATACGTCATTTATTCACAAAATGTGTCCATTTATTTTGAAATACACAAAAAAAAACATTTATTTTCCTTTTATAGATATAGAGTCATATACAGACCTCATATAATTTTTTTTTTAAGTTGTGAATTTGATTTTCCACTATCTTTGCATTCAGTGTAATTTATTTAAACCTATTCACTGGAGTCCGTGAAAGGTTTTATTAATGGTGAAAATACTTAATAGATTATTAATAAAGGGGAATTTTTATTTTTGCATGGGAGCTCCCCCCACCTCTCGACTTTCCACATTGGTCATTTTCTTTTTTTGAAGAACACATTGGCCATTTTCATTACCGCATTATTGGGATTTTCTCATATTAGTTGGAAACACAAGTTTGATAATACATTTCTAAAATTTCACCCATTAACTTAGATTAATATGCTAGTATACATCTCGTCGACATCTACTATATATGAGTGTATTTATTCGAGTGTAATTAGTGATTCATCAAATCAAATTATATGTTATAAAATCGAAATATTGTAGAGAGAAAATTTAGAGAGAGAATAGAGAATGATTCTCATGTGTGATTTTCATTAATAACTGAAATCCTATTTATAGAAAAACTTCAGATGGCACAATCGTAATTACATAATTACATCAGGGGCGTAATAGTCATTCATATACAATAAATTAAGTAACATGTCATTGTCACATTAATAGTGATTCACTATTACTCTTGTGACTATATCATAACACTCCCTCTTGAATGACTATTTACATAAATATCTGCTGAATTAGTTTGAAGAAAAACCCAATGGGAGAAAACTTTCAAACTGTTTGTATTGGAGCTTGTGGCAATCATATCATATTGCATCATAATGTTGCTAGAAAATCTCTGTGGGATAAAACTTCAGCAATCTGTGATCTCATAATTTTGCTCCCCTTATCTTGATAGTTCTTGTATGAGTATTCTTGTGCCGTCTCAGTAAAATCTCGTGGGACAAAAATTGAGTGAATCTGTCATATATATCATTCGTTGTTGGAGTATCCACGTGTTGCCTCATTAAAATCTTGTCAAGAAACCCAGTGGGAAAAAACTTGATCGAAGGGAAAAAGAGTACAACTACTCCTTCTCTTTTCACATCTTTGAGGAATAATTTTGATCTTTGCAATGTTCCTCATTATACCATGAATATGCCTCGTTAAAATCTTATTAGGGAAAACCCAATGGGAGAAATCCTAATGAAAGAAAAAGAGTACATTATTCATACTAATACGCCATTCCAGTTGCCTCATTAAAAACCTTGCTAGGAAACCCAATGGGACAAAACCTCAGTCACGGGAAAAAGAGGCAACGCGTATTTTATACAAATATGCCCCAGGCATTTCAATGATCCTCCAGGGATTAGTATGAGTATCATTTTCAGTGCAGTTTGTAATATCGAACTCATATTCATTGCAATATATTCCAAATTTCTTTTAGAGATTCCATATTGGTTATGATTAAGCTGCCTCGTTAAAAACCTTGCTGGGAAAACCCAGTGGGATAAAACCTCAATCAAGAAAAAGAGTTAAACATATAATTTTCTTTCACAACACCTTATTTTGAGTGACTACACGTACTGATAATATATTCAAAATCTCCTCAGGAGTCACTTTCAGTAAGGCCATATATTTCATTTTATTATAAGGGTATATATTTCAATTTCGATGGATTTCAATATCCTTATTTTCACAAATCATGGATTTTAATATCCTCATTTCCCATATCCATATTTCATAGTCATGGATATCCTCATATCATTTATCGATATCCTTTTTTCAATCATTGATATCCTCATTACATTCATAGCGCTATATTGTGCCGACACTTTTCAATATTTATTTCCCCATGGCAATATAACTTGCCGAGATATCTCAATATCAATCATCCATTGGAATTACGCATTGTGGTTATGTCTATATACTTCTCAAAAGTATACGCCTCCTTTTATCATTTGCTTTGATTCATATTCGGAGAATTATTATGTATCTATCAAAGCAGTTGTAGTTGGTACCAAAGATTAATAATGTGCCATGCATCTTTGAACTTCAAGTTCATATTTGAGTTGTGAGGATATAGTGTGATGTATTTCATATATTTCCAACTACCAATACTCCCCCTCATGCTAAGAGATTTCTTGAGCACCAAACTCATATGCCAGTACCTCAGTATTCATCTCCAGTCATGGGAGTTTATATATTATGTTCTCGATATTGGCTGGAGGACTACAAATAGTATGCCAATTGATATCCCACTTGTATGCGCATATCTTGATCCTTTCTGGGATCTATTCAAGTTTATTTGGGATATATTACTAGCTTTATCTGATCTGGAATATATGCTCAAACCGTGAGCAAATCATCTAGTAAATTTCTGATTACGAGTCATATACACATGTGACTATCGAGTGGATCCATAATATATAGTAGTTCACATGTAGAGGAAGTGGGCCCATACTCTCCCTTAATATATTCCAAATTTATTAGGGATTCATTCCCAATATTGGCTAGTAGTGATATTAATCGAGAACAAATATTTGAAGACATGATGTGTCTGTATCACCATATAGATATTTTTGCCGGCATATCACATCATCTTTTGGTGTCATTATTGCACATCATTATCAACATGGAGTCGTTGCTCCCACATGTCATATTATGTTTATTGTTCAAATATAGAGCCGTAGTTCATATGCTTCAGGACGCGGAGTCAAATCTCATACGCATAATTCCAATCTATAAATAGATTATCATTGTATTCACAAAATTCACCCATACTGAGGGTCTGAATATCATAATGGATTCAATGCTTTCGAATCTTTGTAAATATTACTCATCTCTTCTAGCGAACATCACAAAAAGAATTTATCGAGTTCGGCTCAAAAGATTAAGGGTGCTAATGAGAAATGGCATCCCAGAAGATATTAGATGGTTGATCGAAGCACAAGTTCGACTATCTGGCGAATTTTCAAATTCATTTAAGTACATGCCAGGTACAGGTAAAAGTAGTTTTGCAAAGAAACGGAGATCAAAAAGATTAGGTGGGTGCTTTAAATGTGCTCGGTGGACATGTGACACACGATGCAAATCTGTAGGGTTTGTATCCAAAAATCGAGAAGATAAAATATCATTTATCAAGGATAGATTGAGTAAGGAATCTATGGATCATGATATCCAACAAATTCTTGATACACATCCCAGTGAATACATTCATTGTGAACTAATGGCTTTGTGGATACGATTTAAGGATGAACGGGAACGTTATAGTCATGAAAAATTAATCTCAAAAGATCCAGTTGTATGTCCACTCTGCCAAAGTTGGTCTAAGGTAATAGAAAAATAATGCAAGTTGATGAATATTATTTTCCAATATTTAAATTTCTCAGCTGCCATTCGATAATGTCATTTTCATGGAAAAATATAATATCATATCTTTCGTTTTCTTTTACAATTTTGTCAAAAAGAAAATAGTAAAAGTAATGACTTATCTGCCGCTCTTTTTTCAATGAAAATAGTGAAGTCATTTGTCGTTTAGTAAGAAGTTTGTTCTTTAAATTTGGGATCCACAAATCAGAAAATGTATCTCTCATAAAAGTATTTTGAAAGTTTACTGTAGAAAGATGGAGTTCTCAGAATCCTCATATAGATCTCATCTAATTAAACTGTATGTATTTTAGGTAGATCCAAACTGATAGGTCATATCCAGCATATAGATATGGCATATCAATTCGTAAAAGAATTAGGAAAATACAAAATCGATATATTGTATGGTGGGAGTAATTATAGATTTTTGGGTTATCTTTTAGAGGCTGAACAAAATGGGAGAATAAGAGTAACAAGTGCCTTACACTTTCCCACAGTTAGAACCAGTAATATAGGGGGTTCAACTGGGTTGATGCTTCAAGCACAGTCTTCATGATAGTTTGATGTATGTGGTGGATAATAGTGATGCCTTTATTGTTCTTTCACGTGGCTATGGCACACTCAATGAGATATTCAACATCACGTCATGGGCTGAGCGGGACTTCCATATCAAACCTATAGGTTTGTTGAATATTAATAATTTCTTCAGCGATTTGCTTGCCTTTCTGGATCAAGGAGTATATCACAAGTTTATATCTCAGCCATTACGAGATATAATAATATGTGCTGACACTGTTGCTGATCTACTTATAAAGTTTCAGGCATATATTTCAGTTAAGAATTTGGAAGTCAAAGCTCATCAGCCACAGAGTATTGGCGCCAAACGAAAAAAGAGTTTAGATCTTTTAGATCTTTCATTATAAACCCTGATGTCAGGTGGTGGCAAAGTTACAGATTTTTATACTCTCGAGACGCACCTCTCTCCCTGTTTTTTGAGGTTTCATATGTATTTTCTTTTCGCGTTTCATATTGTCGAGTGTTTACTGCCTTTCAGCTAGTTTCGATATTTACATCGACTTGTGTGCTTCTTCCAGCAATAATAAGATCATCTTTTGCTTTTATGCAAATACGTTATTCTCACGAATATGTGATATATGCTTCTCCATAAATATTTTCATATCAATATGATTTCAATGATTCCACCATGGGACTTAATGAGCAATTATTTTTCAATGATAGCTCTTCATAGTAGTTGTCGAATGATCCCACCATGCGGTGTATTTGCATGGAATTTTCTTTAATGAATCGGTGATGGCTTCTGGTATCACTTGCTCAATTTTCTTCGTTCGTGTTTAATAATCATAGAGATCGGATATTATTTCCATCAACTGCTTCTTCTTCGAGAGCAGGATTTGAATTATTGATCAACTACTTCTTCAGAATAGAATTTGTTTTTATCAACTGGTTCTTCGAGAGCAGGATTTAGATAATCGATCAACTACTTCTCCAGAGTAGGATTTATATTTATTAACTGCTTCTTCGGGAGCAGGATCTATGAACTATTCTTGTGGTATAACCAACCACAATGGTGATATATAATATATAAATTGCATATATAAAACCATCCATCTTGTGACAATTGAACTCATCACATGGGAGTTATTGTAATTACAAAAATTAAAATTCGATAAATGTATGGTTTCAAACCACCACTTTGAGAGATAGAAATTAAACTACAAAAATAATTAACTGCTTCTACCAAAGCAGGATCGTCCAATCAATTCCTCAGAATATAGTCATCGTCAAGGTATAGGTCGAAATATCGAATGCCGTTAATAGCAAGTGTAAGAGTATGTATAAATCTTTGCGATTTCCGGAGTTGAATATTAATTCATACATGTGATAATATTATAAATGAAAAGAGTTAACACCCATATCAATATTAGTGTCAACTTAAAGCTCTCGTAAAATGAATCACGATGGTATCAAGAAAAATTAATTCTGAAATCATATGAATCTTATATATAAGAGAAACCAGATTTATAATTTACTAAATTAAAAGAATATTTTATTCTTTTATATTTCATTTTTCTTTACTTTTAGTTTTCTTCTCCGTGACTTTGTTTAACCTTTCCTTTTTTTCTACTTTTCCTTCACAGCTTTCCATCTTCTTCTTCTATTATTATTATAATTTTTTGTTATCTGGTCTTCCCCCCTGTTGGGATAAATGATGTTTTGATAATTGCCAAAAACAACAAAGCTTGATACAGCAAGCCCTGTATCGAAAGCCGGTTGAAGCTGTAATCCTGTATCGAAGACCTTATCACGGCCAAGATACTCTGACAAAGCTCGCGCTACCAAGATACAGCAACAAAGTCTAAGTAAGCACCAAGTATGGAAGCTGTCTCGAAACCTCAATACAGCGCCCTTCCATACAGCGCCTGACTATTCCATTATGCCTACAGCACCAGTGGATACAGCATTCACATCGGATCAGGACTGAAGACCGTTTGGAAAGGAATCCTTAGTATTCACTAAAGTCAAGTACCGTTTGATAAAAGAGTATTTAAATACTCAAGGATAAAGTATTTAAATACTGAAGCTGTCAGAGATCTTCAAAACCCTCAATATCCGGATCCTTGTCTATTCAAGTCAACTATCGAATCTTGCCCAACGGATCTATCTCAACGGATATATCCAAGAAGGCTATATATATCCCCAGAAGTTTGAAAATCAATAAGAAGCATCCGAATCATCAAGAACATTTAAAAACTCACAAGCGATATTCAAAAGATCGAAAGACTGAATATTCATTATCATCGGATCAAGCTTACAAGAGCAAGTATATTTCTTTCTAGCATCAATCTTTATCCAAGAAGAAAGAAGAAATATACTCAACATCAAGAACAGCCATCATCAGCCCAAGAACTTCATATTCAAAGCTGCTGTTCTTACCTGGTTACCTACCTTTTACCTTGTGTAAAAACTGAGCTCTGTGTGAACTCAACAAGTTATTCTGACCTGTGTGGGACGAATAAGAAGACGAAGCTTTGGAACTGTGTGTGAAGAAGCTAGTCAAGAAGGAAGCTTTAACCAATCTGTGTGAACGATTGAAAGCGACATTCTTTGTATCAATCTGTGTGAACGATACAAGGATAGGTTTGATTATAGATACATAGTTGTGTACGCAGTATTTATAACAAACGCTTTACTCTCGTGTGGAGGACCAGTGGACGTAGAGGGGTTTACCTCGAACCACTTAAATCTCGTGTTATTTACCTTTCGCCAATTCTTGTTTTCATAACTGTGATTTATTCAAGTATACACTGCAAAACCCTGTACGCACCAAGCTAACAGGAGATCAAACCGAGTTGCTGTATCGACTGCAACTTACTGTATTAGAGACTTCCGCTACGCACTCAGACTCGAAAACCATACAGCCTGTTGCTTAAACATTTTCCAGGCTGTATCGAGTATACTTTAAAAAGGGACCAACAATTGGTATCGGAGCGGTTGATTCTAAAAAGAATCAGTCGCATTTTTAACTGAATCAGATCCTTAAAAACACTTATTTTCGAAAACAGTCTTTGCATATCCCATCTTCTAATATGGACACCTTTATGTCTAAAAAGATATCTATGTTTCACATTAACGAGTTTGATGACTGGAGAAACAGGATGAAGAACAAACTCAAAGCCTTCATTGGAGAATTAAAAGCTCCGCCCACATCAACAAAGACCGAAGAATATCTTCAGGTGGTCACTGATAGTGACTCGTCAGATGATGAGCTAGAAGATAGAGCCTATGTGTGCTCTATGGCCGAAGTTAAAGAAGAAAATGAAGACGGCGATGATGATGAGGTAAGCTCCACCTCAACTATTCCTATAAATGCATCTCATACCTTTGAAAATATGCTGAATGAATTCAATAACATTCAAACGGCCCATGAGATATTGAAAGGAGAAAACATACAGCTTGAAATTTCTAACTTAGAGCTGAAAGAAGAAAATGATTTGCTGAAGAATAATTACGAAAATATGTCAGTTGATTGCGAAAACAGCAAAGTCAATTTAGAAAAACTCATGGAGAGCAATCATCAACTTGCTCATAATCTAAATGAGACTAAGTCTCATCTTGAAAGCAAGACAAATGATTTGGCTCTACTCGAAGCCAAAGTAAAATCTCTCGAGAAACGTGAAGGAGAATTAGAGACAATCTTGAAATCTTTCGAAATCCTCTAAAAGAATGGAAGAGATCCTAAGCACCGGGCAACATGCTCATGATAAACGTGGCTTAGGGTACAACTCGTTCTCCAACAAAGAAAAATCTAGTACGGTATTCGTCAGAGTGAGGAATCCATCCTCGTATCGAAAGAAGTTCCGAGCCTGTGAAGGAACCCGTTGCCGCGAACAGAAAAGCCGCCATTCCACCCCGCAACTATACTATTCGAGACAGTGGAACCAACACCACTCGTAAGGCGTACTCAACATCATGCTCCACAAGCATATCATAAATGCCAAGAATATTCGTAAAGAAGGTCAGATTCAACCAACAAAGGCCTGCATGAGCACTCTCAAGATAAATGCGTCTAGGCAATCGGATACAGAGCCCCGTTATCCATCAAGAAAGCAAGTGCCCGCTCAAGACGCGAAAAGAATTGGGAATCCAACCGAGACCTGGAGGCAATATGCAAGATCCAAGAAAATGGCTACACCTCCAAGACGACAATCGTACTGGAATAATAACTATAATTCTCGATTTTTCATGCATTACAATGATTACAACGACTACGTGCCTGCCCCACGTAGATATCGATATAATGGACCAAAAGTGGCCTACAACAAACAAATTGTTGCCCGGCAAATTTGGGTACCAAAAGGCACCATCGGGAAACACCACAGCCAGAAATCCCTGTAAGTTTTCCATACTTTTACTCATTAAGTGAGGGGGAATGCTGTAAGACCCAAGAATACAGTATCCAACGTTAAATATCTGTACACTCAGAACCGTCAATACAGCACTGTAGTGAACAAAGAACTATGTATCCTACAGCTGACGTGTGCAATAATTAAGGGGGAATACAGTACGACCCATGAATACAGCGTTAATCCGAACATAAATTGAATCCTGTATGTACCTCTTAAGGAAGAACACTATACTATTTTCACAACAGGACATCAATTATGATTAATAAATTTATTTTATTATGTATTGCTGTAAGAACTCGTCTGTGAACAGTTCATAGGTTCAGTTGTACTCAACTAGATCAAATGTAAGATTGTGCCTGCGCGCCAATCATAAGCTTAAAATGTAATACACTTCCCTATTAGATGCTATCATTTTAGAACTTGCCTGCGAGCAGTTCACATTTCTTTTAGATTAAGTGCTGAAGACCAGATCATTTGACAGAAGATCAAGAAGCCTGCTCAAGAAACTATCAAAGAGAGAGAAACTGACGGGATTAAATATTTCCTGTATCGAAGTCTTCTCATTGTACCATCAAGTGGTTATCGAAAAAGAAGGGGAAATTGTTTTTAGAAGCTTTGGCATGATCAAGGAATTTTGGAAAGAAGGTTTGGAAATTATCAAAAAGGGGGAAATTGTTGGGATAAATGATGTTTTGATAATTTCCAAAACAACAAAGCTTGATACAGCAAGCCCTGTATCGAAAGCCGGTTGAAGCTACAATCCTGTATCGAAGACCTTATCACAGCGCCAGCATACAGCAAAGCTCTCGCGCTACCAAGATACAGCAACAAAGTCTAAGTAAGCACCAAGTATGGAAGTTGTCTCGAAACCTCAATACAGCGCCCTTCCATACAGCGCCTGACTATTCCATTATGCCTACAGCACCAGTGGATACAGCATTCACATCGGATCAGGACTGAAGACCATTTGGAAAGGAATCCTTAGTATTCACTAAAGTCAAGTACCGTTTGATAAAAGAGTATTTAAATACTCAAGGATAAAGTATTTAAATACTGAAGCTATCAGAGATCTTCAAAACCCTCAATATCCGGATCCTTGTCTATTCAAGTCAACTATCGAATCTTGCCCAACGGATCTATCTCAACGGATATATCCAAGAAGGCTATATATATCCCCAGAAGTTTGAAAATCAATAAGAAGCATCCGAATCATCAAGAACATTTAAAAACTCACAAGCGATATTCAAAAGATCGAAAGACTGAATATTCATTATCATCGGATCAAGCTTACAAGAGCAAGTATATTTCTTTCTAGAATCAATCTTTATCCAAGAAGAAAGAAGAAATATACTCAACATCAAGAACAGTCATCATCAGCCCAAGAACTTCATATTCAAAGCTGCTGTTCTTACCTGGTTACCTACCTTTTACCTTGTGTAAAAACTGAGCTCTGTGTGAACTCAACAAGTTATTCTGACCTGTGTGGGACGAATAAGAAGACGAAGCTTTGGAACTGTGTGTGAAGAAGCTAGTTGTAACACCCCAAACTAGGCGGATATTACAGTGCCGTGAATCCCCGACTGGGACCCACCAGGCAAATGAAAATGATGAATTAAATAATATAATTGTAGTACCGAACCACATTATATTACCAAATACTCCGATGAGGAGTTTAAGTACAACACACCAGGACAATACTGAATACTAGTGTATTTTATATGAAGATAAAATACACCACCCTGAATAAATAAACATTACAAACGGAATTTGCAGCGGAAAATACAAATGACAAATAATCAAATGATCAAAATGATCGAACAAACGGAATGACTGGGCCCCTACTAGTATCATCGGGACTCGCCGCCAACATGCTCTTCCCGTGCCTTTGCCTTGCCGTGACACGAAAACAAAATCCCCCAACGGTCGGCCATACGTAACAACAATCCTCAAGAGTTGAAATTACACAATCATGAATTAATCAAGTTATGAAATATTCTTAATTATGAATTACGCTGAAGAGGAGTATCATAGTACGCCCGTAGTGTTCTGTGCAAGTGTACAAGACGGATGACCGGACACACCCGTCCTTGTACCTAATTAGTCTCACGGAGGTAATCGTTACCGTGTGCACAGTCCAATGTATCACTCCCAATACATGGCCATCACGTGCCCGACTAAAAATTCCACACATCCGCACCCGGCCACGCCATCTGAACCTTAAGGTCATATGAACAAGAATGACCATATTGAATATCAATGAATAATAATAATCCGACAAAGTCAAGAATGACTCACCGATACGAAAGTAATAGTGACGTGATTGACAAACCAATGAAAAGATTTGGAACCGTCGTTCCTCGTGAATGAAATGATTATTCGACACTTACAAGTCTCAAAATGATTAATATTATGATGAATAAATTATGATTATGAGCAATCAACAACAAAAGGAATGAGTATCCTTTTAACCGAGTAAGATTTAACTTACACAATACCGATGAAGAATGTCCGTCCACGAACAACGTCCTAACCAAGATACCGGTCGCTCGAACAACCTTAATTCAATACAATTGCCAACAATCCGATCAATAACGAATTAAGCACGAATAAAACGAACTCAAGACGTCGATACGATTAAACCAAGTTCATTGGGGCATTATATCGAACACTTTGAGGCCAACTTTGATTGATTACCACTAAACCTCAATAATACCAACTTCAAATCCCCAAGAAGTGTTTCAAAACAACAAAACATCTCCAATACGATCAATAATCCGTTATGAATATCCAAAAACGTGATTATAACAACAATTAATCGGAAATCCCCAAATCCAACTCGATATTCAAAGTGTTCTTGAATAAATCTCTCAATAATCCAATGAATCCTTATACAAACTCATAATCATATACATATCCATTCATATAACATGATTATAACGTCCAAAACATCATAACTCAACACAAAATCGAAACCCAAGGTGTTGAAGAAATTACCTCTTGAAGATCCAACCACTACGATCCGAAGAACACGAGTTAAAACGAGTATCCAAGCTTCTCAAAGGAATGAAGGTGATGAAGATTACACACTCAAGTGATTGATGAAGATAAAATCTCTCTCTCAACCCTTTCTCTCGGATGAAGAAGGAAAAAAGAAGAAATGAGGAGAAATGACCCGGCCAAGTCATTAAATCGCTGAAGTTACGGCCGTAACTCGGCCCTCTTACGGCCGTAACTTTACAAGTCAACGGCCTTACGGCCGTAATCGCCAACTCAGACGGCCGTAACTCGGCTTCGTCCGAAAGCTCGCCGACAGACTTACGGCCGTAATCGTTCCTTAGTTACGGGCGTAACTCGCCTTAAATCAAAAACACGCCGACTGACCTTACGGCCGTACCGCACACCTTACGGCCGTAACTCGGATGATACGGCCGTATCCGCCAACCTTACGGGCGTAACCCGCCTTCGTCAAAAATGGCCGGACATCCTTCCTGCAGCGCACGGCCGTATCCGGCCAAGCCTTACGGCCGTACTGCCTCGACTTACGGCCGTATGCCGCAACCCTTACGGCCGTAAGTCACCCTTGGTCGGCAACACCGAAATTTACGAACGCCACTTACGGTCGTATCTCACCTTCCTTACGGCCGTAACTCACCTTCGCCAAAATGCCCGGCAAACCATTGACCACTTACGGCCAGAATCGCCAGTTCTTACGGCCGTACCGACTTACGGCCGTATCCCGTAACCTTACGGCCGTAACTCGATGCCGGCCAAGGTGAATCAATCCGATAATTCCGATTCCTCGCTACGATCGATGAATGATCCGACATATCATACGAATGTGAAAGTGAACAAGTCTAACACGAGCCAAAGATGATACTCTCGGACAAGGCTATCAATCACAACGAAAATGATAATACTCCTGCCTCGATCTAAAAACGGAGATAAAATGACGATCGGAATCGATAAACGATTACAACATGCCAACATTGAACTCAAAAGAGTGATTCATGAATGAAGAGTGAAAATAAATGAGTTAGAATTACTGAGTTACAATTACAAACTGATAAATAATGAATGAAAATGAATGAAATACAACCGCTTAATACTTACTAACCCCCTTAAAATAGTTTCGTCCCCGAAACTAAGGGTCAAACAACTCGGGATGACTCTCCCGCATACTCTCTTCGGTTTCCCAAGTGGCCTCTTCGACTCCGTGTCTAGACCACTGAATTTTAACCAAAGGAATCGTCTTATTCCTCAACTGTTTGATTCCCCGCTCTAAAACTCGAATAGGACGTTCCTCATATGAATGATCGTCGGCGATCTCGATTTCGTCGAACTGGAGTATGTGACTCGGGTCGGCAACATACTTCCGCAACTGAGAGACATGAAATACATTATGAATTCGGCTCAACGCCGGAGGTAAAGCCAATCGATAAGCTAACTCGCCCACTCGATCCAGAATCTCAAACGGTCCAATGAACCTCGAACTCAACTTTCCCCTCTTCCCAAAACGGAAAATACCTCGACTCGGGGATACCTTGACCAAAACGTGGTCGCCCGTCTCGAACTCTAGTGGTCGACGACGATTATCTGCATAGGATTTCTGTCGACTCTGAGCTGTCAACAAACGACTCCTGATCAAAGCTACCTTCTCACTGGCGGCTATAAGCATATCGGGCTCGGTGCCGATTGATTCTGATAAGTCGTCCCAACACAACGGAGATCGACAACGACGACCATACAAGGCCTCGTAAGGTGCCATCTTGATCGAAGCATGCCAGCTATTATTATACGTGAACTCGATCAATGGTAGTTGGGCTTCCCAATCGTCCTTCCAATCGAGGACGCATGCCCTCAACATGTCCTCTAATGTCTGAATAGTCCTCTCTGATTGCCCGTCGGACTGAGGATGAAAAGCGGTACTGAGATTGAGCTGAGTTCCCATAGCACGATGAACTGATTTCCAAAAATGAGACACAAACCGTCCGTCACGATCGGAAACGATACTCTTAGGAGTACCGTGAAGTCTCACTATCTCTTTGATGAAAAGCTGGGCAAGTCTCTCGGGACCCCATGTATCCTTGATCTCAAGGAAATGAGCTGATTTAGTTAAGCGGTCCACGATCACCCAGATCGTATTCATGCCACGACGACTCATCGGCAAACTCGTGATGAAGTCCATAGAAATGTCTTCCCACTTCCATTCGGGAATAGGAAGAGGTTTCAGCATACCCGCCGGTCGCTGATGTTCAATCTTAACTTGTTGACAAGTTAAGCATCTCGAAACAAATTCTGCGACTTCTCGCTTCATATTACTCCACCAGTAATTTTGTTTCAAGTCCTTGTACATCTTGCTGGACCCCGGATGAACAGAATAAGGGGTAGCATGAGCTTCTCTCAAAATCGAGTTTTTCAACTCGTCATTCGCCGGTACGCACAACCGATTCTTAAATCTCACCCGTCCATCCTCGTGGACCACGCATCCAGGGGCTTTCCCCTGAGCCACCTCCTCTCGGATGCGCAACACTGATGGGTCCGAACCCTGATTCTCTCGGATTTCCTCCTCGAGTGACGATGAAATCTCTAACATACAAAGTCGCCCGAACTCGGCTGACGGACCTCGATCTCGGATCTAAGGAATTCCTGCCAAGCTCCTTCGAACTGTTAAACGGGCAAGCATCTGCTCCCGAATCGACTTACGACTTAAGGCGTCGGCGATAACGTTCGCCTTGCCCGGGTGGTAGAGGATCTCAATATCAAAATCCTTGATTAATTCCAACCACTGTCTCGACGCATATTTAACTCCTTCGAGTAAATATATACTTTAAGCTCTTATGATCGGTGAATATCCGGTGTGACGCCATAAAGGTAATGACGCGGATCTTCAAAGCGAACACCACTACCGCTAGCTCCAGGTCGTGGGTCGGATAATTAACCTCGTAAGGTCTCAATTGCCGTGAAGCATAAGCAATAACCTTTCCGTCGCATGAGCACACATCCGAGACCCCGCCCGACGCATCACTATAAACCACAAATCCCTCCGTCCCTGCGGCAAGGAAAGTACAGTGTTGTCATTAACCGGCTCTTGAGTTCCTCAAAACTCACGACACGCGTCGGACCACGTGTATTTCTTATCCTTTCGCAAAAGGTTCGTCAATGGTTGAGCAATTTTGGAAAATCCTTCCACAAATCGCCGATAATAACCCGCTAATCCGAGGAAACTCCGGATTTCCTTAACATTCTTCGGAGGTAACCAATCTCGAATAGCCTCCGTCTTCTGAGGGTCGACACGAACTCCGTCTGATGAAATTACATGTCCGAGAAAAGTCACTTCGGACATCCAGAACTCACATTTGGAGAACTTCCCATAAAGTTGTTCGCGTCTCAACACGTCGAGCACTCGATGAAGGTGAGACTCGTGTTCCTCCCGGTCACGAGAATAAATCAAAATGTCATCGATGAAGACAACAACAAACCGATCCAAAAAGTCGATGAAAACCCGATTCATTAACTCCATGAACACCGCAGGTGCATTAGTCAATCCGAACGGCATAACCACAAACTCATAATGGCCATAGCGTGTTCGAAACGCCGTCCTCGCGATGTCCGACTCTCGAATCCGCAACTGATGATATCCAGACCTTAAGTCGATCTTGGAAAATACTGGAGCTCCCTGAAGTTGATCTAAAAGATCATCAATACGAGGTAAGGGATACTTATTCTTGATCGTCACCCTGTTCAACTCCCGATAATCAATACATAAGCGAAAAGAACCATCCTTCTTCTTGACAAATAACACTGGTGCTCCCCACGGGGACGCACTCGGTCGAATATAACCCTTCTCGAACAACTCTTCAAGTTGGTTCTTTAATTCCTGCATTTCGGTCGGGGCCATCCGGTACGGCGCCTTCGATATCGGGGACGTACCAGGCTCCAACTCAATCGTGAATTCCACATCCCTCTGTGGAGGCAAACCAGGTAACTCGTCTGGAAAAACATCGGCATATTCCTCACCACCGGAATATCCGTTAACATTATCGATGACTTCTCGGTTTTGGCCATATAGCACCAATAACCGACACATCCCGATTGAGTAATCTTCGCTTTCATCAAATTAATGACCTTACTGCAGTAGGGATTACCTCCTGAAACACACAATCAACCCAATCGTCGGAAAAGATAGAGACCATTCCCATACTGAAACTAATTAAGGCATCATGACGAGCCATCCAATCAATACCCAAGATGACGCCGTCCTCGGCAAATCTACCACGATTAGGTCTACCGCCATACACGACCATGAAATTGAATCGGACAATTACGAATCTCACGACACGATAATTCGCCTACCATCAGGTAGGCCGATGACATAAGGCTCACAACTAGTAGCACTACCCAGACGTAGTCTACTCAAACATGACTCGGAAATGAATGAATGCGATGCACCAAGATCGAAAAGAGTACACACAAAGTTGAGATAGAATATCGAGTGTACCGAGATCATTCGGGCCTCGGATCATCGGTCTTCTTCATCTCATAAATCCGGGCTTGCTAGTCCCGACCGACGCTCCGTCTGCCGCTAAAAGCTCCACCTTTAGTTGCTCCTGGCTGCTTTAAACGACGCCGATTGAGCGGCTCGACTTCAACTACCGATCGCTTAGGTGCCCGAGATGACGTCGAGTAGGTTTGGAGTCCCTACGGCAAAACGGGCCTTATGTCCCACAATTCCACAATTATGACACGTGACAGATGTCTCGGACACTTGGTGCCGACATGACCAAGATCCCCACGCTATAGCAGTGATGGCCGAACCGCCGCTCGTGATCGAGATTCCGGGTTTAGACGACACCGGAGGTCGCTCGAAAGCAGAGCCCGCACGGGGTTTCTTGAAGGTTGTCGACCGCCTTCGATCGGTTACGATACATCGATTTCTTGATAGCAGACGAAGGTTGCTGCTTATCAAACTCTTAAGCATTAAGCTAATACCTGAGAGCTTTCTCAATGAATTCAGCCAACGTGGTGCAATTATGATTGAGCAACTGAAGTCTCATACGGGGTTTCAGCCTCTTGCTGAAATACTTAATCTTATCCGCCTCGGAATGAATGATAGATGAGGCGAACGGAAGAAGTTCCTGAAATTTCTCGGCAATGGCGAGAACATCCTCGTCTGTTGAGGGGTCGGGGGTGAGCAATTCTGACAGCTTGGCCTCTCTGAGTGGGGCCGGATAATACCTCTCCATCATGAGAGTCTTGAACTGATCCCAAGTACAAGATCCTCCGGTGGGCTTCAACGACAACCACCAAGAATGTGCGCTCTTACCAAGGTAGTAAGCCGCAACAGAAACTTTGTGTCCCTCGGGACACTCTACCATAGCAAACAGCTTCTCGAAATGCTCGAGCCAATGAATGATATCTGCCGGCTCAGACGAGCCCTCAAAAGTAGGTGGCCTCTGGCGAGAGATATCGCCGATGATGTTACTCACATTCCTCTCTTGCCTCTGAGGTGGCGGCGGAGGAGCCTGCTGATTCTGATTGACGGAGTTATGCATCGTCTCCATCAACTGAGCCATCTGAGTCATTTGGGCCATCATGCCCTGCATAAATGCGAGTGGATCAACCCGGACACCCTCTGACTGAGCCGTGTCCCGGGTACGACTCCCCGATAATGAATGATCGCGTCCAGGTGAATGAGTGGCAGCGTCGCTGCTCGATGAATTAGCATTATTCCTGGCATTTGCACGTGTGTTCGCACGAGTTCTCGGGATTCGGCCCGCTCCACGGCCTCGTCCTCCTCGTCCTCTGCCAGCTCTTTCCATACTGAAGTAGGAAAGTCACATGATGATTATATTTCCCGCATGAATATCACGTTATGATTATATTATGAAATGATGAAAATGAGCATACACGCTCTAATACAGCGATTACATGAATGATTAATTGACGGATATTACAGTGCCGTGAATCCCCGACTGGGACCCACCAGGCAAATGAAAATGATGAATTAAATAATATAATTGTAGTACCGAACCACATTATATTACCAAACACTCTGATGAGGAGTTTAAGTACAACACACCAGGACAATACTGAATACTAGTGTATTTTATATGAAGATAAAATACACCACCCTGAATAAATAAACATTACAAACGGAATTTGCAGCGGAAAATACAAATGACAGAAATAACTGAAATGATCAAAATGATGAACAAACGGAATGACCGGGGCCCCCTACTAGTATCATCGACTCGTCGCCGCCAACATGCTCTTCCCGTGCCTTTGCCTTGCCGTGACTAAAACAAAATCCCCAACGGGTCGCCATACGTAACAACAATCCTCAAGAGTTGAAATTACACAATCATGAATTAACTGAAGTTATGAAATATTCTTAATTATGAATTACGCTGAAGAGGAGTATCATAGTACGCCCGTAGTGTTCTGTGCAAGTGTACAAGACGGATGACCGGACACACCCGTCCTTGTACCTAATTAGTCTCACGGAGGTAATCGTTACCGTGTGCACAGTCCAATGTATCACTCCCAATACATGGCCATCACGTGCCCGACTAAAAATTCCACACATCCGCACCCGGCCACGCAATATGAACCCAGAAGGTCATATGAACAAGAATGACCATATTGAATATCAATGAATAATAATAATCCGACAAAGTCAAGAATGACTCACCGATACGAAAGTAATAGTGACGTGATTGACAAACCAATGAAAAGATTTGGAACCGTCGTTCCTCGTGAATGAAATGATTATTCGACACTTACAAGTCTCAAAATGATTAATATTATGATGAATAAATTATGATTATGAGCAATCAACAACAAAAGGAATGAGTATCCTTTTAACCGAGTAAGATTTAACTTACACAATACCGATGAAGAATGTCCGTCCACGAACAACGTCCTAACCAAGATACCGGTCGCTCGAACAACCTTAATTCAATACAATTGCCAACAATCCGATCAATAACGAATTAAGCACGAATATAACGAACTCAAGACGTCGATACGATTAAACCAAGTTCATTGGGGCATTATATCGAACACTTTGAGGCCAACTTTGATTGATTACCACTAAACCTCAATAATACCAACTTCAAATCCCCAAGAAGTGTTTCAAAACAACAAAACATCTCCAATACGATCAATAATCCGTTATGAATTTCCAAAACGTGATTATAACAACAATTAATCGGAAATCCCCAAATCCAACTCGATATTCAAAGTGTTCTTGAATAAATCTCTCAATAATCCAATGAATCCTTATACAAACTCATAATCATATACATATCCCTTCATATAACATGATTATAACGTCCAAAACATCATAACTCAACACAAAATCGAAATCCAAGGTGTTGAAGAAATTACCTCTTGAAGATCCAACCACTACGATCCGAAGAACACGAGTTAAAACGAGTATCCAAGCTTCTCAAAGGAATGAAGGTGATGAAGATTACACACTCAAGTGATTGATGAAGATAAAATCTCTCTCTCAACCCTTTCTCTCGGATGAAGAAGGAAAAAAGAAGAAATGAGGAGAAATGACCCGGCCAAGTCATTAAATACTGCCGGAAGTTACGGCCGTAACTCGGCCCTCTTACGGCCGTAACATTACAAGTAAACGGCCTTACGGCCAGAATCGCCAACTCAGACGGCCGTAACTCGTCCGAAAGCTCGCCGACAGACTTACGGCCAGAATCGTTCCTTAGTTACGGCGTAACTCGCCTTAAATCAAAAACACCGCCGACAGCCTTACGGCCGTACCGCACACCTTACGGCCGTAACTCGGATGATACGGCCGTATCCGGCCAACCTTACGGGCGTAACCCGCCTTCGTCAAAAATGGCCGGACATCCTTCCTGCAGCGTACGGCCGTATCCGGCCAAGCCTTACGGCCGTACCTGCCTCGACTTACGGCCGTATGCCGCAACCCTTACGGCCGTAAGTCACCCTTGGTCGGCAACACCCGAAATTTACGAACGCCACTTACGGCCGTATCTCACCTTCCTTACGGCCGTAACTCACCTTCGGCCAAAATGCCCGGGCACTCTTTGGACCACTTACAGTAATCGGCCACTTACGGCCGTACTACGACTTACGGCCGTATCCCAGAACCTTACGGCCGTAACTCGATGCTGGCCAAGGTGAATCAATCCGATAATTCCGATTCCTCGCTACGACTGATGAATGATCCGACATATCATACGAATGTGAAAGTGAACAAGTCTAACACGAGTCAAAGATGATACTCTCAGTACAAGGCTATCAATCACAATGAAAATGATAATACTCCCGTCTCGATCTAAAAACGGAGATAAAATGACGATCGGTAACTAATAAACGATTACAACATGCCAACATTGAACGCAAATGAGTGATTCATGAATGATGAGTGATTATTAATGAGTGAGAATTATTGAGTGACAATTACAGACTGATAATTACTGAATGAAAATGAATGAATTACAACCGGGTATTACACTAGTCAAGAAGGAAGCTTTAACCAATCTGTGTGAACGATTGAAAGCGACATTCTTTGTATCAATCTGTGTGAACGATACAAGGATAGGTTTGATTATAGATACATAGTTGTGTACGCAGTATTTATAACAAACGTTTTACTCCTGTGTGGAGGACCAGTGGACGTAGAGGGGTTTACCTCGAACCACTGAAATACTGTGTTATTTACCTTTCGCCATATCGCTTTCATAATCGTGATTTATTCAAGTATACATCGCAAAACCCCGTACGCACCAAGCTAACAGAGATCAAACCGAGTTCTCAGACGATCGCAACTTACTGTATTAGAGACTTCCGCTACGCACTCAGACTCGAAAACCATACAGCCTGTTGCTTAAACATTTTCCAGGCTGTATCGAGTATACTTTAAAAAGGGACCAACACCCCCTTTTTTTTCATGTCTGTACACACACATGTTTACACGCAAAGATTACCTCATGGCTGAATACAAGTAGATATGCCCGTTTATCACACTAAGCTTCGCCAGGAGCTTAGAACAACCCGAGTGAAGAATCCAATTACGGCACCTCCTTGAAACAGAATCTTATTTGCATTTCTTTCGTTTGATCCTGAAGCAAAATTTGATTCATATCTGCGTCCATAATCCTTCTACAATCGAGCCTTTCGCCGCCAAACCCAGCAGTCATATCTGGTTTGCGTCCAGTCTCGTGCGTGACATGCACAAAGAACGCAGCAATCTCCCACCTTGAATTTTCAGCCGATCCGATGGTGCCGAACTGGGGATACGATCTGACTGCCTCAAGAAAGGCGGAGCGAGCATAGAATCCCTTCCCGACACAGCTTTCGGAAACCTGATCCGCAATCCCATTGAAAAACGCGCCAGTCACAATATCCGCCACGAAGCCGCCGTTGGTACGAGACACAGTGCATCGCCCCGACTGGCAGCCTGGGCCACAGCAATCGTTGCCTGTGTCGTAATATCCCCACTGGCTGCAGCACAAGTCTGATGCGCAGCCGCAGTTTTGGCCCAAACCTGGAGCAAGAAATATTGTTGTGTGTACCAGCCAAAGTAATGACTTTTTACTAGTTTGTTTTAACATTTTATTGGAAGAGGTTTTAAGATGATAGCTAGTTTGTTTTCAGAATTTGGAAGATGATATTGGTGAAGATGAAAAAAAAAATCGGAAATTTTCTTTGTAGAGAGATCTTGAGATCCTATGTAATAATTCGATTTCTGATACAGAGGCTCATCTAGGGGATGCAACTATAGAGCATACTTTCATCATATTACTCAAATGATTAGAGTCGTGATGATAACGTGTTATAAAATCAAAATATTGTAGAGAGAAAATTTAGAGAGAGAATAGAGAATGATTCTCATGTGTGATTTTCATTAATAACTGAAGTCCTATTTATAGGAAAACTTCAAACGGCACAATAGTAATTACATAATTACATCAGGGGCGTAATAGTCAGTCATATACAATAAATTAAGTAACATGTCATTGTCACAGTAATAGTGATTCACTATTACTCTTGTGACTATATCATAACATTATATTAATAATTAATAATGGGCAATGGCTCATTGTGTGTTGAAACTTTTTTTTTTCTAAAAAAAAACGACATATATTAAACAGACCAGAAAATGCAGGAGGACGAGTCTCACTACACGCCCAAATGTCTGATGGAGGACGACCCCCTTTACATGCCCAAAACAACTTCAAAGCAACTTAATGCCCCGGCCAATTGAAAAGAAACCTAGCCCAAAAGAGGTCAATTACAAAATTACACTTTTTTTACATCTAATATAAGGAAAACTAATTTTATCAAGCCTAATGAGACCAAGGATTTTGCCCTTGAGATCATGGCCATCCGAGCACCAATAATCCCGACGGTCGCATCCTTGGTTCGCTAAGAAGTCGGCGATACCATTTCCTTCTCTATAAATGTGAGAGATACGAATATTGGCCTTAGACAAAAATGAACGAATTTTCAAAACCAAACTTTGGAGATTCCAATGACAAATGGCATTCTCATTAATAAGCCGAATGACCATTTTGGAATCCACTTCCACCCAAATATTGTCAAAAATTTTCTCCAAATATAGCTCAATCCCCCTCCAAATCGCATAAAGTTCTGCATAAGTGTTAGTTTGGTCACCTAAAAATTCCGAGAAATACAAAATAGGGACCCCAAAATGATTACGGACAATTCCACCCGAACCCGTGTTGCTACCCAAAATATTATCCGGAGATAGATATTGCTGGAATGGATGGGATAGCAAACAAATGCAAGAGCACTTCCGTGAGAAAGATAAAATAACACAAGATTTGCCGGGGTTGTTAGTCCCGGGCTTGAATGCTCTCGCGAGATATTATTAATACCGATATTCGGGGATACAAGTACTAATGTAAGAATACAATTACAATGAGTGTAAAGTTTCTTGTTATCTTAGCTAGTGAGCGTGTAGATTGCTGGAAGAACTAGATTTGATGCTCTGTGAGTTCTTGTAACAAAGGTGATGAACAGTCGCGGCGGTGAGAGATCGACCGCCTCTCACGGCGAGTATATAGGTGGATGTTTGGGCTTCTGGGCTTGTGAATCCCTTGGAATCTGTCTAGTGGAGACTTGCTGCTTCTGCCGATCGTCTTCTGGACGAGAGATTTGGAGAGAGAAGTCCTGAGATGGATTCCGGTGAGATAGCCGGAGCTTGATGATATGTGTGTGTTCTTCAAGATTTCCGTGGATGTATCGGAATGTGAGAGAATGAGCTCGAGCGTAAGTCGAATGAATTCGGAATCAGTAGTGGATGAGTTCGAACCTTTTCCGGTAGGAGGAGGTTCTCTATTTATAGGGCTTGGATACGCGGGCGATCGCCTTTACTGCAATATAATAATCGGGCGATCGTCTTTTAGCACATGGGCTCGTCCTCAAAGTCTGCAGGAGTTGTTGGCGCCAACTACTCGGTCCAATGGGAGCTTACACGTGTCCCGAGTTAGTCACATGCGGCCCTATCGACAACTTTCGGCGCACATGCCGGTAGGTGGGGTAGGTGATGTGCTTTGGTCAAAGATCTTGTCGCTTAGCAAAAGATCTTGTCGGCGCCTTTATGGATCTCGCACGTGGGTGCTTTTCGAGATCCGGTCCTCGATGACTTAGACGGGCGATCATCTCGCCGGGCGCAGTCGATTGCCCTTAGCCGGTTAGTAGAGCAGATCGCCGCCAAAGGGCGATCGCCCGGGAGTCGATCGCTAGGTACCGATGGTGGTTTGATATCTTCAACTTGGCGAGCTAGTCGTGGTTTGACCGAGTTGACTTGGTCGCTCGGCCTTATAGTCGATCGCTGTCGGGATGAATAAATCGTGACACAACAATTGCCCCACTCGCTCATACGTTGGAAACGTGGGGTGAGGTGGCTTTCTTGCGATCGTTGAATTTTTGTGAGCGACTAAGTGTTTTATTGAATCGCGATCGTCTTTGAGCTGATATACCACGAGTTTCGGACGACACAGTTGGGCTGGCTAGCGCAGGAAAAGCATCGGGCGTTGAAAAGTCTCCGCGCACGTGTCGGGCTTCTATTGAGGACGCCAACGGCCATTAATGACTCCTCGGCCGACGTGTCCTCGAAAAGACGCGTACGCGGGTCTCGAGGGGTCAACCGGTGCGCCGCTTGAGATCCGACCCCGAGGTTTTCCCTTATTGCAATCGGGTCCCTGCTTTCTCCTATAAAAGGGGGCGCGGGGCTGCAGCCTTACTCACGCGTACGCATTGGAGAAAGAAGGTCCCGCGCCGAATTTTCGAAGATCTAAGCGCCGATCGTCGATCGATTTCACTTTAGGGTAAGAAAATCCTTCTCTTCCTTTCTAACTCGAAAATGGCGGAACCTCATCGCCGCTTGGAGCGGAACTAGTTACGCTGGGACATCGGTGCCTGGGAGAAACTTCTTCCGTCTTCCACTGGAGACGGCGGCTGAAGCCATTCGAGCGGAATCGACTACTGAAGTTGAGGCTTTGTTCAATGAGGCCGATGTTGCTAGGAGTCGGGCTGGCCGAGGAGAGAGACGATCGCAGATCGAGAGAGATCTCGCGATCGGGGCTTACCGGGAGCAACATAGTGATTTTGGACGGGCTATAGGGCCTTTCTTTGAAATAATGGATAGGTTAGCCGGTCTACTCCGAGATTCGACTTCAGGATATTCGGTCGCTTATCCTATGTGCTCCCCAAGCGGTCGCAGATCGTGCCGCGCGGCCGATCGTTGTGGTCGCCGGCCAAATACGAGCTCGACGTCGGAGAGATCCGCCGTCTGAGGACAAGATTCCATGTTCCTTGAGATGTGGACATGTTCGCGCCGCGGAGAATGAACGAGCCGACCACCTCCGATGGGTATGGTCGCAGTGAGTGAGGCCGTTATGGAGGCCGGCCGCGCTTCCCTCGTCCTTTGCGGTCTCCCATCTGTTGGCCGCTTGGAATGTGGCGCCACTTCGGTGGCCGAACGCCCGGCTCCAAATCATATGCACTTTCACCCTCTTCGGCGGTCACCGCCTGTACTGCCTCCGTCGCCGTTGGAGATGAACTATTTGTTTAAACCGACGGCTCATAGAGGGTTGGTCGGCGGTTACCACATTCAAGGCCGATCGCCGGTGATTCATGGAGTTCGAATAAGATACGGGCGATCGACGAAGTGGTTCGGGTCGCCGCAAGTGGAGAGCTTCGGCGAGCGACAATCCCAGTGCGAACCGGAGATCCCCACCGAATTTCGGAGAGGAATCCGTAAGGGGTTTAGACTCTCCCTTCGCTGATGCGTTTTGACCGATCTAATTTGATTTCTGTTTTGCAGGCTTTCACATTCCGGCGATCGAGGAGCTGCCTTTCGACTTCCTCGTTGTTTGGGAGCGAATTAGGAGCTTGTCGGACGACGACCTAGACGCCACTCGGATCAACAAGGAGAGTCGCTGGTTGTCGGCTCGACTATTCCGCTTCCCGAGGCATCTCGCGGTGCCAGGTATGACTTTATGCGACCTTCAATTACTAGGCGATCGCCTTACTTGAAGATAGTGTCTGACCGTTAGTCGATCGTCTTTAACTGCAGAGGTTCGTTTCCCTCGCTTTTTGGAGCCTCCGGCGGAGATCGCTATGTCGAACCCAGGAGTCCTAGGCCGTCTTCACGCGAAGAGGTCGACTCGGGTTCCACCCGTCGCATTGCCTATAGTTCCGGAGGCGGAGCCTCGTGCGGAGCCGGAGCCTCGCGTAGCGCAGGTCGAGGTTGAGGAGGAAATTCCGGAGGAGGGGCTTCGGGCGAATCGCAAGAGGCCGAGGCCGCAAGAAACTTCGTTTCCTGCCCCGGGCGATGAAGGGCCGATCGCCGCGCCTCCGATCACCATCGTTGCTCCGGAGCGCGAGCCGCCCTCTGCGGCTTTTCTGCGGGAGACGGCGATCGCGGATGCGGAAACTCCTCGAGGGAAACCGTTTTTCGGTCGGGATCCCGAGAAGGCTGAGAGGTAGATAGCATTTCTGTGTTGACAATTACATCTGCGTAGGAGTTGTACTAACTTTGGTGTTTTGGTGCAGGATCCGTCGCGCAGACCCGTCTTGTCCACCGATGGTCGTGGATTTCCTGGCGAGTCGATCTCCTCGCCATTCCTGCGACATTCCTCCCTATGTGAGCAAGTACATACGCCTTGCCGAAGGCGTGACAATCGATCTGGATGCGATCGCCCGGCTGTGGTCGTCGAGTTCGATGGATGCCGTTGTCGCCCTTTCTCTTGAGACGGCGACCATGGCCGCCTGTGCCGCCAGAGTTTGAGGCGGCCCTCCACTATTCGCCTCCAGGAGGATCTTGAGGCGGCTCGGAAAGAGAACGCCGAGTTTGCTGACAAGATCGCAGCGATGGAGAAGGACTCCTTGGAGGCGGCCAAGCGGGCGAGCCATGAGCTTGAGCTGGAGAAGAAGGAGACTGAGAAATATCGAATGGCGGTCGACCGATTCCGGGACCAGATGCAGGACGCCGTCCAGGCGAGGAACGTTGCTGAAGTGGAGGCCGATCGACAGAAGGTGACGATCGCTCGGCTGACCAGCGAGCTGGCGGAGGCGAAGGAGAAGGTCGCTGCGAGGGAGGCCGAGCTCCAGGGGTCGCAAAAGGCGATGGCCGAGCTGAGAGGAGAGGTTGAGGCGACCAAGGCCGATCCCTTCCAAAACTTGGAGTATGTCAGCGAGTTCGCCTATTATTTGGCGTTCGCCGACTCGATCCGAGCGGCTAAGAAGGGAGGCTTGGAGGTCGGTCCTCTTGCCGAGAAATTCAAGTCATATGCATTGGAGCATCCTCTCAATTCGGCTTTCTCCTTGCCGATCTTGGACCTGGCGGACATCGGTGTGGATTTGAGCTGGTATCCGTCTCCAGACAGTCTTGCTCATCCCGATGCTCCGGAAGATGAGGGAACCGCGCCGAATGCTGATGGCGAAGGCCCGGCAGGGGCCTGAGGCGCTTCCTTTTTTACGCTTTTAGCTTACTTTCCTTGTAGTTTGTAGCTTTCTTTTTGTAGTACTTAGGCCTTCGGGCGACCGTGTACTCTATTTTTTCAAGTAATGAAATGAGCATTTGTCTTTCTGACTTATCACTTGAATGAATGGTTATTTTTAAGTCTTTGTTTGACTTTGTACAAATGCGTGAGGAGAGATCGTTGCGAGGGTAGTTCCAAATGAATTGATAAACTCATAAAGATAACTTTTTACAACACATTCGATCGCTGCACTACATCTGAAAAAATGACGATCTCCGTATGTGGTTGAATAGCGACGATAAATCGTGTAGGTAGTCCGCACTCTTCTTGCCCCTTGTTTTTATTCACTTAGTGGAAGTAAGGGGATGAAAATAATTCCTTGAGTGAGCGGTCTTTAACTTTGTCGAATCCTCGGGGACGGTCGTCCATCTTGAGGAACCGTGCACGATCGCGGAGTTCGATGGACCAAACTCCTTGATCATGTCTTGATGCGCGAAGACATTGAGTGTCTCGTGACTCACTTTATTATGAGGGTCCTCCGTTAGGCTGCGCCTCGCCTCGTATTTAAACGAAGGGCGTGCGGTCTCGGTCTAGAGGAGTCCTTGCGCGGGCGGCGTCGGATGAATCAACTCCGCGCCCGCGGCTTGTTAGCTCTGCTTCCACCTCGGCTAGCCATGGAGATGGCCGACCTCGACGGTGTACGTTGAGACGGGGTTGTGGCACGTCGCATTGTCCGGGTTCACCATGTTAGATGATGAACCTTTGAGGGCGAGCGATCGTGTCCACTGATTTATTTTGGAGGGCCCTCAGACTACGCCGGCCTCGTATTTAAACGAAGGGCGGGCGATCTTGGCCTAAAGGGACCTTGCATGGCCTAAGCAGTCGGTTCCATCGACCACCGTGACCATGGTGCACTCTTTCACCTTGGATCGTCATGTAGATGTCGATCTTCGACGGTGTACGTTGTGCGGGGGAGGCGATCTCGTGCCTTAGTCCATCATGTTATATGGTGAACTGTAGATGGCGATCGAGTCCTCCGGTTTCTTAAATAAGGAGGGAGATCGGAATGACTTCCGTGGTCTCCTTCTCTTGATTGAAGCATATAGAGACGATCGCCGAGGTTGATCCAGGGGTCGGCTCGTATGAGCTTCCCAGCCTGTTTTGTGTTCGACTCGGACGATCGTCTATAGAGATAGGCGGGGGCTTCGGCTAAACCAATAAGTCATCCCAACTTGCCCTCCTCGAACAATCTCCAGAGTCGTTTGAGGAGGTCGCGGCAATTGTTGGTCTTGTGGCCGACTTTTGTGGTAGGCACAATATTGGTTGTTGTCCGTGTGACCGTGGTCCCTTATCGCCTTAGGCTTTTGAGCTCTTCGTGCCCCTTGATGGCATAGAAAATATGTGCCGGAGTTCATTGAACGTATGGAGGAGATGGGCTTCCATGTCCTCGAAAGCCTTGAGATCTCCGGTGTCTTGGCGATCGCCTTCTTTGCTTTGGCGATCGCTATCTTCCGGCAAGAGGTGGCGTTTCCTCGTCTAAGCGGAGGGTGAGTAGCCTTTGCACGGCCAGAAGTTGGCGGCTTTAGCGCGGAAGATCGTGTAAGTTGAGGGAATATCCTTGGAGAGATGTCTGAACATGGGAGAGTGACCGTGGAATCCCCCATGACCGAGTAGAGAGCGAGCTCATCACCGACGGGTTCGCGGTGAGGATGATTTCGTCTACCCGGTCGATGTAATCTGCGTCGGTTCGTCCTTCCCCGCTTGATTTTTATCATGCGCTGGGGCCTTCTGGTCTGGCGACCTTCTTTGGCGAAGTATGACGTGAAGTCATCCGATTTCTTAAAAGAGGTGACCGATCGTGGTGGTAGTGAGACGTACCACTTATGGGCGGCCGCCCAATGTCGCGGGAAGATCCGGCACTTGGTTGCATCGGATGCCCCACACCCAGTCATGTAAATTCGGAATTTACTCGGGTGGGTTTCGGGGTCCGATCTCCCCTTATACAGAGGTGTTTTAGGAGGAGCGATCGTTGGTTGTAGGGGGGCAAGCTCGATGTGGACCGCGAGGGGCTCGGTCGGCCGGCGGTCTTCTTCTTTGGTGCTTGCCCCAGTGTCCAAGAGTGCTCTCATCTCGTCGAGCTGACGTTGCATGGCGGCCATCGCCGTGGCCTGACTGTTAGCGGCTCGGCGATCGGAGCGGGAGCCGAGGCGATTGAGTACTGAGTCCCTGGCGATCGGGGCGGGAGTCAGGTGGCTGATATGCGTTCGGCTGTGAGGTGAGTAGGCCGAACTCCTGATGACGGAATCGGATTCCGTCTTTTCAAGGTTGGAAATAGAGTGCCCCGGTCGCCGGGATGGGTCGCGTCCCAAGCGATCGAATATGGATCCGTCCGGTCGTGCGAGAGCCTTTCCTCGCGAATTGGGGCTTTTTGACGATCGCTCGTTCAGTAGCCCATTGAATTTCCGTTTTCCCATGCGGCGGATGATCGAGGGAGTTATCGCGGGCGGCGCGCGTGCTCTCCGTCGCTCCTCCAGGATGGCCATAGCCTCCTCGATCTGTTCCTCGGTTTGGAACTGATCGAGTGAGAGGTTGGGGCCATCTCTCGGATGCGGGATCGAGAGTCTCGCGTTGCCGCGGCTTCCCCCTGTCGTCGGATGGGGTTCGGACTGAGCCGGGAAATGGTGTCCGGCGGTTCGGAGAGCAGCTTTCTTCGATGGACCGGCGGATGTCATGATCCTGGAGGTTTTCTTTGAAGTGCAGTGAGTGTCACTTCAAGTATTTGCCCCGAGAACAGTGAGTGTTCTCCGGGACGGTAGAAATAAAAATATGAGGGTTAGATACCCCTTCTTCTAGCGCCAATTATTGCTACCCAAAATATTATCCGGAGATAGATATTGCTGGAATGGATGGGATAGCAAACAAATGCAAGAGCACTTCCGTGAGAAAGATAAAATAACACAAGATTTGCCGGGGTTGTTAGTCCCGGGCTTGAATGCTCTCGCGAGATATTATTAATACCGATATTCGGGGATACAAGTACTAATGTAAGAATACAATTACAATGAGTGTAAAGTTTCTTGTTATCTTAGCTAGTGAGCGTGTAGATTGCCGGAAGAACCAGATTTGATGCTCTGTGAGTTCTTGTAACAAAGGTGATGAACAGTCGCGGCGGTGAGAGATCGACCGCCTCTCACGGCGAGTATATAGGTGGATGTTTGGGCTTCTGGGCTTGTGAATCCCTTGGAATCTGTCTAGTGGAGACTTGCTGCTTCTGCCGATCGTCTTACGGGACGAGAGATTTGGAGAGAGAAGTCCCGAGATGGATTAGGTGAGATAGCCGGAGCTTGATGATATGTGTGTGTTCTTGGTATTTAGTGGATGTATCGGAATGTGAGAGAATGAGCTCGAGCGTAAGTCGAATGAATTCGGGCTGTAGTGGATGAGTTCGAACCTTTTTCCCGGTAGGAGGAGGTTCTCTATTTATAGGGCTTGATACGCCGGCGATCGCCTTTACTGCAATATAATAATCGGGCGATCGTCTTTTAGCACATGGGCTGTCCCCTCAAAGTCTGCGGGAGTTGTTGGCGATCAACTACTCGGTCCATGGGGAGCTTACACGCGTCTGAGTTAGTCACATGCGGCCCTATCGACAACTTTCGGCGCACATGCCGGTAGGTGGGGTAGGTGACAGGGCTTTGGTCAAAGATCTTGTCGATTAGCAAAGATCTTGTCAGCGCCTTTTATGGATCTGCACGTGGGTGCTTTTCTGAGATCCAGTCCTCGATGACTTAGACGGGCGATCATCTCTGCTCGGGGCGCAGGTCGATTGCCCTTAGCCGGTTAGTAGAGCAGATCGCCAGCTGCCAAAGGGCGATCGCCCTGGGAGTCGATCGCTAGGTACCTGATGGTGGTTTGATATCTTCGACTTGGCGAGCTAGTCAGGGTTTGACTGGAGTTGACTTGGTCGCTCGGCCTTATAGTCGATCGCCTGTCGGGATGAATAAATCGTGACACAACAACCCGCACAACCCGAATTCCCCTTGACCGCACTATCCGTATTTAATTTAACCCGGAATCCCATGTCCGCCCTTTCATTGTGTGTTGAAACTTGAAAGGGCTTAACTTAATTGTGTGTTGAAACTTGAAAGGGCTTAACTTAATTTCCACCAACATTCGGCAAATCCCCCCACACATTGGGGGTTTGTTGGAGTTTATCGAGTCAATTAATATATTTGTCAATACTTGATCAACTTTTCAATTATTAGTCAAATGCGAAATAATTACTCCCTCCACTTTTAATATATTGATGGTTCCCCACTTTCAACCAACTGCCTTGGCGCAGTTGGCCACCTGATCTTCAATTTAGTTGGAGGTCGGGGGTTCAATTCCTAGTAGCAACACTTTGGAATTGAATTTCTCAAGGCCCAATGATCCCTTAGTCTTTGACTAAGGGTTAGAACTAGCCCTCCGAGGTACGCTGGTGGAACAATTAAATATTGAGGGCTTCAAGCGGCAGTGTGGGAGGCCAGATCTCGGTGGGAACCTGCGGTTGGATTTGGGGGGTCCAGCATGGAGCAATCACTTGGGGGACGACTCCTTGTGCGCGGTAGTTGAGGATATTTAAGAACCTGGAAGCCAGATACACATCTCGCGATTTAACTGGTAGCAGTACTGTGGGGCCGGAACTATTATTCCGAGGACTATTCACGTGTAAGCTTGGAACCTCAGTATAAACAAAAAAAAAAAAAATTAAGCAAAGTTTGCCTCGTGGTTGCCCTTTTGAGATGCGTGCTTTTCCGGAAGTTGCAATTAAATAGTGTGATGATAATTATGCATATATACTTAAATAAATGTAAATGTGGGTGAACAAATTAAGGCACGTATCATAAATAGAATCAAATATAAAATATTAGGAAATTTACGTGACTTATCGAAAGGCTTAGGTAATACTACTTCCGTCCCACCCAAAAATTTACATTTCTATCAAAAAGTAATCCCTATAGTAAGTTTATATATATCACTTTTTACAATCAAATCAAATAATCACTTTTTACTTTTTAATCTCCACCACTCATTCATTATCAATACTTTTTACTTTTTAATTTCCACCACACATTTAATCATCATTACTCATACCAATCATTACCTAAAATACACCAAATATACACCCTCTGTCAACCTTTGGCTGGGACGGAGGGAGTAATATATTGATGCATCCCACATGGTGGTGGGTAGGAAATAGAAGTTTGAAGACAATTTATAATATAATTGTATTTATTACATATTCTTTTATCCATTAACTATGTTGTACGGGTGCGTGAGTGCGGGTGCGGGTGCGATAAGATACAGATAGGGCTGCGAACAAACTTAACAGTTCGATTCGGTTCAAAGGATTCGGCTCGAAAAAGCTCGATTCGTAGCTCGATTCGAGGCACCAAACGTAGAGCCGAACCCTATAAATAGGATTCGGGAATCGGACCGAACGATTCGACTCGATTCGAGGGGCTTTGGCCCAAGACATAAACCCCTCCCATCCCAGGCCGAACCATTCGGCTTCAGCGAATCGGACCGAATTATATTCGAACTATACTGGACTTATAGAGTTATAATGGACTTTAACTCGAGCTGAATCGAATCGAACTATAAAAAAAAAATTAGCCTTCGAGCCGAATCGAACCTCAAATTCTGAGGTTCGAAATTTTCGAGCCGAATCGAACTTAAGGTTCGAATAATTTCGAGCCGGACCAAACCCAGTAAAAGTTCAGTAGAGCTCGGCTCCTTTACAACCCTAGATACAGGGACATAGATACATATTTTTGAAAACTGGATTACTAAACACCGCCCAAAATTACTAGACACCGCCCTAAAATATTACCTTTTTGCCCTTAATTCATATTAATTAGATTTTGGATCCTAATTTGACAATACTTTTCTCTCTAAACAACCCACCCGACGCAGCCGAACCGTCGCCACACCACCGCCGCACAGCCGCCGTCCGCCGCCATATTACCGCTGCATAGCCGCCGTCTGCCGCCGCACCGCCGTAGTCCGCCGCCATGACCGGAAAAGGAAAAGCTCCGGTAAATTTTTTTTTTCGTTTTACTGTTTCATTGGCGGCGGCCGCCGTGCCGGAGTGCACGGCAGAGGTCGCGGCCGTTATTTTGTGACAGGCGTCCGACGATGACGCCTGGCCATGGCACAGGCGTCCGCCGATTCCGCCTGTCCATGGCGCAGACGTCACCGGCGGACGCTCAGCTTGTGGTACAGACATTCACAGCGGACGTCCAAACCATGTCCAGGCGTCCAGATCGGACGCCTAGCCGCTGGATAAACGTTTGCCTCGGACGCTTGGACCATAGAAGTAGCGTCCAGACCGGACGCCTGTGACATGGTTCAAGCGTCCGTTCCGGACGCCCCAGTCATATTTTTGGAAAAAAATAAAATTTTCAATTAATAATTAATAATGTGTATTCTTTGTATGACTATTACTTATTAGTTGTATTGTTTGCTAAATGCAGATGAGAGGAGGAGCGGGCAAATCTATGCCACTAGTCACAGAGTTGATGGGTTCTGGAGCGCGTCACACCAGAGCTCGTGGTGTTGATGCTTCCGTTCGTAGACAGCGGGAGGCAGAGCGTAGGGGGGAGGGCGGTGATGATTCTTCTTCATTTTCGTGCCGGGTTCAGAAGGGGAGAGGGGGGAGGTTTGTGACTTCTGGGTCTACCAGTAGTAAACGGCGTAGGGCAGAGGGTGAGACATCTTGGATGGTTTATGAGGAGATGCCTGGTGGCCCTGTCGACGGATGCCCCTCCGGATAAATAATAAATGAGTGATTGTGCATACCCTTACTCCCATAGATCGGTCTGATTATCCAACCACTCAAGTCATGCAATTGTTCGGCCTTTATCTGAAATGTACACTTGCATGCTTTCGTCTTTGTGTCCTTTCGAACAGCGACATCCAAATCTCTTAATACCCCTCTGTACCGTTCACCACGGTTACATCTCAATAGCTTTGCCTTTCCTTTATTCTTGTACGATGAAATGATCAACTCGACAACCAATCGCATCACAATCACTAGCGAATGTTTCGTCATTAACGAAATAACCACTATAATCAACGCCGTCGCCTTCAGATTCTTCCAATATAACCTGAAATTTTTAATTGACAGAATGTTAATAATAATACCAATAATATTATTACTAATGTTTAAAATCATGCAAAAAAAAAAGGGTCCAGGCGTCCAAAAATTGCGCCTGGACCATGGCCGAGGCGTCAGCAGGCCTTTGGCCACATCTGGCGTCGAATCGGACGCCTATCCATGGCACGAGCATCAATCGGACGTCAGAGCCATGGTTCGGCGTCTGGTTTAGACGCCTAGACCTAGGACGGAGCGTCCGCACGCCGCTTTGCCATGGTCCAGGCGGAACACAGGACGCCTTTGTACCATGGAACAGGCGGAATAATCAGACGTCTGCGTCATTTTCTCCGAAAAATTACCTCCAGATGCGAATTCTCGTCCATTTTCGGAGTTGTCGATAATATTGACGATATATATTTGATTGTGTGTTATATTCGAAAAACTTGAGCTTGAAAGATTTTGGTGCGGTGTGGTGTTTAGAAATAATGAAAGACTTGAAATGGATAAAAAGGTAATCTTATAGGGCGGTGGCTAGTAATTTTGGGCGGTGTTTAGTATACCCTTTTGAAAATTATAAGGTGCGATTCGTCAAGAAACCAAACCAAACATACCCAGTATATCCCGCTCAGAGCAGGGTCTGGGGAGGGTAAGATGTACGCAGACCATGCCCCTACTTATTACAGTAGGGAGGCTGTTTCCGTGAAGGATACGTCTATATTTTAATATTTTATTATATATATATTATCTATAACATATATAAATTTTAAATTCCATAAATAAAATGTCATATTAAAAACTAAATAAATATTAAAGTTTCAATTAAAATAATTAACTAACATCCAATATTTAATAAAATGACTATATAATATCCTGAAATAAAATAAAATAAAATATGAATACATCTAATAATCGTTTGGTGCTCAATTTTATATTTTGTTGATTGCAAAACATCCAAAAAAAAAAATACATAATTCTTAAAAATAATCCTAACAATGCAACCAATTCGTGAGATTGTCGCACATGACTTATGAATCCGCTTTTTTTTAGGATTCGCCACGTGGCGTATCCGGTGCGAATCGCACGAGAATCTAACAAGAATCGCACCTTACAAATATCCGATACGGCAATATGCAATTTTTTGAAAAATCCGTGCGATCATAGTCTCTTAGATAATCACACGAATTCAAATGTTTAGGAAAGTTGCAGTAATTGTTTTTAGTTGATAAATCATGCATTTTAACAATTAGCTTGACCACTCGAATCAATATATATATATATATATATAAAATAGCGTTTTGGATTGGAGTCACCGCATTAATTCATGTGCCTATGTGGAAAATTTTCAATTTTCTATTCTTATTTTTCTAATCCAACCATTAAATATAAGCTTGGGACTTTTCGGTTCCTGGGAGAAAAATACAGGAATCGGAACCGAACCGTATAGTTTTTTCGCGGTTCGATTTTTCTAATTTTTTTTGTCTGAACCGCACAGGAACCGAACCGAACCGGAACCGAACCGGAACCGATTTTGTATGGTTTGGACGAAATATATTATATTATATTTTATTTTATTAAGAATATATTATATTATTTTATATTATATTAATTATGTTTAATAAAAATATATTATATTATATTATATTCAAAGGGTCGGTTTCCCGGTTCGGTGCGGTTCGGACGGTTCCTTGCGGTTCAGATCGGTTCCTCCTTAAAACAGACAGGAACCGCGAACCGAACCGAATACTAACAGTACGAACCGAACCGAAAAAAAATTTGTTGCTAGGAACCGAACCGAACCGTCGATTTCGATGTGGTTCGGATTGGTTCTGCGGTTCCCGGTTCCAAAAATCCCCGCCCTAATTAAATATTTAAACTCCCATTAAAGAATTATTAAAGATATGATGAAGACATGTGTGCTTCTTTTTTCCTTCAGTTTACACGCCTCTTTATTCTTTTTTTTTCTTATGCTCATGAATATGAAGACACGTGATTCCTTTTTTCCTTCCGTTTACACGCCGCTTTCCTCTTTTTTTTTTTTTTCTTCAGCTCACTTCTTTTTTCTTTCTTCTGCACTCACGGCACTTAAGACGTCACGGCTCTTCAGGGTTCTTCTGGTCATGGCTCTTCTTCTTTTTTCTTCTTGGTCTCAAACTCTTCTGCTCCCTTTAATTTTAGGAGTCTCCCCCTTTATATTTTGGTTTACAGGTAATTTTTTTTTAATTTTATTCATCCATTCTGCTGATCGTTTGCCTGTGCTGTCCACAGGTCTGTTCTACTTTCCCAGATACGCCGCTGTGACCTCGACCTCCTTCTCCGGTGACAATATTTTATATTTGCTGGCATTTTTTCTTTTGCTGTTTTTTTTATTCTGAATTCTATTTATTTTATTGTCATTTGGTTTCTTCGAGAATGCTTCTGAATTACATTAATTCATTCTGCGCACTTACATTAATTCAGATTTTGCTTCTGAATTCTCTTTATTTTCTGATTAAAAATGCTTCGAAATTATATGAAAATACCTGATTGATTTCTGATCTTCATTGGAAATATCGTTCTTCTGCTCATAATTTGTTTTTATTTATTTTTTCTGTTTATCCAGAATAAAAGCAATGTCTAAGACTACTGGAATCATCCGTTTAAATGCAATCGATGATAAAACACGGACCAAAACTGTTGCCGTGAGAATCCTTCGTTTGTGGATTCAGAAAGATCTACCTGGCAAGGAGGGATTGGAAATGATTATACTTGATGAATGGATAAAAACCTCCTATTTCATGGTTATTGCATTACTTCATTCTATACTAAAAAAATTATGCTTTTTATAAGTTTTTTTATTTTTGTGCAGGGCGACAGAATCCAGGCTTCCATCTCCGCCGAATTGAAAAGGAAGTTCATTCCTTTGCTGAAAGAGGTCAATATAATCCTTATTAAAAAATTTCAAGTGTTAGAGAACAAGCCTAATTTTCAAAGTACAAAGATCAAGCATGAGAAGAGGATTGGCTTTAGCCTTGCAACTAAGGTGCTTCAATCTGTGGAATGCTTGCAGGTTGCTGAAAATGGATTTAATTTTATTTCTTTTAGGGGTATCTGCAAACATGATACATCGTTAGTCTTGGGTTAGTGTATTTACTTATGTGAATTAAATTCTAATTTTATCTTGCAACTTTCTTATACCCTATGATGGATTGACGTTCGAAATACATATGTTGCAGATGTTCTTGGCGAGGTAAAGACTATAAATATTAGCATAGAGTCGGTAGAAATGAGAAACGGCAAGGCTGCAAAGTGTGACATAACATTAGTTGATGCAGAGTATGATTCAATTATTAGTGTTTTTTAACATAGCATTAGTTGACACAGACTATGATTCAACTCTTAGTTTTTTTAATTGACAATAATTTAAATAAAAATATATTCGTTATTTGTAAAAGTGGCACACAGTTAACTTGCGTGTTGTGGGAGTCCTTTAATCAACTCAAGCTATTTATGGACAACATGTCAACCAGTGATACGGAACCAGTTATTGTGGCTTTCCAATTTGCAATGATATCAAACTATAGAGGTTTAAATTTCATTCTTACGTTTGAGTATTCATTTTATGGCTTTGCGGTTTGCAGTGTTATCAAAATTTAGAGATTGAGATTTTTATTTTTATGCTTTAGTCTTCTGTGTTTTGAGTTACGTGCTTTTAGATTCCTACATTTTAATTTTGTGTTTAAATCTTTATTTGTTTTGAGTTGGGTAGATTTTAGATTCTTGTTGTTAATTTAAAATTTACTGCAAATCAAATTTTATTTAAGATTCATACTTATTAATTTTATATTTGAATCTTTATTGTTTTAAATGTTACGTAATTAAGGTATCTATAATGAAGCACGCAAGCAGGTTCTTTATCCATCATGATATTCAAGAGGTTAAGGATTTTTATTTTGAGGTGTGTAAATATGTATTGTGTTCATAATATAGTTGTTAAAGAATATTTTTATATGTTTTATTTTGTTTATTTTGATATTCCTTAAATGATCACAACATTATAATAAGGCGCGGTGTTAGTGGAGCAATGAGCAATCATAGCATATCTGATATTTCCAATGGTGCCCGAGATTTGAACAGTGAAGAATGGTTGAATGCTGGTTCTCTAAGGACCATTAATGAGATAATAAACTCAGATGCGGTGAAGTTTCTTTCATTATATCTAGTTATATGCATTTCATATTGATTTTATGATATTCATCGTACTATCTTTTATTTCAATATATAGGTTGGAACTTATACCTGCAGGGGGACAATAGTTGACTTTCACCCTGAAGAGTCATGGTATTATCAATCATGTGGAAATAAGAGATGTTACAAAGGTGTTCCAAAAGGAAGCAAAGTGGGGGATTATTGTAAGAAGTGCAACGGACCAATGGGATCCATCATTATAAGGTTCCTATTTCTATAATCTATCTATAGATTAATAAAAGATAGTTGGTATTATTAATGCTTGATGACTATCCAAGTATTTTATGTTGTAATTAGATATTTGATGAAGGTGCTTGTGGCGGATGGGGACGAGCAAACATAGTTTACCTTTTTTGAAGATTGTGCACTTTATTTTTTGAAAAAAATGCTAACCAGGTCATGGAAGAAATGGAAGAACAGGTTGTTCATTCTATTTGTAGTTATACATAATTAACAGCATTTTTTGGGCGAATTATTTTTTTATACATTAAATATCACTGCACTCATTTTATTATACTTTTATTTAACCAGACCGACGACAGCAATGGCACGCCTGATATAATGTCTACCATGCTGGATAGGGAGTTTTTGTTTAAGGTGGAGGTGACTGTGAGATTTGGCGACCGTGTAAACCGTTAAAAATGTAACAGAAGATGCTGAAATGATGGCTCAATTTTCTTCCATCTCCTATGCTAAGGTGTGTTAAAAAAATGATGTATTTATGGATATGTTAACATAGTTATAATTAGTAAAACATCAATATTTGTATAATCTTTCAGGAAGCAGACTCTAAATCTAAAAACTCTGGCACTCCAGTTGATGACAATGTTGTGCAAGAAGTATGACTCACTTTTCTTTTATTTTTTTCTTTAGTTGCTTAACTTCCTTTCATTATATCTACATTTTGCTTATTGGGTTTATTATTGTAGGATCATGTGGCAGTAATTGAAGAAACCTCTTCCAGCTCTACAATGTCAAAAATCACTCCACAAAAACGTAGCCGCGATAGTGATTTGTCTTATGTTGATTCGGATGGTGGTGATCTACAGTTTTCTTCAACAAGGATTTTAAAGAAGTAGAAATTATGTTCTGTCTAAAAATTTCTCTATGTTTTGCACATGATATGGTATTTCTTTTTATTCTAGATATAAATATATTATGATATTGTATGCTACTAGCATAAAATGGTATTATATTTTATTATATAGTGGATCTTGAAAGCCTCATTGCTCTCTTCACCATGATGTGGCTATCTTCAAAATACATTATTTTAAATTGAGCTATTTCATTGATTGTGTTTTATGTGTCATTTGATGTTATCCTCAATGTAGTAAATATATGTGTATGTATGTACTATGTATTGTACTATTATAATATATATATGTATGCACTAGATATTTGTCAAAAGTTACTTCAAATTTTGTGATTGTTTTTTATTTGTAAAACGTTAGCTATAAGTATCAATACCCTCATTTTTTAATTTTAAATTTTTTTTAAAATATAGTATAAATGTAAATATAATTATATCGTTGAAATCTAAAAGGTCGGCAACTCAGAACAAACCCGTAAAATCATTATCTTTTCTGCATAGCACATGTATCATCTCTAAATGGGAATACTGCATTTTTTATTGAGGCCATGGTTAATTAAATGTAATAAAAACCTGAAGAGGAGCTAGGATTTACCCCTCAGTTCATTCAGGAGATCTCCGCGCTTCCCATCGCCGAGGAGGATTCGGATAGTATGTGCTGGACTCTTACCTCTTCGGGTGCGTTCTCATTGTCGTCGGCTTGGTCTCACATCAGGGTGAGGGGGCAGGCTAATCTTGTTTATGGGGCCATCTGGACACCGACCATTTCGGTGTTTATTTGGCGTCTTCTCATGCGACGGATATCGACTGATGACATTCTACAGAGGAGGGGCGTTTCATTGGCTTCTAGATATTTGTGCTGCTCGCATACCCTTACCCAGACCTACCATACCGAGACTATTGCCCACCTTTTCTTGGAGAGTGATGTGGCTCGTGACGTGTGGGAGTATTTTGGCGCATGGACACATTTATCCCTACCCCATACTCAGAATATCTTTGAGCTCCTGAATTTTTTCGCACACGGCACACACTTTAGACACGCGACTTTCATTATTCCTTGTCTGGTCCTTTGGTTCATCTGGACAGAAAGGAATAGTGCAAAGCATAGGGCAGTTACTTTTCTTTCGTCTCATGTTATTGTGCAGGTGGAGCGCCATATTGATTTATTGGCTGCTGCGGGGCTTATTTCATCTGAGTTCTGGGCGGGTTGCTCGCCGCCTGATCGTTTCCAGCGAGCTACATCTTCCCCCGCTCAGACTCGTCGCCCCATCCCGGTGGTTTGGCTTCGACCCGAGACCCCTTGGATCAAGCTGAACACGGATGGTTCGTTCGATAGAGACACACAGATTGCGGGTGGAGGAGGTCTGATTAGAGATCATCACGGAGAGCTCCTTCTTGCTTTCCATTCCTCTTTTCAGGCCTCTTCTAGTTTTGATGCTGAGATACAGGCGTTGGCGATTGGTTTGATTCTAGCTTCCCAGAGATCGAGACATGTTTGGATTGAGCTTGATGCTGCTGCTGTGGTGACCCTGCTATCATCTGGCCATCGGGGCTCTTGGCAGGTTCGTCACACTCTTATGCTTATCCGACACATTCTCAGAGATATTCAGTTCAGAGTCACTCATATTTTCCGGGAGGGCAACAGGCCGACCGACTATCTTTCTGAGCTTGGCATGTCGTCCCTCGGCATTCAGACTTATTCTTACGATACTGCTCCTCCATTCCTTCTCTCCCTTATACGGATGGATCAGCTTGGTTATCCGTCTTTTAGATTTAGATAATTTTTATTTTTGATCGATTGCTTGTTTGCCTATTGGTCCGCACATTAGTGTAACACCCCCAAATCAAACCGGGAATATTACACGCCGCAGACCCTCTCCGTGAGGATCCACCAGGCTAGACATCAAAACAAAACATTACATTACATACCGACGAATCAAAATAACGAACCAATAGACCGATTTGGTCTTTCGTCACTGACTTACAAATCAAAATACATAAACTCATCCAGACTCATACCCCGCAAGGGTAAAGTACTTACAACAACGAACAATAAGACAGCGGAAAAGACAATACAAAGGACTTCGACTAACTTAACCCAAAACTGGCCTTCATGTGATTAGTATCATTCGTCTTTCATCATCCCTCGTACCGATCCTGTGACTTGCTCCCGAAAACCTGCATGTACCTGGACACAATACAGATATCCACCCCCCGATTACTCGGGGGTTAGCAAAACTCCACTGTTTCGCTAGTGCAAGTATAAAGTGCAAAAACAAGCCATACACAACACATTCCGAGAATACAACGAAAGACTTCCTGAGATATATTTAGTTAAAAATAGTTCAAGTCTTGAAAGTAGAAACGAAGCATGTAAGCACTTTGAAAACATTTCCAAATCTCGGGAGTTTTGAAAACATTAGAAATTGAAAAGTTCTTAATTCCTCGAAAGTCATTTAGGGTCACAGCCCCAAAGTTCATTTTCCAAAATGCAAATCCGTTAACAAAACACAGGGTCCACGACCCAACCATTCCGGTCACAAAACACAGGGCCTGCGACCCGATCATCCACTGCAATTCACTTACAAGGACACATTACACATAACACATTATTCCTATGCCATTCTAGCCAAGCACCAAGACTCGATATATAATGTCTCTCGACCCCGATCACAAAGCATTGTGATATTCCGGACAATATCACGATTAACGAAAACATCAACATCATCCTCAAGATGTAAACTACACCTGGTAACCCGCGACCGTACCCCTTAGTATCGGCCCCCAGACGCCCCGTCGAACGCTCCGGGTGGGAAACCACTTTCGCGGCCGTACCCCTTAGTATCGACCCCCAGACATCCCGTCGGACACTCCGGGTGGAAGTTCATCCACACACGCACCCAAGTCCACTTCTGTGGCCGTACCCCTTAGTATCGACCCCCAGATATCCCGTCGGACACTCCGGGTGGAAGGAACAACACACACACGCGTTCCAAAATCACAGTTGCAAACCACAAGCCTCGAAGGCCAATCACAGTATATATAGTCGAGGTACCTTACTAGAATGGCCAGTTCATCCAACATATACTCATGACCAAGTAACGATACGATTAATGCTAGAATTTCAACTACGCAGCTAGTACCAATAACATAGTAACGAGGGAAAATACCTATCCAATCACGCCGAACGACACAATGACACAGGATCATCAATAGGCATATGTTCCATACATATCTCAAGGAAAGGTTAAGCTATAAATCTACAACGTCATAATCACACAAAACGATACCCCACACATACTTAGACAAGCATATTTAACAATGAAATCATACGAGTCATCTTTTAAGGAAGTATTGAAAAGCATATCAATTCCTTTGAAAGTTAATTATAGACATTCATAAATCACGTATCGTAAATTACCAACTAATATATCCACAAAACGCGTAATGTATGGGCAAGATACTTGCCTCGAAGCCACGATCGCAACAAGACGGCGGATGAAATACGGTCGAATAGCCCCGAACCCCCGAACAATATCAAGAACGCAATAGCACCCCGAGTACTACGAGAATAACACCACACGAATCATCAATCACCAAACGGGATTCAACATCGGAAATCCTCGAGCACCTAAAATCCTCCGGAAGGAACAATAGAAGATGATTACGACGGGAATCAAGGTAAAAATGATGAAAATCCCAACAAACTATCGAAAGGAACTCATTGGGGCATTTAATCGAACACTAAATGTTCAATAATCCACAAGAACACTCGAATCGCCAATCGAGTTAAACAAACTCGATATATGGATATACAATCCGTAGAACACAATTAGCAGCATCATACTACACCACCGATGTATCAAAATCGGACTAGAATCGAAATCAAGAACAAATTCATCAAAAAGTCAACTTGAAGAAAAATCAAGAAATATACCTTGATTCGACGAAACACACGGATTAGATGTTGATATAATCAACAAGGATCTTCCAAAATGCTTTGGAAATGAGTAGAATCGGCCAAGAACTCGATTCCCCGTCGCACCCATCCGATAGCCGCAAGAAAGTGAGGAAGAATGAACAAAAAGCAGTGCCGGGCCTAAAATGGTGACCGCCTGTGTGCCGCGGCCCAGCCGAAGTGTGCCGCAGCACAGGGCCAAAAATCGCGCACAGTGATCGGCAGACCGCTATGTGTGCCGCGGCCCTGTCGAAGTGTGCCGCGGCAATGACTCGGCATTGTGCCGCGGCCCTGTCGGCATGTGCCGCGGCACAAGGTGCAGAAGGTTTTGGCCAATAAGTGCCACACGGGTGTGCCGCGGCTCACGGTACAGCTGTCGAGCCCTACCGGCCGTAACTCGGCCAGTGTCGGCCTGGGCCCAGGTTGCCCGGCCATGACTCGGCCGAGGCCAACTCCGACGGCCCGAACGACCCCGAAACCCGAACCTGAATACGAATCGAAGATATGGTTATGAAATACTCGCAAAGACGAATTCGAGCACTAAGAGAACACACGATTCCGACCACCCGAAGGCTCGAAATTCGACAACAGAAGTAATTACCCCAAACTTTGGGAAATTACGAAAATGGCCCAAAACGTCCGAAAATCACGATACGTGATCGAATAACCAAACCGAAGTTCACAACACGTCTAACAAAGTTAAACGAACTTACGGGAAACTCGAAACAGCAGTTTCGAACGAGATTCGCAAGAATCGAACTCAAGTGCGGAAAAGTCGCCAAAAAGCACGGAACTCAACAAAACGACACCGAAACGCACTCGGATGACAAAAGGTGTAGAATTAATCATTCTCGGAATGACGAAACGGTCATGAGCGAGTCGTCAAAATGGACTTCCGCCGAAAAAAAAGAAATTACCGGAAATCGAAATCACGGGTATTACATTCTACCCTCCTTAAAAGAAGTTTCGTCCCGAAACTTAAAATAAGTAGGGAGAAGCAATATCCACTGTCAGGAAAACCCGACGAGATACCCAAAAACCGAAAACTCGCGCCCGACGGCAAAATGCTGCAAGAAACGCAAAGAAGCATACGGCGTGAAAACACGCTCCACGGCGACCAACACAACGTCGCCGTTAGGGATATAATAAAACTCACAAATGACAAGCGTCATCCATCAGATAATATCTCAAGTCAGTTACCCGAACAATCACAAAACACAATGAACAAAAATCAATAGAATTGACCCACCCAACGGTACATCAATCAAAACACGAGCCAAACTCTGAACAAATACGGAATTCCACCGCCCAGGTGTTGGAAGATCGAAAACGAGACTAATTTCCCGGGCTTAAGGGAATTAGGAAGGAGTCTGATCGCTCAACAATCACGAAACGGGATCAACAAAAATCGAACACTCAAACGATCGAACCACAACGGTCGAGACAACAAAAATCGAACGATCATGTTCGAATCACGAAGAACAATAAATTTCAAACAACAACTCCCAGGTTCACGTCTCGGCTCGAGACAATATTTGATCCTGTGAAAACAACAAGATGTGCATTCACATAAGATCCACAGGAAAGAGAATAGCAATTGGAAAGTCACTACGACAAACGAGTTATTCCGGAACAATATCACACTCGTTCGATCAACAAAAGCAAGGGGCAGGACAAGCTTAAAAAAAATGTCAACGAACATAGACGAATCGACGAAGTCAAAAATACAGAAGTTCCAAATCCGATCCACTTCGAATAAAAGAACTAGTAGAACCGAAAGATGTTACATCCGAACAAGGTTCACAAGAATCGAACCGAACTCGGAAAAGTCACAGCGATAACCAGATTAACCCAAAACAAGATCACAGCTCGACCGATCGATGAAACCGAAATACAGAGCAAGTTCAGTAAGTATCAACGAATACGAGCGAGTCGATAGAATTGAGAAAGAGAAAATGCAGAAGCCAAAAATAATACGGGTATTATATTCGACCCCTTCTAAAAGAAGTGTCGCTCCCGAAGCTCACAACACGAAATCAAGGTGACAACACAATAAGCAACTGACAGAAACATCCTTCAAAGGCCTCTCAAAGCCGATTCCGATGACTGTGCTGAAGCGCGAACCCCGAAGGTCTCGGTAGCCAATTCGCAAAACTGAATTCGGTGTCCCTCGAGTCCACACTCAAAATGTGTTACTGACGAGAAGGACAATTGGTACGTGTATGCCCCCGGCACACCGCGGTTGGAAACGCCTCGGATCGGCATACCGAATATACAAATGCTAGATACCATGGACGTAACATCGCAAAACAACATACCGGAGATGCCAACTCGGCATAACATATCAACACATACAAAAATCACGACAACAACGGTAACGTTCGAAGATTACAACGGCCCGGACGATACCCAGCATATAATTACTAAACATCACGAAACAAGCACGTATGTACACAATCATACACACCTTCTCCGACCATAAGCAGGAAATGATGGGTTTTAAAAACGAAAACCACCTTTTGAAAATAATTTAGAAAAACACCGGTTGATCTTGAGTATCACCTTTAAAAAAAAAACGCACAACATGAGACATCGTTATCGAGACTTTGGAGAACCATTTCGCATTTGATAAAAATGAGGACACTTTCTCTTAGTGAAAAACTTTCAGAATATTCGACCCCCGGGTCTAAGTAAAGGTGTCAGACAAAATCCGACGAGACACAACTCAACAGACACCACTGACCCGACAGCCTAGGTTTCCACAACCTAAGCTCTGATACCATGTAACACCCCCAAATCGAACCGGGAATATTACACGCCGCAGACCCTCTCCGTGAGGATCCACCAGGCTAGACATCAAAACAACACATTACATTACATACCGACGAATCAAAATAACGAACCAATAGACCGATTTGGTCTTTCATCACTGACTTACAAATCAAAATACATAAAATCATCCAGACTCATACCCACGCAAGGGTAAAGTACTTACAACAACGAACAATAAGACAGCGAAAAAGACAATACAAAGGACTTCGACTAACTTAACCCAAAACTGGCCTTCATGTGATTAGTATCATTCGTCTTTCATCATCCCTCGTACCGATCCTGTGACTTGCTCCCGAAAACCTGCATGTACCTGGACACAATACAGATATCCACCCCCCGATTACTCGGGGGTTAGCAAAACTCTACTGTTTCGCTAGTGCAAGTATAAAGTGCAAAAACGAGCCATACACAACACATTCCGAGAATACAACGAAAGACTTCCCGAGATATATTTAGTTAAAAATAGTTCAAGTCTTGAAAGTAGAAACGAAGCATGTAAGCACTTTGAAAACATTTCCAAATCTCGGGAGTTTTGAAAACATTAGAAATTGAAAAGTTCTTAATTCCTCGAAAGTCATTTAGGGTCACAGCCCCAAAGTTCATTTTCCAAAATGCAAATCCGTTAACAAAACACAGGGTCCACGACCCAACCATTCCGGTCACAAAACACAGGACCTGCGACCCGATCATCCACTGCAATTTACTTACAAGGACACATTACACATAACACATTATTCCTATGCCATTCTAGCCAAGCACCAAGACTCGATATATAATGTCTCTCGACCCCGAGCACAAAGCATTGTGATACTCCGGACAATATCACGATTAACGAAAACATCAACATCATCCTCAAGATGTAAACTACACCTGGTAACCCGCGACCGTACCCCTTAGTATCGGCCCCCAGACGCCCCGTCGAACGCTCCGGGTGGGAAACCACTTCCGCGGCCGTTAGACCTGGCAAACGGGCGGGCCTTTTTTGGGCTGGGCCAAAAAGGCCCGGTTTTTCCTGGGCCAAAATTATTAGGCCCGTGGCCCGCCCCGCGGGCCTCGACTTTTTTTTTTTTTGAAATATTAATTCTGAAATAAATATACAAATATTTTTCGATCCTTAATTATTATATTATTCACTATACTATCACAATCAGATAAATAAATATACAATTATTTTTATTTGATAATTACATTATTTACTACACTACCATAATTAAAAGACAAATATACAAATATTTTTATTTGATCATCATATCATTTATCACTACTAATTTCTTATAAAATCATAAAATAATATTATTATTGATATGAGATACTACAAATAATCACAAAGTCCCAAAAAAAAATAAAATTACATCAATAATTAACATATAGATGTATTATAATCTAACAAACAAGGAAAAAAATTAAATATTATAATTACACATAACATAAATAAAAAAAATAAAAAAAGCTGGGCGGGCGGGCCATGGGCCGGGCCTCTATGGGCGGGCCAAAAAGGCAGGTTTTTGGGCTAATAATATGCGGCCAATGCCCGCCCAAAGGCGGTGGCCGCCATGGGCACAGGCCTATTTTGCCGGGTCTAGCGGCCGTACCCCTTAGTATCGACCCCCAGACATCCCGTCGGACACTCCGGGTGGAAGTTCATCCACACATGCACCCAAGTCCACTTCCGTGGCCGTACCCCTTAGTATCGACCCCCAGACATCCCGTCGGACACTCCGGGTGGAAGGAACAACACACACACACGTTCCAAAATCAGAGTTGCAAACCACAAGCCTCGAAGGCCAATCACAGTATATATAGTCGAGGTACCTTACTAGAATGGCCAGTTCATCCAACATATACTCATGACCAAGTAACGATACGATTAATGCTAGAATTTCAACTATGCAGCTAGTACCAATAACATAGTAACGAGGGAAAATACCTATCCAATCACGCCAAACGACACAATGACACAGAATCATCAATAGGCATATGTTCCATACATATCTCAAGGAAAGGTTAAGCTATAAATCTACAATGTCATAATCACACAAAACGATACCCCACACATACTTAGACAAGCATATTTAACAACGAAATCATACGAGTCATCTTTTAAGGAAGTATTGAAAAGCATATCAATTCCTTTGAAAGTTAATTATAGACATTCATAAATCACGTATCGTAAATTACCAACTAATATATCCACAAAACGCGTAATGTATGGGCAAGATACTTGCCTCGAAGCCACGATCGCAACAAGACGACGGATGAAATACGGTCGAATAGCCCCGAACCCCCGAACAATATCAAGAACGCAATAGCACCCCGAGTACTACGAGAATAACACCACATGAATCATCAATCACCAAACGGGATTCAACATCGGAAATCCTCGAGCACCTAAAATCCTCCGGAAAGAACAATAGAAGATGATTACGACGGGAATCAAGGTAAAAACGATGGAAATCCCAACAAACTATCGAAAGGAACTCCTTGGGGCATTTAATCGAACACTAAATGTTCAATAATCCCCAAGAACACTCGAATTGCCAATCGAGTTAAACAAACTCGATATATGGATATACAATCCGTAGAACACAATTAGTAACATCATACTACACCACCGATGTATCAAAATCGGACTAGAATCGAAATCAAGAACAAATTCATCAAAAAGTCAACTTGAAGAAAAATCAAGAAATATACCTTGATTCGACGAAACACACGGATTAGATGTTGATATAATCAACAAGGATCTTCCAAAATGCTTTGGAAATGAGTAGAATCGGCCAAGAACTCGATTCCCCGTCGCACCCGTCCGATAGCCGCAAGAAAGTGAGGAAGAATGAAAAAAAAACGGCTGACAGGCCTAAAATAGGCTGATCTGCCCTGTGTGCCGCGGCCCAGCCGAAGTGTGCCGCGGCACAGGGCCAAAAATCACGCCCAGTGATCGGCAGACCGCTATGTGTGCCGCGGCCCTGTCGAAGTGTGCCGCGATAATGACTCGGCATTGTGCCGCGGCCCTGTCGGCATGTGCCGCGGCACAAGGTACAGAAGGTTTTGGCCGATAAGTGCCACACGGGGTGTCTGCGGCCGGACGAGTGTGCTGCGGCGATGACCGGCGGTGTGCCGCGGCCTGCCGGCATGTGCCGCGGCTCACGCATACAGTGCCGAGCACTACCGAGTAACTCGGCGATCTTGGCACAGGCCCAGGTTGCCCGGCCATGACTCGGCCGCGGCCAACTCCGACGGCCCGAACGACCCCGAAACCCGAACCTAAATACGAATCGAAGATACGGTTACGAAATACTCGCAAAGACAAATTCGAGCACTCAGAGAACACACGATTCCGACCACCCGAAGGCTCGAAATTCGACAACGGAAGTAATTACCCCAAACTTTGGGAAATTACGAAAATGGCCCAAAACGTCCGAAAATCACGATACGTGATCGAATAACCAAACCGAAGTTCACAACACGTCTAACAAAGTTAAACGAACTTACGGGAAACTCGAAACAGCAGTTTCGAACGAGATTCGCAAGAATCGAACTCAAGTGCGGAAAAGTCGCCAAAAAGCACGGAACTCAACAAAACGACACCGAAACGAACTCGGATGACAAAAGGTGTAGAATTAATCATTCTCGAAATGACGAAACGGTCATAAAAGAGTCGTCAAAATGGACTTCCGCCGAAAAAAAAAAGAAATTACCGGAAATCAAAATCACGTGTATTACAATTAGCCCACACTTTTAGTGGTGCACCTTGTACTGATCTAGCGGGCCGTAGGCACTTTAGATTTTAGGTTCCGAATTATGGCCCATTTTTGGTTATAATTCGGAGTTGAGTTATTTTGGTCTACGGGTCCGCACATTAGCCCATTTTTTGTGGTGCACTTTGTATTTCTTTTGCGGTCGTAAATTTTTTCGATGCTTGGACCCGAATTATGGCCCATTTTTGGTCATAATTCGGGGCTGATACTTTGTATTTCTTGATATCTTCTTATCTACAGGTTGGTGGGTCCCGCCTCAACCCCCCGTCCACACTGGACGCTTTTTTTTTTTGGTTTTTTTTTGTTTTTTAACTAATTTTTTTTTTCTTCTAAAATCTAAAATGCAATTTTCGTAAAATTCTGATTAATAGAGAATAAATTACAGATATTTTTTTAGTATAAGATCCCGACATGTTCTATTATAAATTTATAAGTAAATAACTAAATCAAGAGATTCACTGAAATAAGTGTTACTCGAATACATTGAAATAAATATCAAACTAAATAGTTTCGATATTGAAAAAATTACTATATTATTGTGCATAAAAAAACTCTTAAATTATAGTGGTTACAATACGAGGTTCCCAATTATATATTACATCTATTTATAAATTACACACTTAATGAGGGGTCACTTCATTTGTTAGTAAAATACAAACATAAATTATTTTTTTGTAATACTCTACCCAATTGTAAGACAATTGGAATTCTTGTGTAACTAATTCAAATTTCAAAGGTAATTTTCGTAAATATCCCAATATTTAATATTGTTTATGATACTATCAAAAATAAAATAAAATTGAAGACAGCTAGATGGTTATGTTAGTCCGAACATTTACAGTGTTGGGTGCAATATTGATCGGCCCTTAAAAACACTCGGGCCCGTTACCTAATAAGAAATTCTACATATACTATAGCTGAGGGTGTAGCCCAATGAGCTTTCATGGAAAATAAAGGCCCACTTATTAAAATATAATTTTACAAAAAATATTGTAAACGTGCACAGGCTAAAGTCTTAAGATTCAGAAATTATAGAAGACTCCTAATCTTACATTGATCATATCAGGTCATATCTATTATAATAATAATACAAGACTCCAAATATATACAAATACCTAATGAACATATATTACAAAGTAATTAATGACTCCACTTATAATCAAACTATGCTAATTATAACATATCTCTTCACAGATCTCTTGAAATATACAGTTTTTATAAGTATTAGATCCCGACAGTTCTAAAAACCCAATTAGAACATATCTCTTCACAGCCTGCATACTGAGGACGGAGCTCTCTTCACAGATCTCTTGAGGTATTGTTTCTTGATTCTTGATGTGTCTCTCCTTTACAAATCTCTTGCTCATAACTGCTTCAAATCTGGAAGAAGCACCAATAACATATCCAATTCAGAATTTACATTATTTAGCATGAAGATGGCAGAGAAAATAATCTAGATGTGTCGAGTTCCCAAGTCGTAGAATTACATTCCTCTATCAAAAGAGGGGACACTAAAGCCTATATTTTATCATAACCAATATATATTTAGCAAATATATATTATTTACTTCTTATTTTACAGGGTTGCAATGGATAATCATAATGACAAGTGACAAAGAATTCAAGACACGAGCAATAGCGACATAATCACGATTCTTAAACCTACCACGCCAATTTCTGTCATCACTAATGGTGGGTTGTTCTTTGCTTAAGTTTATTCAACATATCAGAGCAAATGTTATTACTTTTCATGTATTGCTTCCACCATTATTTTCAGCCGCCACAACTTCTCAAGGAAGTGAAAAGAGCCCATATATTTTGCAATCAGCTAGGCGAAGGATTGTTGCTTTTGAACCCAATATATACATGTTTCAAGAAAGAAGGTGTAACCATCTACTCATTTTATTCTGGTAGTTTTTTTTGTTACTATTTTTGACAAAAATAGTCTTTTTATTTTTATGCTTTAGTCTTCTGTGTTTTGAGTTACGTGCTTTTAGATTCCTACATTTAATTTTGTGTTTGAATCTTTATTTGTTTTGAGTTAGGTAGATTTTAGATTCTTGCTGTTAGTTTAAAATTTACTGCAAATCAAAATTTATTTAAGATTCATATTTATTAATTTTATGTTTGAATCATTACTTGTTTTGAATGTTACTGCAGCACTAAATTAAGGTATATACAATGAAGCACGCAAGCAGGTTCTTTATCCGTCCTGATATTCAAGAGGTTAAGGATTTTATTTTGAGGTGTGTAAATATGTATTGTGTTCATAATAAAGTTGTTAAAGAATATTTTTATATGTTTTATTTTGTTTATTTTGATATTCTTTAAATGATCACAACATTATAATAAGGCGCGGTGTTAGTGGAGCAACGAGCAATCATAGCATATCTGATATTTCCAATGGTGCCCGAGATTTGAACAGTGAAGAATGGTTGAATGCTGGTTCTCTAAGGACCATTAATGAGATAATAAACTCAGATGCGGTGAAGTTCCTTTCATTATATCTACTTATATGCATTCATATTGATATTATGATATTCATCGTACTGTCTTTTATTTCAATATATAGGTTGGAACTTATACCTGTAGGGGGACAATAGTTGACTTTCACCCTGAAGAGTCATGGTATTATCAATCATATGGAAATAAGAGATGTTACAAAGGTGTTCCAAAAGGAAGCAAAGTGGGGGATTATTGTTAGAAATGCAACGGACCAATTGGATCCATCATTATAAGGTTCCTATTGCTATAATCTATCTATAGATTAATAAAAGATAGTTGGTATTATTAATGCTTGCTGACTATCCAAATATTTTATGTTGTAATTAGATATTTGATGAAGGTGCTTGTGGCGGATGGGGACGAGCAAGCATAGTTTACCTTTTTTGAAGATTGTGCACTTTATTTTCTGAAAAAAATGCTAACCAGGTCATGGAAGAAATGGAAGAACAGGTTGTTCATTCTATTTGTAGTTATACATAATTAACAGCATTTTTTTGAGCGAATTATTTTTTTTATACATTAAATATCACTGCACTCATTTTATTATACTTTTATTTAACCAGACCGGCGACAGCAATGGCACGCCTGATATAATGTCTACCATGCTGGATAGGGAGTGCTTGTTTAAGGTGGAGGTGACTGTGAGATTTGGCGACTGTGTGTATGTAATATCCTGAATTTTAGGAACACATACCAACTAAATACGGGATTTGTAAATTTATTTGAATGTATTGGAGATATATTTCTGGTCTTGGAACATTTAAAATAAGAAAGGGATACCGGAAATGTTAGTAGAAACAAGATTGGACATTTTCTCGGAGGTGTCGTGGACAAGTATCAACTTTGAAAAATTACCACGGATATTTAGGATGTTCGAAAATTCTGAAAATTAAAATTATTATGTATATTTGAGTTAGCTTTCCAACGGTTCAAACGACGAGGCAATCGGAGTTCGAACGAAGAAGTTATGATCGAATTAGTAGAAGACTGTCAGCTGTCGGGCACCGTGCGTCGCTGCATGCGTCAGCGCCCGACAGGCGTCCGAGAATCCCGCACGAGCGAGGCACGGGTCGTCACTCATAATGCCTAGCCATGATGCTGTCTTGACCAACTAGGCGATTTTAAACCCGGAAAGAGTTGTAATATCCGCAATTTCGGATTTTCGGTAAATTTCTTTTTTCGGCCGGAGTTCGTTTTGACGACTCGCTCATGACCGTTTCGTCATTTCGAGAATGATTAATTCTGCACTTTTTGTCATCCGAGTTCGTTTCGGTATCGTTTCTTGAGTTAGAGCTTTTTAGACGCTTTTCCGCACTTGAGTTCGATTCTTGCGAATCTCGTTGGAAACTGCTATTTCGAGTTTCCCGTAAGTTCATTTAACGTTGTTATACGTGTTGTGAGATTCGGTTTGATTATTCGTTGTCGTATGGTGATTTTCGGGCATTTGGGCCATTTTCGTAATTTCCCAAAGTTTGGGGTAAATACCTTCCGTTGTCGAATTTCGAGCCTTCGGGTGGTCGGAATTGTGTGTTCTACTAGCTCTTAGATTCGTCTTTGCGAGTACTTCGTAACCGTATCTTCGGTTCGTATTCAGGTTTGGGTTTCGGTGTCGTTTTGTTGAGTTCAGGGTTACTAAACGACTTTTCTAAGTATGAGTTCGGCTTTGTAAAAATCACCATAAATTCTTGGAAACTCCAAAAATCCTGAATCTTTGCAATATTATAAAGCATCAAGTTAGCTTTCTAATGGTTCAAACGGTGAGTCAATCGGAGTCCGGACGAAGGAGTTATGGTCGAAATAGCTAAGGCGCACGATGTGCATTTTGGTGTTGGAGTGGGTATGCCGTGTGCCGCGGCACACTTTGGTCTGTGCCGCGGCACTAAACCGATGCTGGGCAGTTTTTGGCCGTGGGCGCGGCACACTTGTCTTGTCTTTGCGGCACAAAGTGCGAATCGGCTATTTAATGGCCTGGACGTGGATCCTTCGGCCATTTTCCATTTTTCCTTCGTTTTTCACGACCCTTCGACGGAATTTGAGGGTTTTTGATCGGGAACATCATGGAACATCATTTGTGGAAGGCTTGTGTTGATTATATCATCATTTAATCTGTGTTCTTCGTCCAAATCGAGGTATTTTGGCTTGAACCCTTGTTTTTGAAGATTTTAGGGGTTTTCCTTTTGATTTCGATTCCAATCCATTTTTGATCAATTAATTGTTGTATAAACGTTGTTTTGGACATGTTCTATGGATTTTATATCCGTATTTCGAGTTCGTTGGAACCCAATCGGGATTTTTGGTTTTCTTGGGAACCTTGAACATTTAGTATCCGATTAAATGTCTCAAAGGGTTCCCTTCAATTCTTGACCGTGTTTTCCCTTGTCTTCAATTGTTAATCTCATAGTAACCGTGTTTCCGTTGGATTTCACGGAGGATTGTAGGTGTTCGGGGTTTTCCGGGTTGTGCCGTATTCGTCGGAATATTCGGGTGCCGACTATCGAGGCAAGTATCTTACTATACGACTTGTATCTTGCGACTAGTAATTACGTATGAGATGTATGATGACTTTGCTTGCCTTCGTAAATATGTTCCGTTTGAGTTGGTTGTGTTTTCCGCAATTTGAAGGCTTTGTGATAATAGTGATATATTGGTATACGTGTTAGGCATTGTGCCATTTGTGCAGGAATGCGACGTACATATGGGATGGTTGTACACTTGGTTGTACAATGTATTGTGTACCGAATGTGTGTTATGTTGGTTAAATGTCGTTGATTGATGATAGTTGTTGCGAGTGTCGAGGTTGTGTTATTTGCGTGCAATGTACGATTTTGTGGTGATCAAGGTGATTGATTAATTGTGCTCATTGTTGTATGTAATGTGAATGTGAATACGTGTGTGACCGCTAAGTTCACTCTTGTTGGTTGTTGAACCTACGGAGACACGTGACAGTGGATCACGGTGTCATGAGCATGATACTTTTCAAATCAAAGTTTTTACAGGAAAAGTTTTAAGAAAGAATGTTGGGCCGAGCCCCACGAGATTTATGGAAATGTTTAGGTATTGTAAGCTGTTGAATTATGAAACAAGTTTTGGGTTAAGGCCCTTAAGTTTTCGAAAGGTTTTGTGAATCGGGACTTGAGGTCTTAAGGTTTTGAAATTCTAAAAATTCCGAGATGATAATCTTATTTTGAATGCTTCATAGCTTATCTTCTCTTGTGAAAACCTCCAGGAATATTTGATACTTGATTATTATATTTGATCACGATTATTAATTGCTTGTTACATTTCGTATGATTTGATACTTGCACTAGTAAAACGGTGGAGTTTTACTAACCCCAGTAATCGGGGGTGGATGTCTGTTTGCGTCGGTACATGCAGTTCGGGGAGCGATCACATGATTGGCACAAGAGGATGACGAGTGCGATACTAATCATGAGTCGAGAGTTATTTTGATTTTTGTTGTGTTGTCGAGTTGATTTCGGTCTTATTTGTATTGTATTTCGACCCTGTGTGGGTAATGTTATTTAAGTCGGTTTTATCGATTGGGTTGTGTGACCTCATGCTGTGTATTCACGTGTAAGTGACCATATCGGTCTGTATCATTTTATTGTTTGACCACAGTGAATAAGCATTTGGTTGTTTATGGATGTTTAGCCTGGTAGATCCTTGTGGAAAGGGTCTACGGCGTGTAATATTCCCATACGGTTTTGGGGATGTTACAAGAGTGGCCTTACCTTTAAGACTGTCCCATACCACTTATCCACACCTGTAGAAAATTTACACGACTTAAAGGACATACGTTTATATCCTACATTGGAGATTTTTATATCCTCCAAAATGCTCAAACACTCAGAGAATCAGAGCAGCCTTGTCCAGGAGACGCCCAGTAGATGTTTGATGAAATTCCCCAGAGAATCTGTGAATTCCAGTCTGGGTTGCCTTCTTTGAACTCGATTACCTCTCAATAGGTAAGTTATTTTACGAATACATCTCGAGAAGATTATGAAGCAAATCCATATAAGTACCAGATATACATGTTATCAGGTATAAGTCTATTTTTGATAAAGTTTCGTGAAATTGGTACCAGATATACATGTTATCATAAATCAGTTTTGATTTTGATTTTTCTGAACTGTTAAGACTCCTGTATTTATCAATACATTACTGAGTCAGCTCTATATTTTTCGTTTGTATCGAACGGGTTGAATACCTTATATTTGTGTTTAAGGATGGAAAATTTAATAACTATGATTATTAATATTTTCCATATGAAAATCATGAGTTTTCAAAATTGATGACTTTGGAATATTTTTCGTATTTAAATAGTACGAAGTTTTTATTCGATCAAATAATGGTTATATCATAAATACAACCGAAAAATATTGAATATTATTTTTATATTTAAAATAATATTCTGGAGTTTTAGTAATGAACTTGTTAAAGTTCGGATCGTCACTTTTGAGAAAGAGGAAAACAAAATTATAAAATTGGGATAGACGTTGATCGTGAAAATCGAATGTCGTAGTATACTGTTATTGATATCGGGATATAAATATTTTGTCAAGGTGTGGGAATCGAACCTCGGGACTGATTTGGTTTACCGAACCAGCTATTTGAGGCAAGTTGTTACTTGTTTGGTTGTAGTGCTTCGATAAGTAATTTCAATTGCATTTCATAAGTATTTTATGTTGTATTGCATATTGATTAATGAATAATGAAGTTTCTGTAAAGATTGTAGTACTCGGATGGTTTTGAGGATATTTGGATATTCTTGGTCTATGGTATGCGTTTCGGAAGGAAATCCAAATAGAGATATGTTTTTATGGTAATCGTACATAGAGGATTGTGTATCGGAAAGTATTCGGTATTGAGGTATTATACGGTAATGTTGTCATATTGAGAATTTGACGAGAATCATTGGATTAACAGGAAGTGGTAAGGTTATAGTTGTGGTTATCTTTCTCATGATGCATGGCCTGTGAATATTTATGTTTATGTATTTGCGGTTATTTGTCGGGCATTATGGCTGACCCCATTGTGGGCCTTTTTTTCACGCAGAGATGATTTCGATGGACAACGGTCGTGATGAGTCAAGGATCCCGGATGATACTGGCTATGGCTTATTTTGGGAATCGTGTATTTTGATGTTCGTTTTATTTCAATGTAAATGCATATATTGGACTGTAAATGCGTGAGTATTTTGAAATGGCTTTTGGTATTTTGCCAACTGAATTTTATTTCGTAAAACCGATTCCCTAAACTGAGTTTTTGGTATTTTGGCCTTGATCGTTTTGACGGTATTTTTATGACGGTATTTGGAAAATTATTTTTTTAGTATTTGAAAAATATTACCGTCATCGGTCTTTTTGACATTTTTGAACGTGGAAAATTGTGCTTAGCCTGGTAAATCCTTGTGAGAAGGGTTTACGGCGTGTAATATTCCCAGGAGGATCTGGGGGTGTTACAATTGTAACACCCCCGATATATTCAGGAATATTACAGCGCCGTAAATCCTTTACATAAGAATTTACAAGGCTGAAGAAATGAAATGACAATAACAGATACCAACTTATGAAAACACTGAAATAAAATACAACAGTCTGGTTCAAAACTGAGAATACAAATATCCAATGAAGGGTTATTAATACATCACCAAAAATCCTAACATCATAAACTAATGACGTACTCGAGTACTTATTGAAATAACCAACAAACAACAGACAATAAACCCGGCCGGAACATCACTCTGCACCCTCGTCGTCATGCAGCTCTAGTGGTTGTTTCCCCGCTCTCCTGGATCCTGAACATAAACATATGTTCACCCCCGGAGGGGTTAGCACAATGATGCTAGTACAAGTACAATAATCATACAACAGTGATATAATCAACAATTAATCATAACATGTTTCTCCAACGAGAAATATCAACAACACATATCATGTCATAACAGTTTCAACATACTGATGGTATTCCAATGATCCAGCGCACACAGCTATAGATTCCCATGATGATCCCGTCGGACCAACACATGGTGGAATTACCTGTCCAACGACCCAGCGCACACAGATATAGATTCCCATGATGATTCCCGTCGGATCAACGCATGGTGGACATATAATCACAACACATTTACACAATACAATCACATCATAACTGTCATAATATACACAATTCTAATTAGAGTACTTGCCTCGGTTCGTTGACAAGAATAAAACTTACACGAATATCAAAATACTCGAAGGTCGTCCCCTTCGATCAATCTCGTTGCTAAGCTCGAACCTTAACAAAAGAAATAATATAGAATTCATCTCATGTCGTACGAACGTCTAACAATCCAAAATTACGGTAGGAAGTCCTTAAAATGCAATCTGTCTGGATCGCTTAACGCACGCTACGCATCCTATGTAGTGTATGTTAATGCTACTTGTTAGCGCACGCAATACACACAGCCTAGCGTACGCTAACCATGCACGGTCAGTGCCTCACTGATCAGCCGACTGACTTGTCTGATGACTTAACGCACGCTAAGTTCCAAACGTGGCGTACGCTAAACATATTCGATAGCGCACGTTAATTCAAGTAGCTTAGCGCACGCTATGTTGGGATTCCGAAAATAAAACGAAATACACAGCGGAAATAAATACGAATCCCAAACAGGATCGATCAAGTAACGTATATACGAAAAAAAATACATACAAAGGTAAAGATTCATACCCTTGAAGCCTTTGAAATAAATCTTCGTAAAGTGTAGACGATGATCACGATCCCGTCCCGAACACGAAATCCCTTCGTTCCAAGCACCGAAAATTCGAAGCCTCTACTTCACACGCGTCGGAAGTTGCCCGGAAAAATCTACAACACTTCGTTCTATGAAGAACACGGCTAGGAAGTATTGTAGGAATTTTTTCTCTCTTAATTTTTCTTACTTATTTTCACCTCAAAGATGAACAAAATGAAGAAGGAAAATTTTTCTCTCTCTCCTCACTTAAACTCACGGCAGGCAGCTCTTATTTTGCCAAGATGTTCTCACTTTGAAAGTGTGTGTGTGTGTGTAGTAGTTGTTATAATGTGTTGTTTATATATTATCTCAAACATATAATACAAATCATATAATTGAGATAAAATGTCAACACATAATAACATAAATACAACTAACACATACACATGCATGGAAATGATTCCATGTGATGTGGGGAGAGGGAGGGCGGCCCATGGTGGAAGTTTCCTAGAAAACGAGCCGAGTCACTCGGCTCGTGTATCGGACGTTCATCAAATGACTCCGTTAAATACACTCCGTTTAATCACCAATGTATTTATATTAATTAATTAATCTAATTAATTAATAATATCAAATACAAATATATTTCTCTAAGAAATATAATTTATGAATTAAATTAATCACCCGGTAACTTAATTTTAATTCATAAGACCGCTATTTTGATTTATCTAATAAATCATAATTAGATATCCAATATCTAAAATTTATAGAGAGATAATAAATTCACATTTATCCGTCAACGCTCCTGATGCGCGACTCCGTAGGTCCGTCTCAGCCGGCATTGGGAGGAACCAATGAGTGCGGGCAGCACTTAGCCACTAGCGGGCCGCCTTTGTAAACCAGGCGAGAACGAATGAAGGGATCATTCCGAACCATTATGTCGTGAATACTATATACGTATAGACCCTTTATCGGATGTCGGTCAAGTCTCGGGTCACGGTAAAGTCAAACCCTACTATTGACTAGACTCTATACATGTGTTAATGCAAATCAAGACCGATTAATAGTGTATCTAATACGACTATATCGAATGCTTTGGCCAAAGACTCATGATCTTATTTGCCATTAACCGTATAGGACATACGCTGCTCACTAACAGGAGATAAAATCCTTTCTTGGCATACGGTAAAGATCGCTACCCGCCCATATAGTCCGCACTTCGAGGTCGACTCGGCAATCAAGCAAATGAGTCTAACTACTCTAATGACAAACTAAACGTCACAGGCACATCTTCATGAATCCTCAAGTCAAAGGTCCACATACACTATCACAACCTTTTGATTCGTCATCGACTCTTCGAGAGTGAATACCGTGTGACTGAATCGAGTATGAGTCGTGTTCGAGTATACTGGTCCCACCAATATACTTTATAACTATGCTATCAAGACGTGCACACGTCCTAGCATCAGTTATACAAGTCTTATTAAAACTTAATGCCCATTTAAGTTTATTGACTTGCGAACGATTTTCGTAAATAAACTTTAAACACTTCCAGTGAATTTTCTCTTATCCCATAACGAGAATGGAATGTTCATTTTATTTACATGGACTTCACTTCAATGTTTACCAAGTCAAGAATGCAATTGAAATACAATAAACAGTGAATGAATCGAATTGCCTTTTTATTATTTATTCCATAATTACAAGTACAATGCCCCTACTCTCTCATCCCCTGAGTGGCATTCGAGGGCATATTCCTAACAATCTCCCACTTGCACTCAATGCCACACATCATGATATCCAATACCCATGTTCTTCAGATGTATTTCCAAGGCAGCCTGAGATAATGGCTTAGTCAGCGGGTCAGAGACATTGTCTTTTGAGTCTACTCTTTCCAATGAAACATATCCTTTTTCCACCATCTCTCGAACGATGTGGTACTTTCTCTCTATATGCTTGGTGTTGTGGTGAGCCCTCGGCTCCTTGGCTTGGGCGACAGCTCCATCATTATCACAGAATAGTGATATAGGCAACTCCGCGTTAGGCACCACTTGAAGTTCTTGTATAAACTTCTGCATCCAAAAAATGCTTCTTTGCTAGCCTGCGAGGCGACTTGATACTCTGCTTGGCAGGTGGAATCTGCAGTAGCGGTTTGCTTGGAGCTTCTCCAAGATACTGCTCCTCCATTGAGAGTAAATAAATACCCAGATGTCGACTTAGAGTCGTCATTGTCTCCTTGAAAATCAAAATCGGTGAATCCAATCACCTTCAGTTCTCCACCACCATAAGTAAGAACTAAATCTCTAGTTCTTCTTAAGTACTTAAGAATGTTCTTTACGGCAGTCCAATGTTCCCTTCCCGGGTTTGCTTGAAATCGACTTACCATACTCACAGCGTAGGCTAAGTCTGGTCTCGTACACAACATAGCGTACATGAGGCTACCCATTGCCGAGGCATAGGGTACCTTACTCATCTCTCTCTTGTCTTCCTCACTTTGAGGACACATTTTCGTGGTGAGATGAATTCCATGTCGCATGGGAAGGAACCCTCTTTTAGATTCATCCATCTTGAATCTTCTCAGGATTTTATCGATATAAAGGGCTTGGGAAAGTCCTATCATTCTTCGCGGTCTATCTCTGTAAAGACGGATCCCTAGAATATAGGAAGCTTCTCCCAAGTCTTTCATGGAGAACGTTTTAGAAAGCCAAGCTTTCACGGTCTGAGCATTGCTATGTTATTTCCTATAAGTAGAATATCATCTACATATAGTACTAAGAACGCAATGTTGCTCCCATGATCTTTTGTAAACACACGGTTCCTCCTCATTTCGTTCAAGTCAAAGTCCTTAAGCGCCCGTCAAATCGAAGGTTCCAACTCCGAGAAGCTTGCTTCAGACCATAAATGGCTCATTGCAGCTTACACACTTTATGAATATTAGCTTTGGACACAAAACCTTTAGGCTGTTCCATATAGATTTCCTCCTCGAGGTATCCATTTAGAAAAGCCGTTTTGACATCCATTTGCCATATTTCATAATCATAATAGGCAGCAATGGCAAGCATCATGCCAATCGAATTTATCATAGCTACGGGCGAGAAGGTATCATGATAATCGATTCCTTCCCTTTGGGTATAACCCTTTGCCACAAGCCTGGCCTTATAGGCATCAACCTTGCCATCCCCATCAGTCTTTTTCTTATAGATCCATTTATTTCCAATAGTCCTCATGCCAGTTGGAAGATCTACTAGAGTCCAGACCTGATTGGTATGCATCGAGTCTATCTCAGCTTCCATTGCTTCTTGCCATTTATCAGAGTCTACATCCACTATCGCTTGGTCATAGGTGACAGGGTCGTTTTCACTGCTATCAGGTGTGTCGTGGAGACCCAGTTCCTCGACATGTGTATAGCCATACCTCTTAGGTAAGTGATATACCATATCAGACCTTCGAAGTGGAGGTTGTGTTACAATAGGTTCGGTTCTTGATCCCTGATCAAATGTCTCCTTAGGAGTTTCATTATGCTCTTCCAAAGAGATATTTCTACCCGAGCCACCTTCCTGAATGAATTCATCCTCAAGGAAGTGCGCTTGTAATGCCACAACGACCCTATGGTCTTCCGGCATGTAGAATAGATAACCCATCGAGTCCTCTGGGTATCCTATGAAACGTCCTTTTATGGACCTCGCTTCCAGTTTGTCCACCTTAGCCTTTTTGACATAGGCTGGACATCCCCAAATCCTTATGTGATTAAGGCTTGGTTTCTTACCCTTCCACATCTCATGCGGAGTGATAGGAACAGATTTGGAAGGACATTTATTTAGGATATAGGCAGCGGTTAGTAAGGCATACCCCCACAGGTAAATAGGTAAATCAGTGTAATTTAACATGGAGCGAACCATGTCCAACAAAGTCCGATTTCTCCTTTCTGAAACACCATTTAACTGTGGGGTTCCTGGAGGCGTGAATTGTGAAACTATTCCATGTTCCTTAAGGAACTCATCAAACTAAATTCTTTGAATTTAGCAAAGGCTTCAGATTTATGTTTCATTAAGTACACAATCCCATACCTAGTATGATCATCTGTGAACGTTATGAAATATTGATATCCGTCTCGGGCTACTTCTAAAGCACCACAAACATCGGTATGCACCAATCCAAGTTTATCGGCAGCCCTTTCAAAAGTCCTGTGAAGGGAACTTAGTCATTTGCCTCTAAGGCAAGATTCACAAGTTGGATAGGGTTCTACACCCAATGGACTTAAAAGTCCATCTTTTCCATTTACGAACCTTGGTCTGACCAACATGACCAAGTCTAAGGTGCCATTTAAGAGCTTGATTAGTATCTTGCCTACCACGTTTCCTAGTTATAGTGTTCACTGTTGTTTTATTTTGCATGTTCAGATGATATAAACCACTCAACAATGTAGCTGTTCCAACCAATTTATTTCGAAAATAAATTTTACAATCGCCATTGCCAATGAAGAAACAAAATCCTTTCCGATCCAAGGCGGAATGGATCTGATGTTTTATGCCCCTTGGGCAAAACAAGTACTTCATCTAATGTCAAAATAAAACGATTCTAAACCCCGAAGGATTGATCCAATATCGGTTGCCTCGACACTTTGTCCGCTTCCAACAGTGATCATTATTTCCCCAGCTTCAAGTTTTCTACTTCGTTCCAGATCCTGATTCATAGTACAAATGTGAGAAGTGGCACCTGAATCCAGAATCCATGAAGCAGAATATACAGTAGCGGAACAATTAGTTTCAAAAACAAAAAGTTCCGTACCTGATGCGCCATTAATCTTGGGACAAGTCCTTCGCCAGTGGCCCAGCTCACCGCATTCAAGGCATTTGTCCGTAGGTTTTGGACCGCCTACCTTTTGAACCTTTCGGGCCTTGCCCTTTCCTTTTTGCACCCCTTTCTTGGGTTTGTACTGCTCGTAGGTCTTTTTCTTCTTGTTCTTGGACCTCTTAGGCCCAGAAGAAATCACAAGAGCTGGCTCTCTCGGTTTAGTCTTCTTGTTAGGCGATCCGTCACGGTTTATTCATTAGCCCAGCTAATGTGCATGTAATTTCATTACGGTTGAAATTCATTACAAGCTGCGTGAAAGTGTCGGTAGAGATTGAAGGATGAGATCAATTTGAAGGGATAAATCCATATTAAAGTTGAGCACCTCGAGCCTCTCAATCATAGAGATCATCTTGAGGACGTGGTCTCCCACTTTCTCCCCTTCTTTCATCCTAGCTTGAACAACCGCTTTGATATCTCATATCTAGCGATCTACGTGCTCTCCATAAAGTTCGGTCAAGTGTGCGAGAATGCCTAGCGAAGTCATTTTCTCGTGCGCTCTCTGACTCATTAGTCATTGAGCCCATCATAAAACCACGGACTAGCACATCATCCTTGACCCATTTTTCATGGGCGTCAATGTCTTCTGATTACCCCTAGTCCGGATTGGAGTCGGTGGAATGTCCGCCTCAAGGCGTATCGAGAGACTCCATAGTGAGTACAATCATCGATTCCGCAACCATCAATAAAGTTAGGGCGATTAGGAGATTCTTTTCAAGTAGTATTGCAAGTGGGTTTTTAGCCATTTTAGAGATTCAATTTCGTTTTCTGCAAAGATTTAGACAAGATTAAATTAGTGACTTGTTTAATTATGACCGAGTATAGAACTTAAGGGCTTGTATAATTCTTGTCTCGGCTCCCACTAATTTTATCGGAATTATACACTCCCATGTTATAATCCGGAAATCATGGTTAGATCGACTTCTTAGTGGTGATCAAGTTCTTTACAAATTTTAACAGACGCAACCTATCAGGTTTCTTGCCAATTAATTTCTGTAAAGTGGTGTCTAACACCAACCCGTCTAACGGATGATTTGATCTTCTTTTACCCCTAGTCTTCATGCCCTCAACCTATCATGTTTCTTGGCAATTCAGACTATCTAAGTTGTTGACCATCAACGTCTATCAGTTTGACTATTGAATCTCACCCGGCAACCTATCAGGTTTCTAGGGGCGAAATTTATCACCAACCGAAAGCATCTAATGCACTCAAGAATTTTTCAACCTCTACCAAATGTACTACCCCGATAACTCGGAAGCATAGCACACCAGCTCGGGTATCAATTTTCTACGAGTTTGATGGAGGGTAGGAAACCTCGTAACCTTTTTCAAACTTAGTCTGTTTGTAGTCGGGAGAATTTCGCGATTAATGTTACACTTTGCACATTAATTCAATTATACGCGCGTTAGTTGGTTTGTCAATCATTCAAAATGAAAAAGCAAGATAACCTAGTTACTACCAACATATAGCTCATGGACCTAATTCCTAAATCTTGGGCCAAGCGAATGACCCAATAAAAAACGATCTTGATTCTTCGTCTTCTCGGTCGGTTGTCTTCGGTCTTCTTCATACCCAAAATAATAATTACATCATTGAAAAATTGCATCCTATACAAGTTTTTCTAGTAAATATAAATAGGCTCAAAACGGCCTTTACAACCCAATCGAATCGAACAAATCAAAAAACTAAGTCCACGAGCTATATCACCATCACATAAGGATTCCATACAACATGTAATGGCAACGAAATTAAACAGTTAATCTTAATATAAATTAATCTAATCAATTTCTACTATATTATTCCAATTAATATAAAGTGGCATTAAAATTAAATAATCAATTAAGATATTAATCCAATCAATATAAAATTAATCTATTCAATTTTAATGGTATTAATCTAATTAATACTAATAATCGTCATTTAAATTCATTCGAAGTAATGCGGCCAAAATAATATTTTCGTTTAATTTATTTCCCTTAACACAAAAATATGCCAAATATTAATTTAGTCAAATTAAAATCCAATATAAATTTTGGGAAATAATTACAACGAAATATAAACTTAAAACGGACTCCCGGATAATTCGGTTTTAGGCCCGGCCATGGCCGATTCAAAATCGGGCCAAAACCCGAGGGCTGGCGAGCCAAGCTTAGCGGTGGCCGAGTCTGATCGGCAGCATCGGCCGCCTCTTGGCAATGCGGCCGAGACATGGCCGAGCATGCTCGGCAACACCGGGCAGTGAGGCTGATCTTTGCCGGCCTACTGCCGGCGACCGTTTCTTCGTTTTTCGGCCGTTTCCAAAAACGTGATGCTACAACGAACAATTTAAAATCTACGATTATTCCAAACATGATTCTAAATCATAATCATCATCCAAAAGCATTCAAAATGCACAAATAATCGTATATACGGAAACATTGACCTCGCTCGATACCCTTTGTTGGGATTAGAAAATAAAACGAAATCTGCGGAAATAAATACGAATCCCAAACAGGATCGATCAAGTAACGTATATACGAAAAAAAAATACATACAAAGGTAAAGATTCATACCCTTGAAGCCTTTGAAATAAATCTTCGTAAAGTGTAGACGATGATCACGATCCCGTCCCGAACACGAAATCCCTTCGTTCCAAGCACCGAAAATTCGAAGCCTCTACTTCACACGCGTCGGAAGTTGCCCGGAAAAATCTACAACACTCTGTTCTATGAAGAACACGGCTAGGAAGTATTGTAGGAATTTTTTCTCTCGTAATTTTTCTTACTTCTTTTCACCTCAAAGATGAACAAAATGAAGAAGGAAATTTTTTCTCTCTCTCCTCACTTAAACTCACGGCAGGCAGCTCTTATTTTGCCAAGATGTTCTCACTTTGCAAGTGTGTGTGTGTGTAGTAGTTGTTATAATGTGTTGTTTATATATTATCTCAAACATATAATACAAATCATATAATTGAGATAAAATGTCAACACATAATAACAAAAATACAACTAACACATACACATGCATGGAAATGATTCCATGTGATGTGGGGAGAGGGAGGGCGGCCCATGGTGGAAGTTTCCTAGAAAACGAGCCGAGTCACTCGGCTCGTGTATCGGACGTTCGTCAAACGACTCCGTTAAATACACTCCGTTTAATCACCAATGTATTTATATTAATTAATAATATCAAATACAAATATATTTCTCTAAGAAATATAATTTATGAATTAAATTAATCACCCGGTAACTTAATTTTAATTCATAATACCGCTATTTTGATTTATCTAATAAATCATAATTAGATATCCAATATCTAATATTTATAGAGAGATAATAAATTCACATTTATCCGTCAACGCTCCTGATGCGCGACTCCGTAGGTCCGTATCGTAGGCATTGGGAGGAACCAATGAGTGCGGGCGGCACTTAGCCGGCTAGCGGGCCGCATTGTAAACCCTGGCGAGAACGAATGAAGGGATCATTCCGAACCATTATGTCGTGAATACTATATACGTATAGACCCTTTATCGGATGTCCTGGTCAAGTCTTCGGTCACGGTAAAGTCAAACCCTATTATTGACTAGACTCTATACATGTGTTAATGCAAATCAAGACCGTGATTAATAGTGTATCTAATACGACTATATCGAATGCTTTGGCCAAAGACTCATGATCTTATTTGCCATTAACCGTATAGGACATACGCTGCTCACTAACGGAGATAAAATCCTTTCTTGGCATACGGTAAAGATCGCTACTGCCCGTATAGTCCGCACTTGAGGTCGACTCGGCAATCAAGCAAATGAGTCTAACTACTCTAATGACAAACTAAACGTCACGGGCACATCTTCTCGAATCCTCAAGTCAAAGGTCCACATACACTATCACAACCTTTTGATTCGTCATCGACTCTTCGAGAGTGAATACCGTGTGACTGAATCGAGTATGAGTTGTGTTCGAGTATACTGGTCCCACCAATATACTTTATAACTATGCTATCAAGACGTGCACACGTCCTAGCATCAGTTATACAAGTCTTATTAAAACTTAATGCCCATTTAAGTTTATTGACTTGCGAACGATTTTCGTAAATAAACTTTAAACACTTCCAGTGAATTTTCTCTTATCCCATAACGAGAATGGAATGTTCAGTTTATTTACATGGACTTCACTTCAATGTTTACCAAGTCAAGAATGCAATTGAAATACAATAAACAGTGAATGAATCGAATTGCCTTTTTATTATTTATTCCATAATTACAAGTACAATGCCCCTACTCTCTCATCCCCTGAGTGGCATTCGAGGGCATATTCCTAACACGCTAATCATGCATGGCAGTTCACTGAAGGGCAGCAGATTGTACAAATGGTGATGAAGTATGCGATTTCCTCAGTGATTAATGTTTGTGATCCGAATACATGCTATGTTCATAAACTTATGAATGATCTCACGGATAATAACAACTTCGAGATACAAGTATACGTATAATCATCACAACACCATCATCCATCTTGATTACAATTCTCATGCGAAGTTTGGTGATCTCTGGTTGGTGCATTAGATTTTACTATCATTATACACATTCGGACTTCATCTTGAGGTGAATTAACAATTCCAACTATATGAAAGAATATTTCCTAAGATGATTCTTCCCTTAAGTACTTGTAACCGAAATAATACCACCTTCAATTTATGATCACTAAGATAACATAAATCATACGGATAACCAACTTCAGAATGTTTCTCTCATCATTTGAAGTATTAGGATTCCCACTACAAGGTTCCAACAATAATATCATAAGCATAGACATTACCATCTTCTAAACATGATGTTTGTTGAATAATTCACTAATGAAATTCAATATCTCATTAGCATGATCATCTAATTCCTTATAATCCAAATATAAGGTTGGAGATAGATTGAACATACCTTAATATGACGAAATTACTGAACCGCAAGGTAGAATCCGACTCCGGTTGGTTATATGCCACTCCAAGGTGTTACTTCTCTTCAATGATCACTCACAAGTAATATCCAATATTCAAGGATCAAGAAGATGAGTTCTAAGTGTGTTAGAAGGATAATTATTGTTCTCTGGTCTCTCAAGACTGAAGAGTAAACGAAGGAAATGTAAGCCAAAACGGATTGTTGTCTCATTTATAACATTCTGCACTTTAGCTAATTAGCGCACGCTACCATACATACTTAGCGCACGCTAATAAGCGTTGACTCCAAAACTGTCCAGGTTCGTCTGCGGGAATCTTATCCGGACCCATGTCCCGGCTGACGCATGTGCTAGCCGCCCATCTCAATAATTGAGTGCCTAGCGCACACAACTCCTACATACGTAGCGTGCACTAGTAGTAGCCGATATCGCGCGTTAAGCTACATTCTTAGCGTGCGCTATCACGAGTTTGCATGAGAAATTTTGCATGTTGTTATACTTATGTACAAAGATACCAATGCAAGAAATATCATACTCCAATTATCAAGATCACAAATCCAAATAATACAGGGTTCGAATACAGATGAAATACACAGTAATAAATCTGGATATTACATACTCTCCTACTAAAAAGGAGTTTCGTCCCGATACTCAAGACGAAAATAACTCGGGATATCTGGACTTCATGCCATCTTCCGTTTCCCATGTGGCTTCTTCCACTCCGTGACGTGACCATTGAACTTTGACCAAAACGATTGGTTTGTTCCTCAACTGCTTAACTCGACTCTCGAGTATCTTGACCGGTCTTTCTTCAAATGTCCCATCTTGAGCGACTTCGATCTCGCCGAAATCAATGACATGACTAGGATCTGGTATATACCTCCGTAACTGGGATACGTGGAACACGTTATGAACATGGCACAATGACGGCGGCAATGCCAATCTGTATGCCAACTCTCCAACCCTCTCAAGGATTTCAAATGGTCCGATATATCTCGGACTCATCTTTCCCTTCCTTCCAAAACGAAAAATTCCTCGAGTAGGAGAAACTTTTAAAAGTATGTGGTCTCCCGTACTGAACTCCAAAGGGCGACGGCGTACGTATGCATAAGATTTCTGTCGACTCTGGGCGGTCGACAGTCTTTCACGAATTAAGGCTATCTTCTCTCGAGTCTGTACGATCAACTCTGGTTATGTTCCGATCAAATCTGATGAATCATCCCAGCATAGGGGCGATCTGCATCTTCTCCCGTATAATGCTTCAAATGGTGCCATCTTAATGGAAGCATGCCAACTATTATTGTAAGTAAATTTAATCAGCGGTAGATGAACTTCCCAATCAGTTGACCAATCTAAGGCACAAGCCCTCAGCATATCTTCCACCGTTTGAATGGTCCTCTCGGATTGTCCGTCAGTTTGCAGATGATAAGCTGTACTGAAGTTCAATTCGGTCCCCAAGGCCTTATGAACTGCTTTCCAAAAGTGAGACACAAAACGGCCGTCTCGATCAGAAATAATGGTCTTCGGTGTACCATGCAGTCGAACTATCTACGAAATAAATACTCGTGCCAATCTCTCTGGTCCCCACGTATCCTTAATACCTAGAAAATGAGCTGATTTGGTTAGACGATCAACTATCACCCAAATCATGTTCATTCCTGTCTTGCTTCTCGGCATGCCAGTGATAAAGTCCATCGATATGTCCTCCCACTTCCATTCAGGAATCGGGAGCGGCTTCAACATTCCGGCAGGTCGTTGATGCTCGATCTTAACCTTCTGACAAGTCAAGCATTTCGAAAGATAGTCCGCTACATCTTTCTTCATGTTGCCCCACCAGAAATTCTGTTTCAAGTCCTTATACATCTTACTGGTGCCCGGGTGGATAGAATAGGGCGAGCTGCGAGCTTCCTTAATAATCGTCTGTTTCAGAACACCGACATCAGGAACACAGAATCGGTTCTGAAATCTCAAAACTCCATCATCATGAATTAGGAATCCGAGGGCCTTTACCTTGATCACTTCATCACGTAACCGAATCATCAGAGGATCATCTGCCTGTCTAGATTTGACTTCTTCGGTTAATGACGAAGTTAATTCCATCACGCACAGTTGTCCTTGGACTCTTTGTAACCACACTTCAATTCCTTCTCTAATCATCTATCGTTGAAGGCTAAGTTGGGAGGTCAGAGTATCCAGTATCTGAATAGAAACAGGCTTGCGGCTAAGTGCATCTGCCACCACATTCGCTTTGCCTGGATGATATAAAATCTCCAAGTCGTAGTCCTTAATCAGCTCTAACCATCTTCTTTGCCGCATGTTCAGCTCTTTCTGACTGAAGATGTATTTGAGACTCTTGTGATCAGTAAAGATCTGACAGTGAGTCCCGTACAGGTAATGTCTCCAGATCTTCAAAGCAAAAACTACTGTCGCTAGCTATAAATCATGTGTTGGGTAATTCACTTCACAAGGTTTTAGCTGTCGCGAAGCATAAGCGATCACCTTGTCATTCTGCATCAATATGCATCCGAGTCCTTGGTTCGAAGCATCACTGTAAACTATGAATCCTCCAGTCCCCTGTGGAAGTGATAAATTTGGTGTTGTCGTCAATCTTCTCTTCAATTCATCAAAACAAGTCTGACACGACTCGTTCCACTCAAACTTTTGAGTTTTCTGCAGGAGTCGAGTAAGTGGGCGGGAGATTTTAGAAAACCCTTCCACGAATCGACGATAATATCCAGCAAGTCCTAAGAAGCTTCGGACTTCTTTCACGTTCTTTGGAGGCTTCCAATCCATAATTGCTTCGATCTTCTGAGGATCTACTCGGACTCCTTTAGCTGATACCACATGGCCGAGAAACATTACTTCCTTTAGCCAGAATTCACACTTAGAAAGTTTGGCGTACAATTGCTCGCTTCTCAAAAGTTCCAATACAATCCGCAAATGCTGCGCAAGTTCTTCCGGGCTCTTAGAATACACCAGAATGTAATCAATAAACACGACCACAAATTTATCCAAATATTCGATGAACACTCGGTTCATCAATTGCATGAATACAGCAGGTGCATTAGTGAGACCAAACGGCATCACTACAAACTCATAGTGTCCATAGCGAGTTCTGAATGCTGACTTTGGGACATCATATTCCTTAATCCTCAGCTGATGGTATCATGATCTCAGATCGATTTTAGAAAATACTGTTGCTCCGTGCAACTGGTCAAACAAATCATCAATCCGTGGCAATGGATATTTGTTCTTAATCGTCATCTTGTTCAGCTCTCGATAGTCGATACACAGTCGGAGCGATCCATCCTTCTTTCGGACAAAAAGAACTGGCGCTTCCCAGGGCGAAACGCTTGGCTGGATATAGCCTTTGTCCAGTAACTCCTCCAGCTGCTTTTTCAGTTCATACATCTCAGTGGGTGCCATACGATACAGCGCCTTAGAAATTGGTGTAGCTCCAGGTTCCGGCTCAATGGTGAATTCTACATCCCGTCGTGGAGGTAGTCCAGGTAACTCATCAGGAAATACATCTGGAAATTCGTTAACAACAGGAATGGATGAAAGTTCCACAATTTTGTCTTCTCTCTTCATTGCATAACACCAGTATCCGGTACAACCCTGTTTCAATAATTTGACAGCTTTCATCACTTTGATCAACTTTCCTGAGCTTCCTGGTTTCCATCCCTCAAACAGTACTTCGGAGCCATCGTCAGCGATCAGCGAAATATTCCTCCTTCGGTAGTTTACAATAGCTCCATAACGATTAAGCTAATCATCTCCGAGTATCAGGTCGTCTCCTTGCATTTCTATTACAATTAGATTTGACAGCCACTCTCTGCCCCCAAATAATACAGGAAAATCTCTAGTCTCTAAGTTCCCAACAATCCTCTCTCCACTCGGTAAACCAACAACATAAGGTTCACAAGTATGAAAACCAGAAATATTCAAACGATTTACACAAGACAAGGATATAAAAGAATGCGTAGCTCCTGTATCGAATAAAACGCTAACTGGCTGGGAAAGGATCTCGGACAGATGCCGGATGCGGCAAGAAGATCTCGATCGTCTGTCCTCCTCATCTCGTACAGACGTGGGGGAACAGATCCGGCACTCGATGTCCCCTTTCGGTCCCATTGTCCTCTGCCTCGTCCGCGGCCAAAACTCTGAGGCATCTGAACACTTTGCTGTGTCTGTTGGATACTAGCTTCCTTCTGAACTGGCTGCAATGAACAGGTTCCATTGAACTTGGTGACATCCTTGCAAAACGTCGCACAGTGCCCTTCCTGTCCGCAATCAAAACATGTAATTGGAGTATGCAAACAATCACTCCAAAGGTGGCCTGGGCGACCACAGTTAAAGCACTTCCTAGATGTATCCGTCGTGGCTGACATTGTTCCGAAATTCTTTCCGCTCTTAGATGGGTGCGGAGGTTTCTTGAAAGAATGAAAGGATGACTGGGCTTTGCGAGGCCCGTTGTTCTTGTGCTCTATAAAAGTACCAGAGACTTTATGCTTCTTCTACTCCATAAACTTCTCCATTGCTGCTTCTTTGATTTCATACGCCAACGTCTTATCCTGGTATTGACGGAGAGTGGTACATTCAAAACCGGACATGTACCTCTGGATTTCTGGTTTCATCCTCATTTCAAAATGAATCATCATCTCTGCATCTGTTCTGACCAGATGTCGAACAAATGCTAGCTGCTGGTTAAACGTCTTAATTGTCTGGGATACGGGTTCGTCTGATGGCTGAGCAGAGAAAAACTCCCGAACCTTGGCTTCCCTCACAGGATGAGGGCAGTACTGAGCTTCCATCATCATTTTAAATTCTGTCCAATCAGCATCATGATCTGCAGGTCGGATAGCTTCCCACCACTCGGATGCTTCCCCTATCAGAAAGTATTGAGCGATAGAGGCTCTCCGGTCATCTGGGCAGTTAATTCCGGCAAAGATTTTCTCCAGTTCCTTCAACCAATGGTCCCATGTGGGAGTTTCGGAAAAGCCGTCAAATTTGGGTGGTTGCATCTTCGCCACCTCTTGTAACCATCGGTCACCTCGATTTCCCATTTCTGGAATCCTTTGTTATCCATCTCCCTGCTGAAATCCCGCCGCCACCTGCATTCGGTCCACGACCTGAGCGAACTGAGTCATCTGGTTCACAACTTGACGAAGGATTTCTGGTACAGCAGGTTCCGGTTCGTTATTGATGGATCGTTGCGGCTCGCCTGAGCTATGACTGGCCTGATTAGAAGGCGATGCTTCCCTTTCAGCATTCCTTCGTCCGCGTCCACTACCGCGACCACGTCCACGTCCGCCTCTCAACATACTGTAAGTATAAATACTCAATATACAGGAAACAACATCGTTCTAATGTTCAAGTATAAAGAGATACAACATGTAAAGAACGAGATAGAGTTTAGGAACTTACAACCACCTTTCGCATGAAGACGTAGGCAGTACAGTGATGTCATTCATGGCCGGTTGCCTCAAAAGACGTAAATGACCCCTATTTTAACCCAATGGCCAAGATATCCATAATCTTAGCTCCGATACCATATTCTGTAACACCCCCGATATATTCAGGAATATTACAGCGCCGTAAATCCTTTACATAAGAATTTACAAGGCTGAAGAAATGAAATGACAATAACAGATACCAACTTATGAAAACACTGAAATAAAATACAACAGTCTGGTTCAAAACCGAGAATACAAATATCCAATGAAGGGTTATTAATACATCACCAAAAATCCAAACATCATAAACTGATGAGGTACTCGAGTACTTATTGAAATAACCAACAAACAACAGACAATAAACCCGGCCGGAACATCACTCTGCACCCTCGTCGTCATGCAGCTCCAGTGGTTGTTTCCCCACTCTCCTGGATCCTGAACATAAACATATGTTCACCCCCGAAGGGGTTAGCACAACGATGCTAGTACAAGTAAAATAATCATACAACAGTGATATAATCAACAATTAATCATAACATGTTTCTCCAACGAGAAATATCAACAACACATATTATGTCATAACAGTTTCAACATACTGATGGTATTCCAATGATCCAGCGCACACAGCTATAGATTCCCATGATGATCCCGTCGGACCAACACATGGTGGAATTACCTGTCCAACGACCCAGCGCACACAGCTATAGATTCCCATGATGATTCCCGTCGGATCAACGCATGGTGGACATATAATCACAACACATTTACACAATACAATCACATCATAACTGTCATAATATACACAATTCTAATTAGAGTACTTGCCTCGGTTCGTTGACAAGAATAAAACTTCCACGAATATCAAAATACTCGAAGGTCGTCCCCTTCAATCAATCTCGTTGCTAAGCTCGAACCTTAACAAAAGAAATAATATAGAATTCATCTCATGTCGTACGAACGTCTAACAATCCAAAATTACGGTAGGAGGTCCTTAAAATGCAATCTGTCTGGATCGCTTAACGCACGCTACGCATCCTATATAGTGTATGTTAATGCTACTTGTTAGCGCACGCAATACACACAGCCTAGCATACGCTAACCATGCACGGTCAGTGCCTCACTGATCAGCTGACTGACTTGTCTGATGACTTAACGCACGCTAAGTTCCAAACGTGGCGTATGCTAAACATATTCGATAGCGCACGTTAATTCACGTAGCTTAGCGCACGCTAATCATAAATGGCAGTTCACTGAAGGGCAGCAGATTGTACAAATGGTGATGAAGTATGCGATTTCCTCAGTGATTAATGTTTGTGATCCGAATACATGCTATGTTCATAAACTTATGAATGATCTGACGGATAATAACAACTTCGAGATACAAGTATACATATAATCATCACAACACCATCATCCATCTTGATTACAATTCTCATGCGAAGTTTGGTGATCTCTAGTTGGTGCATTAGATTTTACTATCATTATACACATTCGGACTTCATCTTGAGGTGAATTAACAATTCCAACTATATGAAAGAATATTTCCTAAGATGATTCTTCCCTTAAGTCCTTATAACCAAAAATAATACCACTTCCAATTTATGATCACTAAGATAACATAAATCATACGGATAACCAACTTCAGAATGTTTCTCTCATCATTTGAAGTATTAGGATTCCCACTACAAGGTTACAACAATAATATCATAAGCATAGACATTCCCATCTTCTAAACATGATGTTTGTTGAATAATTCACTAATGAAATTCAATATCTCGTTAGCATGATCATCTAATTCCTTAGAATCCAAATCTAAGGCTGGAGATAGATTGAACATACCTTAATATGACGAAATTACTGAACCGCAAGGTAGAATCCGACTCCGGTTGGTTATATGCCACTCCAAGGTGTTACTTCTCTTCAATGATCACTCACAAGTAATATCCAATATTCAAGGATCAAGAAGATGAGTTCTAAGTGTGTTAGAAGGATAATTATTGTTCTCTGGTCTCTCAAGACTGAAGAGTAAACGAAGGAAATGTAAGCCAAAACGGATTGTTGTCTCATTTATAACTTTCTGCACTTTAGCTAATTAGCGCACGCTACCATACATACTTAGCGCACGCTAATAAGCGTTGACTCCAAAACTGTCCAGGTTCGTCCGCGGGAATCTTATCCAGACCCATGTCTCGGCTGGCGCATGTGCTAGCCGCCCAGCTCAATAATTGTGTGCCTAGCGCACGCAACTCCTACATACGTAGCGTGCGCTAGTAGTAGCCGATAGCGCGCGTTAAGCTACATTCTTAGCGTGCGCTATCACGAGTTTGCATGAGAAATTTTGCATGTTGTTATACTTATGTACAAAGATACCAATGCAAGAAATATCATACTCCAATTATCAAGATTACAAATCCGAATAATATAGGGTTCGAATACAGATGAAATACACAGTAATAAATCTGGATATTACAACAATTATGGTATCGGAGCCTAGGTTTTGTGAAAACTGGGCATGTGTGTTATGTGGATCTACCGGTGTGGTGGTAGCGTGATGTTGTGATATGGATTTCTGGTTATTAAAACTGTGATGTTTTGGAACTGTGGTATTTTTGAGTTCTGTTGTAGTGTTGTGTGGATTTGGTGATTGTTGGTATTTTCAAGACCGACGAGGCAGGGAGTGAACGCTGGTGCCGTAGTCATGTGCAATGGGCGGCTCAAATCGGAAAGTGTACGCCGGTGCGAGGCACGTGTCAAGGAGCAACTTTCGGTGTGGAGTGGAATGCCGGTGATACGGGCATGTGTCAAGGAGCGGCTCATGCACTCTAGGTGAGGAGGACACAACGTCACAAATCCCACACAAAACTCGACAGTTCTCTAAACTGTAATATGATCTTAGCGGAGATCAATTGTTTTCGAAATTGTGTGAGTAATTGCGAAAATTACCAATTTTTTGGTATTGGCATTTTATTCTGTTGAGATTTTCGAAATGGAGTCATATGCTAGTATCACGGGAGATCATCGACTTCAAAGACCTGTAAGTATATTGTTCTAATTGTTCGATAATGATTATTTACTTTTGGTGATGTTGGATTTTCTGATTAAACTGTTGTTTGTAAGAGGATTGCAAGTTTCGAGAACGAAACTTATTTTTAAGGGGGGTAGTATGTAATATCCTGAATTTTAGGAATACATACCGACTAAATACGGGATTTGTAAATTTATTTGAATGTATTGGAGTTATATTTCTGGTCTTGGAACATTTAAAATAAGAAACGGATACCAGAAATGTTAGTAGAAACAAGATTGGACATTTTCTCGGAGGTGTCGTGGGCAAGTATCAACTTTGAAAAATTACCACGGATATTTGGGATGTTCGAAAATTCTGAAAATTAAAATTATTATGTAGATTTGAGTTAGATTTCCGACGGTTCAAATGACGAGCCAATCGGAGTTCGGACGAAGAAGTTATGATCGAATTAGTGGAAGACTGTCAGCTGTCGGGCACCGTGCGTCACTGCGTGCGTCAGCGCCCGACAACGTCCGAGAATCCCGCGCGAGCGAGGCACGGGTCGTCACTCGTAATGCCTAGTCATGATGCTGTCTTGACCAACTAGGCGATTTTAAACCCGGAAAGAGTGGCCTTACCTTTAAGACTGTCCCATACCACTTATCCACACCTGTATAAAATTTACACGACTTAAAGCACATACGTTTATATCCTACATTGGAGATTTTTATATCCTCCAAAATGCTCAAACACTCAGCAAATCAGAGCAGCCTTGTCCAGGAGACGCCCAGTAGATGTTTGATGAAATTCCCCAGAGAATCTGTGAATTCCAGTCTGGGTTGCCTTATTTGAACTCGATTATCTCTCAATAGGTAAGTTATTTTACGAATACATATCGAGCAGATTATAAAGCAAATCCATATAAGTATAAATCTTATTTGGACCGTAGGTATTGAGTCAAAATACCTTGTTAATATGAACTGTTTTATAGTGAGTCAGCCCTGCTATTTTCAGTCACTTCCCAGCAACATTTCTTTTGAAGTTGATTGAGTTGTCTAGTTTGAACACGTATATCTTTGAATCTGCAAGTCTATTTTTGATAAAGTTTCATGAAATTGGTACCAGATATACATGTTATCATAAATCAGTTTTGATTTTGATTTTTCTGAACTGTTAAGACTCCTGTATTTATCAATACATTACCGAGTCAGCTCTATATTTTTCGTTTGTATCGAACGGGTTGAATACCTTATATTTGTGTTTAAGGATTAATAACTATGATTATTAATATTTTCCATATGAAAATCATGAGTTTTCAAAATTGATGACTTTGGAACATTTTTCTTATTTAAATAGTACGAAGTTTTTATTCGATCAAATAATGGTTATATCATAAATACAACCGAAAAATATTGAATATTATTTTTATATTTAAAATAATATTCTGGAGTTTTAGTAATGAACTTGTTAAAGTTCGGATCGTCACTTTTGAGAAAGAGGAAAACAAAATTATAAAATTGGGATAGACGTTGATCGTGAAAATCGAATGTCGTAGTATACTGTTATCGATATCGGGATATAAATATTTTGTCAAGGTGTGGGAATCGAACCTCGGGACTGATTTGCTTTACCGACCCAGCTATTTGAGGCAAGTTGTTACTTGTTTGGTTGTAGTGCTTCGATAAGTAATTTCAATTGCATTTCATAAGTATTTTATGTTGTATTGCATATTGATGAATGAATAATGAAGTTTCTGTAAAGATTGTAGTATTCGGATGATTTTGAGGATATTTGGATATTCTTGGTCTACGGTATGCGTTTCGGAAGGAAATCCAAATAGAGATATATTTTTATGGTAATCGTACATAGAGGATTGTGTACCGGAAAGTATTCGGTATTGAGGTATTATACGGTAATGTTGTGATATTGAGAATTTGACGATGTTGTGTCAAGAATTAACACTCTCCGACCGGCGATCGCCTCGGAGATCGGGCGACCGAGTCACTGCCGAGCAGCCAAGGCGTAATCAGGCCGGCGACCAAAGCGGCCGAGCCTTTACCCAGCGGACGAGCTAAATCGGCCAACCGAAGGTCCCAGGACAAGTCCCGGTGTCGAGCGATCGACCTCAGATACGATCGTCACTCGGTACTCGGCGACCGACTCCTGGCGACCGACAAGCAGGCGATCCTCTCTCGGCATCTGCCGACCGACCCTTGGTGACCGACCGAATGTCGACCCTCAGCAACTGGCCGATGGCGACCTCTGATGACCAACTAGAGACGACCGCCTCATGACGATCAGGGCCGATGGCCATCCAGTCGGCAAAGGCCGAGCCTCAAGACTGGCACCACGTGCAAGGGCCGAGACAAGATCCGCGAATCACGGGGCATTGACCACAGCCTGGCAGAATCTTTCCACCAGCCGACAAGCCGCCGAAAGCTGTCAGTAGGGCCGAATGTGACATTGACTCCGGACGCGTGGTGACCCCTCATTGGACCGCCACCGGCGCCACCTCTCTTCTCGACTTTAACCCGGCCGGGTGATCGCCCCATTATAATATTGGCCGTGGACGATCGCCCCATTATTATAATGGCGAACGCGATCGCCACCAAAGGACAGACCCGCCGCCACTATAAATACAAGGCACCGCACTCGGCCAAGGGCTGCATTATCGCGATTTCAGCACATTATACCGAGATTCGACTCTCAAAACACTCCCCAATATTGTGATTTCGCCTCTCTGCACTCGCGGAATTCCCAAAGATTGCTATCTCCAACTCTTGGCAACAGCTATCATTCGGTCTTACTTCTCCCGGCCTCTCTCATCAGGAAGACGATCGGCAGGGACGAAGAACACCGAGCTTCGCTCAAGAGCCGGATTAACAGAGTCTTTTTACACTCATTGTATTTAGATTTCTCTCATTAATACTTGTATCCACGAATATTTGTATTAATAACATCTCGCGAGAGTATTCAAGCCCGGGCCTAACAAACCCGGCAAATCTTGTATTATTTATCTTCTCTCGGAAGTGCTCCCGCAATTGTTGTTTGTTGTCCGCCTTCCAGCAGTATTAATCTTCGGATAAATATTTTGGGCAACAACAATTGGCGCTAGAAGAAGGGGATCCAACCCTCAAATTTATATACCTACCGTCCCGAAGAACACTCACTGTTCTCGGGGCAGATACTTGAAGTGACACTCACTGCACTTCAAAGAAATCTTTCAGAAATCATGTCTTCCGCCTCCGCGTCGAAGAAAGCCGCTGACCAGCCGGCCAGACCCCCCGTTCCGTCCCAGTCCGAGCCGCAACCGATGGTGGAAGGCAGCCGCCACGGTCAGAGACGCTCGATCCCATCCCTGGGCGGCGGCCCGAGCCTCTCGCTCGATCAGCTCCGAACCAAGGAACAAATCGACGAGGTCATGGCCGTCCTACAGGAGCGACGGAGTGCTCTCGACGCGCCTCCTGCTACCACCCCCTCGGCCTCCCGCCGGAAGTCCAAGCAGAAGCTCAAGGCGTTATTGGCCGAGCGATCGCCAAGAGGCTCTCGTCCGCAAGAAGAGGCGCTCGCCAGCCGGGGCACCTCTGTCTTCGATCGCCTGGGCAGTGACCCGACCAGCGGCCGGGGCGATCCGGCCCGGCTACGAGACGACGGAGTTTGAGTCCGTCACCAGGAGCTCGGCCTACCCGGCTCCCAGAAGGCAGCCCAGCCGTCTGGCTCCCCCTCGCCAAATTGCCGAGGTCGGTAGCAGCGGAGTCCGGAGATCGGTACACGATCGCCTCAGCTCCCGCTCCCAAAGCCGATCGACAAGCGACCGAGCCACGGCGATGGCTGCGATGCAACGTCAGATCGACGACATGAAGGCGCTCCTGCAATCCAGGGCAGGCGCCATGAAGACGATCGCCGAGCCAAGCGAGCCGCTCGCGATCGACATCGAGCTCGCCCCGGTGCAGCACAAGATCGCTCCTCCTCAGACACCCGTGTACGAGGGGCGATCGGACCCCCAAACACACCTGCACAAGTTCAACATCTACATGACCGGGTGTGGGGCATCTGACGCGACCAGGTGCCGAATGTTCCCTCTGACACTGGACGACCTCGCCCACCGGTGGTACACCTCATTGCCGCCTCGGTCCATTGGCTCCTTTAACGAGCTGGCGCACGTCTTCACAGAGTACTTCGCCACCAGAGTCGTCCAACCTGAAGGTCGCCTTCGCATGATGCAAATCAAGCAGGGAGAAGAAGAGTCCGACTCGGACTACATCGACCGGGTAGACGGGATCATTCTCAACGGCGAGCCCGTAAGCGATGAGACCGCCTTCTACGCGGTCCTAGGAGGATTTCAGGGTTTTTCGCCTATGTTCAGGCATCTCACGAAGACCCAACCGACGACCTACGCAGCTTTACGGGCTGGAGCCGCAGATTTTCTGGCCAGGCAGAGGCTTCTTCTTAGCCTAGGAGTACCGCGATCGGCGCCCGAGCGACGACCTCCGGTCTTCCAGCCCGAGCGACGACCTCCAGTCTTCCAGCCCGATCGCTATTATCCAGCCGAGCCGGAGGACTCGCTCACCGCCTACAGTCCATCATGAGGGACTAAGGCTCGCGATCGCCTCCGCCGTACACCATAAAGCCATGGTCCTGGCAGTCGATGGAACCGACTGCTTCGGCCATGCAAGGTCCATTTCGGCCGAGATCGCCCGCCCTTCGTTTAAATACGAGGCCGGCGTAGTCTGAGGGCTCTCCAACATTAATCAGTGGACACATGCCACAACCCCGTCTCAACGTACACCGTCGAGGTCGGCCATCTCCATGGCTGGCCGAGGTGGAAGCAGAGCTAACAAGCCGCGGGCGTGGAGTTGATTCATCCGACGCTGCCCCGCGCAAGGACTCCTCTAGACCGAGACCGCACGCCCTTCGTTTAAATACGAGGCGAGGCGCAGCCTAACAGAGGACCCTCATAATAAAGTGAGTCACGAGACACTCAATGTCTTCGCGCACCAAGACACGGTCATGGAGTCGGTCCATCGATCTCCGCGACTGTGCACGATTCCTCAAACAAGCGAAACCACCAAGTTTCCGAGGGGGATCGGCCAATGTTGTTTTTTGCAGGTACAAGACCGAATGATAGCCAACCAATCGACCATGATAGACCAAGTCTGAATCCTAAGTCAGCTCAGCAAGATCGCCCGTCCTCATCCTTACACGATCGCCAGCAAGAACCACCTCGCCCCATGTCTTCAACATAGGAGCAAGCTGGGGGGCAATTGTTGTGTCAAGAATTAACACTCTCCGACCGGCGATCGCCTCGGAGATCGGGCGACCGAAGTCATCGCGAGCAGCCAAGTCGAATCGCGACGACGGCAGCGGCGAGCCTTTACCCAATGGACGAGCTAAATCGGCCAACCAAGGTCAGGACAAGTCCGGTGCCGAGCGATCGACCTCGATACGATCGTCACTCGCACTCGGCGACCGACTCTGGCGACCGGCTGCAAAGTGCGATCCTCTCTCGGCATCTGTCGACCGACCCTTGGTGACCGACCGAATGCCGACCCTCAGCAACTGGCCTATGGCGACCTCTGATGACCAGCTAGAGACGACCGCCTCATGACGATCAGGGCCGATGGCCATCCAGTCGGCAAAGTCCGAGCCTCAAGACTGGCACCACGTGCAAGGGCCGAGACAAGATCCGCGAATCACGGGGCATTGACCACAGCCTGGCAGAATCTTTTCACCAGCCGACAAGCCGCCGAAAGCTGTCAGTAGGGCCGAATGTGACATTGACTCCGGACGCGTGGTGACCCCTCATTGGACCGCCCAGCTGGCGCCAGCCTCTTCCTTGGACTTTAACCCGACAGCCCGGGTGATCGCCCCATTATAATATTGGCCGGCGGATGATCGCCCCATTATTATAATGGCCGGAAGGCGATCACCCACCAAAGGACAGGACCCGGCTGCCACTATAAATACAAGGCACCCTGCACTCGGCCAAGGGCTGCATTATCGCGATTTCAGCACATTAGACCGAGATTCTGACTCTCAAAACACTCCCCAACAATATTGTGATTTCAGCACTCTCTGCACTCGCCGAAATTCCCCAGCACTTGGCTATCTCCAACTCTTGGCAACAGCTATCATTCGGTCTTACTTCTCCCGGCCTCTCTCATCAGGAAGACGATCGGCGGGGACGAAGAACACCGAGCTTCGCTCAAGAGCCGGATTAACAGAGTCTTTTTACACTCATTGTATTTAGATTTCTCTCATTAATACTTGTATCCACGAATATTTGTATTAATAACATCTCGCGAGAGCATTCAAGCCCGGGCCTAACAAACCCGGCAAATCTTGTATTATTTATCTTCTCTCGGAAGTGCTCCCGCAATTGTTGTTTGTTGTCCGCCTTCCAGCAGTATTAATCTTCGGATAAATATTTTGGGCAACAACAGACGAGAATCATTGGATTAACCGGAAGTGGTAAGGTTATAGTTGTGGTTATCTTTCTCATGATGCATGGCCTGTGAATATTTATGTTTATGTATTTGCGGTTATTTGTCGGGCATTATGGCTGACCTCGTTGTGGGACTTTTTTTTCACGCAGAGATGATTTCGATGGACAGCAGTCGTGATGAGTCGAGGATCCCGGACGATACTGGCTATGGCTTATGTTGGGAATCGTGTATTTTGATCGTTTTATTTCAATGTAAATGCATATATTGGACTGTACTTTTATCCGCTGCGTGAGTATTTTGTAATGGCTTTTGGTATTTTGCCAACTGAATTTTATTTCGTAAAACCGATTCCCTAAACTGAGTTTTTGGCATTTTGGCCTTGATCGTTTTGACGGTATTTTTATGACGGTATTTGGAAAATGATTTTTTTTAGTATTTGAAAAATATTACCGTCATCGGTCTTTTTGGCATTTTTGAAATGATGTGGAAAATTGTGCTTAGCCTGGTAAATCCTTGTGAGAAGGGTTTACGGTGTGTAATATTCCCAGGAGGATGTGGGGGTGTTACAGTGTATACCGTTAAAAATGTAACAGAAGATGCTGAAATGATGGCTCAGTTTTCTTCCATATCCTATGCTAAGGTGTGTTAAAAAAATGATGTATTTATGGATATGTTAACATAGTTATAATTAGTAAAACATCGATATTATACATGTATAATCTTTTAGGAAGCAGACTCTAAATCTAAAAACTCTGGCACTCGAGTTGATGACAATGTTGTGCAAGAAGTATGACTCAATTTTCTTTCATTTTTTTCTTTAGTTGCTTAACTTCCTTTCAATATATCTACATTTTGCTTATTGGGTTTATTATTGTAGGATCATGTGGCAGTAATTGAAGAAACCTCTTCCAGCTCTACAATGTCAGAAATCACTCCATAAAAACGTAGTCGCGATAGTGATTTGTCTCATGTTGATTCGGATGGTGGTGATCTACAGTTTTCTTCAACAAGGGTTTTAAAGAAGTAGAAAATTATGTTATGTCTAAGAATTTCTCTATGTTTTCCACATGATATGGTATTTCTTTTTATTCTAGATATAAATATATTATGATACTGTATGCTACTAGCATAAAATGGTATTATATTTTATTATATAGTGGATCTTGAGAGCCTCATTGCTCTCTTCACCATGCATGTGGCTATCTTCAAAATACATTATTTTCAATTGAGCTATTTCATTGATTGTATTTTATGTATGTCATTTGATGTTATCCTCAATGTAGTAAATATAGGTGTATGTATGTACTATGTATTGTACTATTATAATATATATGTCTACACTAGATATTTGTCAAAAGTGAGGAAGAGCAATTGTTAAAGCCCAATAGAAGATGAATGTAAAGCACAATTGGTAACAGAAGTGAGGAAGAGCATAAAATTTGCACAAACAATAAATGTGTACCAGTTTAGTAACCATATAAAAGTATTTTTATCATATTATAAAATCTAATTATAATATACCGGATTGGTCCTGGTTCATGGGCTAGGTTGTATGTTGGGTTGTGCTGGGTCTGATTTGAAAATAACCAAATCAAGAGATTCACTGAAATAAGTGTTACTCGAATACATTATAAATATCAAAATAAGTAGTTTCGATATTGAAAGAATTATTATATTATTGTGCATAAAAAAACTCTTAATTATAGTGGTTACAACACGAGGGTTCCCAATTATATATTACATCTATTTATAAATTATACACTTAATGAGGGGTCAGTTCTTTTGTTAGTAAAATACAAACATAAATTATTTTTTTGTAATACTCTAACCAATTGTAAGACAATTGGAATTCTTGTGTAGCTAATCCAAATTTTAAAGGTAATTTTCGTAAATATCCCAATATTTAATATTGTTTATGATAATATCAAAAATAAAATAAAATTGAAGAGAACTAGATGGTTATGTTAATCCGAACATTTACAGTGTTGGGTGCAATATTGATCGGCCCATAAAAACGCTGGGCCCGTTACCTAATAATAAATTCTACATATACTATAGCTGAGGGTGGAGCCCAATGAGCTTTCATGGAAAATAAAGGCCCACTTATTAAAATATAATTTTACAAAAATACTGTAAACTTGCACAGGCTGAAGTCTTGAAATTCAGAAATTATGGAAGACTCCTAATCTTACATTGATAATATCAGGTCATATCTACTATAATTGTAACACCCCGAGATATTCGGAGTATATTACAACGCCGTAGACCCCTACATGGGACCCACCAGGCTACAACAAGAAAACACCACTCGACTAACCGTCTCGGTTAGCGAGGATACACATTTAAATGATATGACATATAAAGGTTCGCCCGGAGCAACCGGCGAAATGAGCATCAACCGACAATGTAACAATTTAAAGTAATACAATACGGAGTTTGAAATGAAAATCATAAGTACTCGCGAGTACAATCTATAAGTTTATAAATTTGGGAACAACCATATCGAGATGGACAAAAGAAATAAGAAGACCCAAATGCACACGTCAACGACCCTGGCCAACATCCTCGTACTGTCCCGGTGCTCGCTCGCCCGGATAATCATAACCTGAAATCCATAACAAGAATTTCCCCAAAACGGGTCCCCAGAGGGGTTAGCAATTACGCTAGTACAAGTAATCAAGGCAAACCAATCGCTTACACATTTCATAGTACATGCACCAATATCAATTTCAAAAGCCAAAACCAGACATGTCTTTTTCCGGAAATAAACAGTCAAACAATTTGCCTTGGGAACAGGGTAATACCATAGATCCCGCCCGAGGCCTCTAAGGACCCTCCCGAGCTGGCCATATCATAAAACAAAACACGCACATGCATCGCCTTGGGAACAGAGTAATATCATAGATCCCGCCCGAGGCCTCTAAGGACCCTCCCGAGCTGGCTAGCTAAACAAACTCATGAATCCAGGACTCAACCCTTTGGATTCCCTCCGTGATCCCGTCGGATCAACCCGAGGTGAGCAAATCACACACAAAATATATTACCATTTCACGTTAAGCATAAAGGTTTCCAAAAATACTTGCCTTGAATAATTGATGACGTAAACGAACGGAAGGAAACACCGAAGAACACTAGGAACCGACAATCACGAGCCTAACGATTCGAAGAACACAATCAAAACCAATCCTAAACGAATACGGAAATTGTAATACTCCCGAAAACCCGCCTACGATTCATGTATATTCGTATAGAAACAACGACGAGGGCGGACCACAACCAAACCCTCTCGATTACAAAATTACTACGAAATATACCATAAATCCGTAGGGAAACCAACAAAACCAACAAGATTAATCATGTACATCATGAATTAATCTAACATACGGAACGAATCGGACGAAACATGAAAACCCCTTCAATTTACCCAAAACAAGGTTTTAGGAGTTTACCTTGAATAATGACGAAGAACACGATTAGAGGTTGATAATATACTCCAAAAACTCGAAGAAGATGATGGCTCGGAGTTACAAAGCTTCAAATCGCCGGAAATGCCAAGAAGATCGCCTAGGAGTCGGATGGGAAGGAGAGGGATGAAAAATGACCAAAATCGGTCAACTCCTGGGTTTATAAACCCATGCCTCGTTACGTACGTTAGCCACAGGTAGCTAACGTACGTTAGCTTGTTAACGTACGTAAGCTATCCTATGCTTACGTACGTAACGAAAATCGCAGAATTCCCTGTACTACTTACACACAACCGTTACCTACGTAATGGCAACATGCATTACGTACGTAATGCTTCTTCCTGGGAGAGTACAGGCCAACCACTGACAAAGAAGGAACCGAGACAAAAATTGAAATGCAACGGTGAATGACTTACGATGGTACGAACGTAAAGGATTCGAGGCGAAGAACTTAAGTGTTGAAGGAAAACCTATTCTCGACTACCCGAAGGTTCGGAAAAACAATCAACAAACGTAGTTATCTCAAAACTTTGGGAAATTATAAAACAGCCCAAAATATCCGAAATGTACGATACACGACCGAAACATCAAACAAAGCTCAGAACACGCGTAATAACATGAGATGGATCCTCGGCAACCTCGAAACGGCGGTTCCGAGCGACGATTTACGAGAATACACGAGATAGTGACGAAAACGACATAAAACACCAAATCGAGTAAAACGAGTCCGAAACAAGCTCGAACGACAAAAAGTCCAATATTAAATATCCTCAAAATTTCGATACGGTTACAAGCGAGTTGCCAAAAATGAAAATACACCAAAATAAGAATATTAAGAGGAAGGAAAAATGCGGATATTACATTCTACCCCTCTAAAAACAAGTTTCGTCCCGAAATTTAAGGAATAAACAACTCGGGGTACTTAGCACACATGCTATCCTCGATTTCCCAAGTTGCCTCCTCGACGCCATGCCTCGACCATTGCACTTTGACAAAAGGAATGGTTTTATGCCTCAGTCGCTTCTCACGGTGCTCCAAAATCGTTAAGGGACGCTCCTCGAAAGTAAAATCTTCGGCAATATCGATCTCACCATAATCGATGATATGACTAGGATCCGGGACATATTTCCTCAGTTGAGAAACATGGAAGACGATATGAACGCGACTCAAGGCCGGAGGTAGCGCCAAACGATATGCCAAATCACCGACTCGCTCAAGAATCTCAAAGGGAACAATAAATCTCGGACTCAACTTCCCCTTCTTCCTGAAGCGAAACACTCCTCTCGTCAGTAACACCTTTAGCAAAACATGGTCTCCCACCTCGAATTCCAAAGGTCGACGACGGACGTCGGCATATGACTTCTGTCGACTCTGAGTGGTCAACATCCGTTCTCGAATCAAATCCACCTTCTGCCTTGTCTCTAAAACAATATCCGGTTCGGTCCCGACCAAATCGGATGCTTCGTTCCAACAAATCGGCGATCGACAACGCCGCCCATAAAGCGCCTCATACGGTGCCATCCAAATCGACGTGTGCCAACTATTGTTGTACGTGAATTCGATCAATGGCAAATGCTCCTCCCAGTTGCTACTCCAGTCGAGAGCACAAGAACGCAACATATCCTCGAATGTCTGGATAGTGCGTTCCGACTGTCCATCTGATTGGGGATGAAAAGAGGTATTCAAACGCAAACGAGTACCCAACGCCTTATGCACTGCCTGCCAGAAATGCGATACAAAGCGTCCATCACGATCCGAAACAATAGACTTCGGAGTACCATGAAGCCTCACAATCTGCGCAATAAACACACGAGCCAGCTTCTCCGGGCCCCAAGTATCCTTGATGCCCAGAAAATGTGCCGACTTGGTCAGACGATCAACAATCCCCCATACCATATTCATGCCCGACCTCGATCTCGGCAAACTCGTAATGAAATCCATCGATATATCTTCCCATTTCCATTCCGGAACGGGAAGTGACTGCAATAACCCAGCCGGTCGCTGATGCTCGATTTTGACCTGCTGACAAGTCAAACATCTCGCCACAAACTGCGCGACCTCTTCCTTCATATCGTTCCACCAGAAATTCCTCCTCAGGTCCTTGTACATCTTACTCGAACCAGGATGAACGGAGTAAGGCGTAGCATGGGCCTCACGCAGAATACTCTGTCTCAACTCTAAGTCGTTCAGTACACATAGCCGACTCAGGAATCTCAAAACACCATCCTCATCACAAACCCCGAAGACTTTCCCTTAAGAACGTTCTCTCGGATTTGAGTAATCATCGGATCCTCTAACTGCTTCAGCTTAATTTCATCGATCAAAGACGACGAAATCTCTAAAGCACAAAGTTGCCCGACATCTCCAGGCAGCAAAACCTCGACATCTAACTCAATCAAATCTCGCCGAAGCTCAGACTGAGGCGTAAGGATCTCAAGCGTTCGCAACGCAACTGGTTTCCGACTCAAGGCATCGGCCACGACGTTCGCCTTGCCCGGATGATAAAGGATTTCGAGGTCATAATCCTTAATCAGCTCTAACCACCTCCTCTGCCTCATATTCAACTCCCACTGAGTAAATATGTATTTCAGACTTTTATGATCGGTAAAAATCTGACATGTAGATCCCAAAAGATAGTGACGCCAAATCTTGAGTGCAAAAACAACTGCCGCTAACTCCAAATCATGAGTAGGGTAGTTGAGCTCATATGGCCTCAACTGTCTCGACGCATAAGCGATGGTCTTGCCGTGCTGCATCAATACGCACCCAAGACCCTGACCCGAAGCATCGCTATAAACAGCAAAACCTTCGTTGCCACACGGCAACGCTAAAATCGGGGCTGAAGTCAAACGCCTCTTCAGCTCCTCAAAACTGGACTGCCTCTCGTCATTCCAGATGAACTTCTCGGATTTCTGGAGCAACTGTGTAAGTGGCCGAGCTAGTTTCGAGAAACCATCGACGTACCTACGATAGTAGCCAGCCAAACCCAAGAAACTACGGATCTCTTTCACATTCGTGGGCGGTGCCCAATCCAACACTGCCTCAATTTTCTGCGGATCCACACGAACACCCTCGGCTGAAATCACGTGACCCAAAAAAATCACTTCCTTCAGCCAGAACTCACATTTCGAGAACTTTGCATAGAATTGCTCGGTCCTCAAAACGTCTAACACCACCCGCAAATGATGGGCATGCTCTTCCCCGCTCCTCGAATAAATAAGAATATCGTCGATGAAGACGACGACACACTTATCCAAATACTCGATAAAGACTTTGTTCATCAATTGCATGAACACTGCCAGCGCATTAGTTAACCCGAAAGGCATAACTACAAACTCATAATGTACGTATCTCGTCCGAAAAGCTGTTTTCGGCACATCGGACTCCCTCACCCGGAGCTGATAGTACCCCGATCTCAAATCAATCTTCGAGAATACCGCAGCTCCCTGCAACTGATCGAACAAGTCATCAATTCTCGGCAAAGGATACCTGTTCTTGATGGTCACCTTGTTTAGTTCGCGATAGTCGATACACAAACGCAGTGAACCATCCTTCTTCCACACAAACAGGACCGGTGCGCCCCAAGGTGAGGCGCTCGGTCGAACATAACCCGACTCAAGAAGCTCACTCAACTGCTTCTTCAACTCTGACATCTCTGAAGGTGCCATGCGATACGGCGCCTTAGAAATCAAAGCCGCGCCCGGCTCTAACTCTATAGCAAACTCGACCTCACGGTCCGGTGGCAATCCCGGTAACTCGTCAGGAAATACATCAGGAAACTCACTAACGACTGGAATCGACGAAAGCTCGACTCCACCACTCTCCGCCTTCAAGGCGTAACACCAATAACCAGTACACCCCTTTCGCAGGAGTCTCATCGCCTTCAAGGCGTTAATAACGAACTTCTGGTTTCTCTTTCGCCCCGCGAAAGAGTGTTCAGTGCCGTCCTCGGCTAACATGGTAATGATCCTCGTGCGGTAGTTCATGATTGCGCCATGACGCTCGAGCCAATCATCCCCGAGAATCAAATCCTCACCCTAAATACCCACGACAATAAGACTAGAGAGCCAATCCCTCTCCCAAATAAACACAGAACAGTCCCAGACCTCTCGATCACCGACAATTCTATCACCGCTAGGAAGTTTAACGATGAAAGGCTCGCAAGGTGACAAGCAATCGAGACTCAAACGGTGAACACACTCTAGAGAAATGAATGAATGCGTAGCACCCGAATCAAAAAGCACACTGACAGGATGGGAATGGATATGAACGGTACCTGTCGCCATAGTATCTGCTGGGTCATCGGCCCTCCTCATCTCATAGATACGCGGCTGGGCAGAGCCGATGCTGGAAGCTCCTCCCCTAGCGGGCTGACCCTGAACCCTACCTCGGCCGGCACTCGGTGGGGGCGACGGAGCAAATGAGCCCTGGTTCACACTCGGCTCCATAGGTGCTGGGTGAGAAGAACGGGCGCCGCGAAGCTGTCTGATCTGTTCACAAAAGAGGGCCTTGTGGCCCAACTGACCACAAGTATGACAAGTGAACTGCGAACGAGGACACTGCCGGTTCCTATGGCCGTGCACACCATAGTTAAAGCATGTGGGTTCACGAACGGAGGTTCCGGCGGCACCCCAGAAGCTCCCAGAGAAACGAGCCGAACCGCCCGTAGAACTATTTGCAGCCTGAGATTTCTGCTGGCCTCCACTCTTGGGACCAGAAAAATTTCCGACCGACTTCTGCTTCTTACTCTCACGAGCCACATCACTAGATGTCACCGACATATCATAAGCGAGGGCCCTACTCTGATAATCCTTCAAAGTAGTGCAGACGAGTCCAGACATATAGTCCCGAATGGACGGTTTCATCCTCCTGGAAAAATGAAAAATTTTGTCGCTCTCCTCGACAACTTGGGTCTTTACATAGCCCAACTCTTTGTTAAAATCGGCAATAGCTTGGGACACAGGAATATCCCGAGGTTGAGCATCGTAGAAAGCATGGACTCGAGCCTGTCTAACTGGCCACGGGCAATATTCAGTCTCCATCAACTCCTGAAATTCGGCCCACGAAGCAACACGATCTTTGGGCCCCACGGCCTCCCACCAATCCATAGCATCCCCAGTGAGAAAGTATTGGGCAATAGGGACCTTACGGTCCTCGGGACAGTTGGTGGCAACGAAGACCTTAGATATCTCCTTGATCCACCCCTCCGAGCCGATCGGGTCTGATGCTCCCGAAAACTGAGGAGGATGCATCTTGATAACATCTTGGAGCCAACGGTCTGCTCCGCCCCGATTAGCATGGGCCTGATCTGGGTTTTGAACCACCTGAGCTATCGCCGCCATTTGGTTTACCATTTGCTGCATAACGGCCGCAATACCAAGGTCGGCGCGCTCCTAAGAAGAATCATGACTGTGACAGTCACCGGTACTGCCGGCTCCCGAAGAATGCGACGTGGCCGCCCCACCGGCTGCCCCACGTCCTCGGCCGCATCCACGACCACGACCACGGTTTCCTCCGGCATCCATACTAGTGTTAAGAGATAACAGAAGTATATCGAGGATGAGTAAGGGAGGAAAAAACAACTACGATGTTAAGCAAAAGAGGAGGAATAACTACAGTTCAAGAAACGGAATACAGTACGAGAAAGTAAAGAATCGAGTAAGGAAACTTACGAACACTGGAAGTACTGAGATGCCGGCAGCGGTGTGACAATGTGCAAAACAGAATACGACTAAACCCAAATAACCGACAAGCCTAGGTATCCATAAACCTGTCTCTGATACCATTTTCTGTAACACCCCCAGATATTCGGAGTATATTACAGCGCCGTGGACCCCTACATGGGACCCACCAGGCTACAACAAGAAAACACCACTCGACTAACCGTCTCGGTTAGCGAGGATACACATTTAAATAATATGACATATAAAGGTTCACCCGGAGCAACCGGCGAAATGAGCATCAACCGACAATGTAACAATTTAAAGTAATACAATACGGAGTTTGAAATGAAAATCCTAAGTACTCGCGAGTACAATCTATAAGTTTATAAATTTGGGAACAACCATATCGAGATGGACAAAAGAAATAAGAAGACCCAAATGCACACGTCAACGACCCTGGCCAACATCCTCGTACTGTCCCGGTGCTCGCTCGCCCGGATAATCATAACCTGAAATCCATAACAAGAATTTCCCCAAAACGGGTCCCCAGAGGGGTTAGCAATTACGCTAGTACAAGTAATCAAGGCAAACCAATCGCTTACACATTTCATAGTACATGCACCAATATCAATTTCAAAAGCCAAAACCAGACATGTCTTTTTCCGGAAATAAACAGTCAAACAATTTGCCTTGGGAACAGGGTAATACCATAGATCCCGCCCGAGGCCTCTAAGGACCCTCCCGAGCTGGCCATATCATAAAACAAAACACGCACATGCATCGCCTTGGGAACAGAGTAATATCATAGATCCCGCCCGAGGCCTCTAAGGACCCTCCCGAGCTGGCTAGCTAAACAAACTCATGAATCCAGGACTCAACCCTTTGGATTCCCTCCGTGATCCCGTCGGACCAACCCGAGGTGAGCAAATCACACACAAAATACATTACCATTTCACGTTAAGCATAAAGGTTTCCAAAAATACTTGCCTTGAACCAGAGGATGAAAGAGTGCCTCGAAATCTTCCCCGGTCCGTGCAAGAGCGGGGCCCAAGGGACAGGGGGTGAATAACCTCTGAGGAACCGAAGAGCAGAAGAGGATGAATACATACCCGAACTAAGCGGTCTCCATGAAATGCGATCCTGACCCCTATTAATATGCGGTAGAGCAGAAGTAATCAGCAAAAGCGTAGGTCTATCAACCACCGGCCACTCCCAATAACCCTCAACAATAACCGAATCAATCCTAGCACCCACATCAATGCCGGTCCACAGAGGAGCTCTAGGAATAGAATGCCTAATCACACCCATGGAATGCCATGGGTCCGACCACAAGACGAAGGATGAGCCATCTACAATAGAATACTGAAATGCTCCCATAACAAGGGGACGCAGTTCCATAAGCTGCTGCCAATACCAAGCTGAAGCTGAAGAAACACTAAGATCCCATAAAGAACACTGCTGCAAACTATAGGTCTGAACCCAATTAACCCAGACAGAGCGATTAGAGCCCGTGAAAAGAGCCCAAATATGACGGGACATCAGAGCCTGATTCTGGAGCCTCAACGGAATGATGCCAAGGCCCCCACAATCCACTTCCAAGCAAACCTTAGCCTAAGCCACCTTGGCAAGGCCCGAATCATGAGAACCTCTCCATAGGAACCGCCTGATACGTTTCTCTATCAAAGAGAGAACGCCCTTAGGCAAAATAAAGCTACCAGCCCAATAAATATGTAAATAAGATAAGACAGAGAATAAGCTAGCACCGACCTGCCATGGAAAGAGAAGTACTAGCCCACGTACTCAGACGACCATCAATCGAATCAATCAAAGGGGAACACATAGCAATTGTCATCTTCGAAGAAATCAAGGGAACTCCCAAATACCTCACAGGAAGCTGACCTATCTGAAACCCTAACAACTGCTGGAACTGGACCCCCTGCACCTGAGAACTATCTGAAAGAAAAATATTACTCTTACTCGGGTTGGCTCGTAGGCCAGAAAGGGAAGCAAAGATCTCAATACTCTTCTTAAGAACACCGACAGAGATTACATCGGGACTACAGAAAAGGAGAAGGTCATCGGCAAAAGCAAGCATGAAAGTGCGTGTAGCCGCACACTTCCAGTGGAATCTGAACTCCGGAGTCTGAGCAATCTCATGGGCAATAATACCTTGGAGGACCTCCATAACACTAACAAATAGATACGGAGAGATAGGGTCACCCTGCCTCAGCCCCCTACGGCCCCTAAAGATACCCTCGGCATCCCCATTCAAGGAGATCGAATAAGCCGGAGTGGTGATACACTCACTGACCCAAGCAATGAATGTCTGGTGGAACCCCATACATTGCAAAGCTATCAAAACAAAATCCCACTTAACAGTGTCGTAAGCTTTCATAAGGTCAACCTTAAAGACACACCGACAAGGCATCCCTCTTGGCCCATAACCATGAAGAAGCTCCTGGGCGAGAAGGATATTATCACTAATCCTTCTCCCAGGAATAAAAGCTGTCTGAGCTGGATTAATCAAGGAATCCAGGCTATCTCGCATACGATGGACCATAATCTTAGAAATAGCCTTATATAAAAGGTTACAACAAGAAATCGGTCTAAAGTCTGATAGGCTCCTCGGAAAAGCAACTTTTGGAACAAGAGATATTAGGGTAGTATTGATTTGCCTAACGAATTGACCCGGGGAGAAAAAATGTTTAATAGCATAAGTTATCTCACCCCCAACAATCGGCCATGCTCGCCGATAAAAAAACAGCATTAAACCCATCAGGGCCTGGAGCCGTGTTCACATCGAACCCAAAGAAAATAGAACGAACCTCCTCATCAGTAACCAATCTGATCATGTGTAACGCAACATCAGGAGGAAGAGAAGAAGAGACAAAGGGCCTCACCTGATTGTACGAGACAGGCTGTACCCGACCCGAAGAACCCAACAACCTCTCATAGAACCCTACTACATCATCCCTAATGAGCCCAGAATCTGACAGATCAGTGCCATCCTCAGAATCCAGCCTAAAAATCTGCGAACCAGCCCTCCTAGAGGCAACCCTCCGAAAGAAGAAAGCAGAACACTGGTCCCCATCCTTGAGCCAAGCTAGCTTGGCCCGTTGCCTAAGCGAAGACTGCTCCTGGGAAACTGCGGAAGAGAAAACCCATCTGCAACACCCTTCTAACTGTAAAGCTGAGTCTGACAAAGGAAACTCTCTAAGGATAGACTGGGCGGCAGAAAGGAAAGCTGACGCTGAAGCCACATTCATAGCCAAGTCCCCTTTCCTCTTCCTCATAGCGCGTAAAACAGGCTTAAGGGCATCTAACTTCCGGAAAATCGCATAGAAAGGAGCTCCCACAATAAGATGACGCCAAATACCATAGACAGCAGGCAGAAAGTCCTCAGAATCTGCCAGAAAATTATCAAACCTGAACATCTTACCCCTACGACGGGGCAAGCTACCAATACCAAAGATCAGCGGGCTGTGATCAGAGGTCCGAGACAAATCACAAGTATAGGAGCAGTCAGAATGAGAAATAAACCACTGCAGATTACCTAGGACTCTATCTAACCGTTTCCAGAAGGATCTAGGAGAAGGACTCTTATTATGCCAAGAGAACCAGGAGCCCAACATCGGAAGCGTCTCTAGATCAGCACGCTGACAAAACTCCCTGAACTCCAACAAAGGAAGCTCATCATCATGATGAGTAACCTCTCTGCCTAATATCTCGCTACAATCCAAAACAACATTAAAGTCACCCATAATCACCCAAGGCTCGCTAGCATGCAGAACAGAGAATTCAGTCAAGTACGGCCAAAGAAGTCTCCTCTGGATAGCATCATTAAAACCATATGCAAAAGTAACTAGGATACTGGACGAGTCAATAAGCGAAATAACCCGGCAGTGAATAAATTGAGGATCAATAGCAACAATATCAACAGAGACCACACCGGTATCCCAGCCCAGCCAAATCCGCTTACCCGGCCTATTTCCATAATCAAAAAACCACTGCCAGGAAGCATTAACCAGGGAAACAATATGCCTAGAGTTACCAACCGAGACTTTCGTCTCTAGTAAGGCAACACAACAAAGACTAAAATAAGAAATTACCTCCCGGACTGAGTTCTGATGGTCCGGTCGGTTCAGGCCACAGACATTCCACACTACGAGCGGAATCATTTAACACCCTCGAGAAGGGCTGCATCAGATATAGGGCCCACAGAAGAAGAAACAAGATGGTCGTCCGCAATCTCAAAAACCTCATCCACTGAGGCGCCATCAAGACCAGCAAGCACGCCGAACCTGTTAGGAGAGAGCTCCAGAGCTCCAGACTGACGAGGAGACAGGATAGGCGAGCTGGTAGAAATTGTAGAGAAGGTAGGAATACTGCTAAGACGGGGAATAAAACCCGCAACACTGACATCGGACTCGGCATCAACCCGAGCAGCTACCACCTCAGAGAGCCCCAACCGGTCAGACGGAGTGGCCACATCTTGAGTGATGCACCCAGAAGCAACCACACAAGGAGAAGAAAACCCCTTAGGCTGAGAGGACTTCGCTACATAAACACCGACCTGCTTGTTCAAATGATGAACAATAGGTTGTTGCTTACGCGGACACACTTGATCGCGGTACCCGAAGACCCTACAACCACTACACCGATGGGGCAACCACTCATACTCAACCACTATCCGACGCAGACTAGGGCGCTCACCATCACAAGACGGGAGGGCCATGAGAAAGGAGCGAATCGGACTAGTATCGGCATCAAGCATGACACAAACCCTAGCATAGTCCATTTTCAAACAGTCCCTAGTAAATATATCAGCGAATAGAGGCTCCCCAATAGCACTGGCTGTAATATTAAGCCCCTCGTCGGTCCAATATTCCAAAGGGACATTACGGAGTTTCACCCAAACTGGAACCCGTTTAGGTTGGACCTTCTGAAGCGACATACCAAACTTCCATCGAGAAAGAAAAATGGCCTGGCCCTGTAGCAACCAAGGACCACCCTCGAGGGCGTCTACCAAACACTGTTCACTAGCAAATTTGAAGAAATAAAAACCCCCAGATGAAGCAGACACATCCTATAGGCCCTTCCAAACAGATAAAAAGAAGCTCTTAACCTGGGGGAAGAGAGCAGATTTCCCCAGAAAATACCCAACTAGAGTACAATGCCACTTTTTAGCCCCTTCAAGCCCTTCTCTAGCTGGCGGTTTCACAAGCATTTCACCATTATGAATTTCTGGAGGAACAAATCTTAATCCTCTTTTAGAGGTAAAATTCTTCCCTACCACAACAGAAGGTAGAGGTAATTCCGACGAAACCATAGCCGAAAATGATCCAAAGTTCAAAGAATCTGGAAAGGAAGTACCTAGAGATGTTAAACGGGCTCGGGCCCGCCGGACTGGCCCGTTTAACCCGCTAAAAAACCGGGTTAGGGCCGATATTTCCTAGCCCGTTTAAATCCGGGCTTTTTGGCCCAGAACTTGGCTTAGCCCGAAACCCGCTAGACTAGACTAGCCGATATATATATATATATATATATATATATATATATTGTTAATTTCAACTCATACTATATTTATATAACATATATTAATATTATATATGTAATATATATATTAATATTATATATAATGTATATTATTACTGTATTTATTAATATAGTGTTTATATTTATATATATATATATATATATACACACACACATAAAAGTGTATTTTTTGTTATATTTATTATAGTATATTTGTTACTATATATATAAAATATATTGTTACTGTTTTTTTTTTGTTTATGACTTAATAAAAATAAAAAATAGATTTTTTAAATATTTAGCCCGTTTAGCCCGAAACCCGTTAGAGTTAGGATTAGGTGATATTTCTGGCCGTTTAAATTGAGCTTTTTGGCCGGACCGTTTAAATAGCTGGCCCATAAGCACATGGCTAGCCCCTTTAACATCTCTAGAAGTACCAATTTTGTCGGTATCTTTATCAGCCAAAATAACAGATATATTATTATTATTATTATTATTATTATTATTATTATTAGGCAATACATTATCAGAGCAGCCATTAACAGTAGGAACAGCATTGTCAATAAAAACCTCATTAGCACTATTAATACAACAATTCCCCACTGTACCAACAGAAGCAGAACAGGAGATACCCAACTTAGACAAAGAATAGTCCTGCTCAAGAACCAGACCAGTGGAAGCCGAACCAGGACCCCGGGCTGGAGCCTGATCGAGTCGCACATCACGTTTGGGTTTCTGGATAGGCCCCAACCGATTAGCCATCACACCCGGGAGCAGAAGACCACCGCCGCACGACGAGGCCGGAACAGTAGGCGGAGCTAGACCATCCCCAAAAATTCCTCCAATTCTAGCCTCCATCAAATCCTGCTCCGACTTGCTCAGGACCTTCGCACCGAGTTCAGAAAATCCAAGGATATCAAAGGGCAAGAAAGATTTGGCCGTCGAGGCCGGAGGAGCGACCGACGACGCCAGACCACATGACACGGTATAAGACATCCCAACAAGAAACCAGCCGTGCAGAGGACACAGATGGGAACCAAAAATGAAAACCCAAACTGGAAAACGAGCAACACACGCCCTACCGAACCACCGCAGTGTACACCGAGCTGACGAGCCTTATGACCGAACCACCACGCCACAAGCCGAAGGGCCAGAATGAGACGGGGAGCCGTTGACCTAGATCCGCCGCAAACCTCAATTCGAAAGAAGCTGGAACACGGAAAACAATCGAAGGAGGATAGAACCGAAGCCCAGGACCGACGCACCGACACGCGAAAATAAATCGCGAATTCAACCCACAAACTCAGACGCTCAACAAAACGCAAAAAAAGAAAAATCGAAGAATAATATTGATAAGAAGCTATAGAAAATCCGAAACACAATCGTGAAAGCACTAATTCGATGTGAGAAACACAAGGAACTGAAATTAAAATCGGGCGAAGAAGATGGGAAAGAATCGCCTGACATATCGCACCTACAGTGCGTGAAAATAGCTCGCAGTTCTTTTAAATTATTCGTAAGTTGTTTCCTTTTATTGGAGAGTGACGTGGCTCGTGATGTGTGGGAGTATTTTGGCGCATGGACCCATTTATTCTTACCCTCATACTGATAATATTTTTGAGCTCCTGAGTTTTTTCTCACATGGCACATACTTTAGGCACGCAGTGTAATATCCCTACTTTTTTTTGGGATATTTAATTGTGAGTTATCAACCGTAACATGAATTTTTTTTAATTTTAATTGTGCTCAACTTTCAAACCCCGTATGCGCTATGTGATATTTATGCGATATATGATATTTACTTGACCTCGAATGTCGTTGATATTTTGTATTCGTAATTTTAAGATGTCAACAAAAAATCATATAATTTTATTTACCTCTTATTCATTTTGATTAATTATATGATGTCGAGACATTCACGGATTGTCGTTGAGCTTTCGACTCTTAACTTATTAAATCGTGTCGAAACTATGGTGTACATTTCTTCGATCATCGCTAGCCAATTTATATCTAGGGGTGTTCAAACTTATCCGACTCGGTTGACCCGGCCCAATTACCCGACTATCCGGGAACTTTTTACCGGGTAATTTTTCTAATTACACGGATTTAGTGGGCCGGGTACCCGACCCGCTATTTATGTGAGTTACTGGGCCGGGTAATGGGCCGGCCAAATAAAATTAACGGGTACCCACCGACCCGGTAATTTTTTTTATTTTTTTATTTTTTTATTTTCTCACAACATACTTTATTTTAACCATTTTAAAAATTATGTATATAATTAATATGTATTTACTTACATTCTAATAATATTAACATTACAATACCTATGTTAAATTTGGTCCATATTAATCTTATGCTCTAAACTTTTTTTTTTCCTTTTCATGAATCAAATTTTTTTATAATTTAAGTCTCATTAACTATTTTAAATTATGACATCAAAATTACAAAAATGAGTATGTATTAATATAATATAGTAGTCTAATTTCAAAGTGAATAGATTAAATATTTCATATAATATCTTAATATGTTAGAACCAATGATAATAAAATAAATGTTATAATTATTGTAAATAATTTTCTTACTTTTAATTTAATTTTTTTGTAGAAATCAATCGAGTAAATAAATTAAATTAAAGTTAAATTTTCTTAATATTTGATTTAATCATAACGCATGACTTCAAAATTAGAATCAATTCTTGCTAATTTAAAGTTAAACATTTTTGTTGAACTAAAAGTTGAAAAAAATATAGCAAAAAAATCATATATATATATATATATGATTAAAAAAAACTCGGGTACCCGGGTACCCGGGTGACCCGATCCAGAAATCCGGGTACCCGGAAAAGTGGGTACCCGGTTTTTATGGGCCGGGCCATGGGCCGCCTAAATAGGTACCCGGAGTTCCGGGTACCCAAAAAAGCGGGTACCCAAAAATCCGGGTACCCGCATATGAACACCCCTACTTATATCGACTTAAAAGTCGTTACGGACTTGGAGATCGAGATGAGATCCTCGACCATAGAATAACCGACAAGTTACCACCGTGACTTACGGAAGATTATGGTCGTAAACAACCGACATTTCGGCTTGTCTTTCAAAACCTGCTTGTTTGTTACGAATGCCATGAAACGCCTGCTGTACACGTAAGGAATAAGTGCATTACGTACGCAATGTGAGTGTACAGCGTACGTTAAGGGATCGCCTTGCCTGCTACTTCATTTTCCAACCTGTCAACTTGTTACGGACCTTATAGGCACTGCATTACGTACGTAAGCATGCAGATATTACGTACGTTAAGATTTCGCCGTAGCGTACATTAGGAGAAGTTGGTAGCGTACATAAAAAGGGTCAACGCTGTGCAGATATTACGTACGTTATGAAGAAGGAAGCTCTCTGCCCAGTTTTGCGCAGCCCTTAACGTACATTAGGAGAAGTTGGTAGCGTACATAAAAAGGGTCAACGCTGTGTTTAGAGATAACTTATAAACACGAATTCAGTAGCCTTCTTCTCATTATTTCCATTCCCTCCTTCGTTCGAGCTCGGACAAGTGCATACGGGGTAGATTCTTCGTGTCTTTTACAAGCTAATCCACTAAGCAGCATCTAAGGATCAAGACCCTGAATTCGATTTCCTCACTTTGCTTGGTGTTCGTCGATCTTGAGGTAAAATCGTCATTCTACTCTGTTAATTTTTGTAGATCTCCTATTGTTGTTGTGTGATTTCGGGACCTATTAATCTTAGTTGAATCCTTGTATTATCATTCTCGATTTCCTTGGGTTGGAAACAAGATCTTTCTCTCGGATCGTTGAAATTGATTGTTGACCGTAAAATGCTTGGTTGAGGGCTTCCATTGAATATCATTCGTTTAACTTAGGGACTCGTTGATTCAATTTCGTTATTTCTCACCAAATTAATTCTCGTATGGGTTGGTTTTGGTATAGACGGAATTATTGTCAAAGTTCGTCTTTGTTGGTGGCCGTGTTTGCTCATTGCGATGAGCCCAGCGGGGAAGCCTCGTGGATTGTTCGGAATCGTCATCCATCAATCTTCTTCGTATCACCGTCGATAGAGGCAAGTTATACGATCACTTGATTTATATTTATTCACCGAATACTTGATTATTTAAGGATTTTGGTATGAAAAATCTTATGTTGTGCGTAGTACAAATTTTGTGATAATTGAAGATCATTGATAACTGTGACATGATATGGCATATTCGAAATGGCATATATATCAAGTACATGTACATGTATATTTACCACGAGTTAATAAATGGTGATAAATGGGTAAAGATAATTGGGTTCCGAGTAACCGAGGATTTCTATCTAATCGGTGTGACGAGGATCGAACGATGAGATAGTCTTGTGAATGTGTTACGAGAAACACTTTAATGGTAAATTACACTCAATAAAGTTAGCGGTCTAAGACACTCGAACTTTAGGCACGTGGATTTTCTAGTTAACAAGCACAAACATGTAAACTAAACGGGATAGAGGCGAAAGATATTGACTATGGCGTGAATGTTATCATTCGGGTATCAATGCTAGTTATCTCTCACTATCTTATAAATATTTTTGGATTATCTCCTGTTTATACCGTTATCAATTCATGAATTTATGTGATAAACGTACAACTGGAAAAGTCGAGACATGCAAATGGGCTAAACCTATAATTGGTAAAGTTGAGATATATTAATACGATATATGTATATTTGTGTAGGAGATGATGTGCTCTTAACCTGGTAAGAATAATGGTAATATTAGTAGATAAATTAAATGCCATATAGTCTATATGTTGTGTTTTAATTTTGGTGTTAAATCATAAGGTGTATGAATTACATAGGTAAAATGTATAATTGGGCATTTGGGCATACGGTTGGTGAGGCTGAAGTTATGAGTTCCTACAGCCTATGGTGTGTGGATTCATCAAATATGGAGATACGTAATTAATTCGGTTATTCTGAGTGGACTAATGATAGTTATGAGATTGGATGATTATTTAGGTGTAACCAAGAGCTGGATATTGTTAGTGGTAAACGAGGAGGACAATTCTAGCAATTACTTTGAAAGGATGCATCCTAGTCAGTTGTCGAGGAGTGAACTCCTCTGTTTTGAGTGTCGGGTTCTTTCAAGATCTTATTGTGTTATGATTTAGCGATTTGTATTGGTCGTGTTGCAATCCTGGCATGCTTGGGGTCAGTTGTCTTGTTGAGTTTCTTTTTGTTTCAATTTGACCATCTCGGTCTGATGTTTAATTGTATTTAGCTTGGTAGATCCTCATGTGAGGGTTTACGGCACTGTAATATTCCCGAATATATTGGGGGTGCTACACGCAGCTTTCAGTATTCCTTGTCTGATCCTTTGGTTCATCTGGACGGCGAGGAATAATGCAAAACATAGGGCGGTTACTTTTCTTGCTTCTCATGTTATTGTGCAGGTGGAGCGCCATGTTTCATTATTAGCTATTGTGGGGCTTATTTCCGTAGAGTTCTGGGCGGGGTGCTCGCCTCCTGACCTTTTTCAGTGAGCTCCTTCTTCCCCTGCTCAGACACATCGCCCCGTTCCGGTGGTTTGGCTTCGATCCGAGACCCATTGGATCAATTTGAACACGGATGGCTCCTTTGATAGAGATACTCAGATTGGTGGAGGCGAGGGTTTGATTAGAGATCATCACGGAGAGCTCCTTCTTGCTTTCCACTCCTCTTTTCAGGCCTCTTCGAGCTTTGAAGCAGAGATCCAGGTGCTCGCTATAGGACTGATTTTGGCTTCCCAGTGATCGAGACATGTTTGGATAGAGCTTGACGCTGTTGCTGTGGTTACCCTACTTTCATCTGGCCATCGGGGCTCTTGGCAGGTTCGCCACACCCTTATGCGTATCCGACATATTCTCCGAGATATTGAGTACAGAGTCACTCACATTTTCCGGGAGGGCAACAGGCCGACTGATTATTTCTCTGAGCTTGGCAAGTCGTCCCTCGGTATTCAGACTTATACATATGATACTGCTCCTCCGTTTCTTCTCTCTCTTATACGGATGAATCAGCTTGGTTACCCCTCGTTTAGATTTAGGTAGTTCTTTTATTGATCGATTTATTGTTATGGGTCCGCACATTACCCATTATTTCTGCAGTGCACTTTGTATTTCTTTAGCGGGCCATAGACACTTCATTTCAGTTTTAGTTTCTAGGATCCGGATTATGACCTAATTTTGGTCATAATCCGGATTTGTTTATGTTTCTCTTGCTCATGGGTCCGCACATTAGCCCATGATTTTTGTGGTGCACTTTGTATTACTCTAGCGGGACGTGGGCACTTTAGATTTTAGGATCCGGATTATGGCTCAATTTTGATCATAACTCGAAGAGGATATTTTGTATTTCTCGTTTTTCCTTTATCTCACAGGCTCGGTGGTCTCGCCTCAACCCCGTCCACATCGAACGTTTTTTTCGGTAAAAAAAAAAAAGTAGATGGGTTAAGTTGAAAACTTGTGGCCCAATAACTTTTTACTATTGTCCAGAATTATAACTATTTGGGCCTTTAGCATTTTGATTGTGCCAGAAATATTCTTGTTCGGCGTTTTAGATAAATAGGATTAGTAATAACAAAATTAGATTAATATTTTAAATAAATAATTATATATCTATGATGTCTTGATTAGCTTTCGGTACAAAATCTTTATGGTATGTAACCTAATTCAATTGCCATATTGGTCTCATACAGAACTATCAAACTATTATGTTTGCCGGTCTAGCCCATCGAGCCAAAAGAGGGGAATTTGGGACAGTCCAACCAAAAATCTATCAAGTCTCAAAATGTATATTATAATTTGATATAATACATATTTTTTTAGACTCATGACAAAACGGGTAATATTCAGATCTAGGGGTGTAAACGAGACGAGACAACTCGCAAGGTACTCGAGATCGACTCGGTCAAAACTCGGTCAACACTCGACTCGAGTGGGCTCGACTCGAACTCGAGCTCGGCTCGACATACTAACGAGTCGAGTTGAGCTACCCAATACTCGACTCGATAAGCTCGTGAGATACTCGATTTTTTTATATATAATTAGTTTTATAAATATGAATTTGTAAAATATAATGTAAAAATTATTAATAAATAAATTGAATTGTAAAGAGACTATTTGTAAAAAAATTGAACTCAATTTTTTCTGATTTCATGTTTTGTTTGTAAATGCATATATGTTGTTAAAATACAAATAATGACGACTATTTACATTGGTAACTAATATAATACACATAATAAAGGGACAGTTCCACTTATTCCCACACCGGCAAAGAATAATAGTCCCAACCTTATAAATCTCTATATAAATGGAGCGTGGTACCTTGATCGAGCTTGATTCGAGTTCTGAGTTCGAGCTTGAGTTCGAGCTTTTTTCAAGCTTCAAACGAGCGTCAGTTCGAGCTCGAGTTCGAGTTTAGAAAATTGTTATCGAGTTCGAGTTGAGTTTGGACTTCATATGAGCTCTTATATAAAGGGGCAGTTCTACTTATTCCCACATCGGCTATGAATAATAGTTCCAACCTTATAAATCTCTATATAAATGGTGCTTGGAACCTTGATCGAACTTGATTCGAGTTCTAAGTTCGAGCTTTTTTCGAGCTTGAGTTCGAGCTTTTTTCGAGCTTCAAACGATTTCGAGCTCGAGTTCGAGTTTAGAAAATTGTTATCGAGTTCGAGTCGAGTTTGGACTTGATATGAGCTATTATATAAAGGGGCAGTTTCACTTATTCGCACATCGGCTAGGAATAACAGTTCCAACCTTATAAATCTCTATATAAATGGTGCTTGGGACCTTGATCGAGCTTGATTCGAGTTCTGAGCTCGAGCTTTTTTTTTTTCGAGCTTGAGTTCTAGCTTTTTTCGAGCTTTTTTCGAGCTTCAAACGAGTTCGAGCTCGAGTTCGAGTTCGAGTTTAGAAAATTTTTATCAAGTTCGAGTCGAGTTTGGACTTCAACTACTCGAGAGTTTTCGAGTCGAGTTCGAGCTTGAGATATTGCTATCGAATTCGAGTCGAGTATACTGATACTCGAGCTCGACTCGCATCATTTACACCCATATTCAGATCATCGAGTTAGTTCTGATATCTCTATTTAGAGACAATCTTGTCTTTTATGGAGATCTTTCGCCACCAAACGTGCAACTCACCCACAAATTCACATTTAAGATTCATAATTACCTATAAAGCGCGAGTTACATCCTATCTCCATCTCTCGAGTCTTGACATTTAACTAATATTTGTGAAAGCTACCTCCCTCAAAACATAAATATTATAATTGTCAAGCAATAACCACCATTATTTAAATAAAATCATAGTCCTTTAAATTGAGATTTTTCAAGCCGCAATTCTCTCCGTCCAATCAAGGTAATTTCAAACCCACGGACGCCACGAATAAGTGTTGCCCATTTATATCTACAAAAATGCATGAATAATAATAATTTTTACTACAACGATAGTAGAAGTAACTAAGTTGAATATTTGGCTATCTGAGCTTCAATTTAGTTGGAGGTGAGGAGTTCAATTTCTAATTTAGTTGGAGGTGAGTGGTTCAATTTCTAATAGCAATACTTTGGAATTGAATTTCTCAAGGTCCAATGATCCCTTAGTCTTTGACTGAGGGTTAGGTCTTAACTCCTCGGGATAGTTGACGAATAGTTACAATCATGTGCTTCAAGCGGTAGTGTGGGAGGCCTGATCTCGGTGGGAACCTACGGTTGGATTATGAAGACCCAACATGCCTATCTATCGGGGTCCAGCATGGAGCAATCACTTGAGGAATAACTCCTTGTGCACGGAAATAAAGTATATTTAATTGTTAATGAGTTACATTATCTCGCAATTTAATTTGAAACTGTGTTGAGATGGCCAGAGCTGTTTTTTATAGGATTAGTCTATGAGGAAAAAAAAACATTGGTTGAGTTCATTTATGTAATAATTGAACGAGTATCGTTGCCTAGTGTAGTAGGCCAGTGTGCAATTGGAGTTGGTGCAAGAAAATAATAAGGGCTATGCTAATCCCCCCTAATCCCCCCCTCTCTTGACAAAAAAGACTAAAATGTCTTTTTTGTTCCTCCCATTTTTTTAACACACACACACACACACATATATATATATATATATATATAGTACTTTAATTTTTTTTCAATTTTTTACTGATATTTTTTCGATAATTTTTTTACGAATTTATAAATTTATTTCTATAAAATATATTTATATTTAAAAAAATATTTAGAAAATATGTTCGAACAGATCTAGATTCAACCGATCTAAGAATTTCAATAAAATTTAGAGAAAATTTCAATTCATTGAACGTCTGAAATAATGGCCTTACACGCATATATATATATACCCTATGGAAGCTAGAGTTAAAATCACGGCAATTAATAACAACCACACAAACTTTTAGAAAATTACAATTAAGTCCCTAAAAACAGAAAAAAGCAAAATCGAAGGCCTAAACGTCGTTTTTGGCCAAGCGACGGACCTCACCGCAAAGCGGTGAGTCTTATTGATGGGTCGATTCCGATAAAAAAGACCGAGTTTATCCCAAAATTCACCAACAAATATTTTCCATATATTTCAAAAACAACCCTTTTCCATATTATTTTGATATATATTATTATTATTAGCTACCAATTGAGTTGTCATTATTTCAAAGTCTTTCAACAAAATAGTTCACTAACCTATATCTACCTATTGAATCATTTCAAAGTCTTTCACCAAAATAGTTCCCTAATCTATACTACCTATTGAATTGTCATGTCAATTAGTTTTAATATTTAGTAATCAAGTTTGTCTATAAATATGTAGTTAAGAAGAAATATAACGCAATATCTCACTATATTTTATTCTTAAATTTATAAAGTAATATCACATATTTTTTCACATTTCAAACACTATTCATTTATAATAAATGGAAGAATATAATTCAAAGAAATAATGGGAATATGTCGTGTGAATTTATCACCGATCGTGTACGACTTTGTGTAAATATCTTTTTTTGTGTTTCATCATTTTTTGGTATATATATATATATATATATATATATTGCTCTTTTTCGTATAAATATATTTTTAAGGTTTGCTCTTTTCATTTAATTAGTTTAGTATATATATTGCTCATTTAATCAGTTTTACTCTTTTTATTTTTCTGATTTTTGAAAGTAGAGATGCGATGTTAGATTGGGTGAGGACAATAGGAAGGAAAAATGGATTCGTCATAGTTATTGATAAATGCAAAGAAAATAGGTAACAAACTCCGAAATGCACTCTAATTTGTGAAAAGGAGGAAAATATCAACCACCAAGATATTTAAAAGTGGAGAAACTTTAAAAAGATGTACTAGTACAAAAAAATGGTTGTCCATTCTCTCTCTACGAGGTGTACCGATTCCTCCGGATGGTATTTTGTGGGGAATTCTTGTTGTGCGGAGAGCATAATCATGCCCCAAAGATAATATTTAGAGGGTCATGAGTACACATCAAGACTAACACGAGATGAAAAGTGCATTGTGAGTAAAATGGCCGAGATCTTGCTCCTCCGTTTATTCCGAGCGCCTTGAAGGAACGTGACCCATCTAATACTACGGGCATTAAAAGTATTTACAATGCGATGTACAAAGAAAGGAAGGCCAAAAAGGGTTTGTTAAGCAACGTCCAATATGCTTTATCTCAATTAATTCATAAAGGTAATTAAGTTTTTTTCCATTTGAAATATTAATATAATTTGTCCATCTATTAACTATCTATTTTTGGTACATGCGGGTTATTTTCATATGTAGTGTGCATCAGGAGACACAAGCGATTACTGAGATATTGTTTGGATTCATAGAGATAGTATTGAGTTATATGCGCAATTTCCTACGGTACTCGTTATTGACGTCACTTACAAGACGAACGAATATCGGGTTCCTTTCTTGGAGGTCGTGGGTATCACATCCACGAAGCTAACTTATTCACTTATGTTTGGCTATATGTGTGATGAACTAACAGAACGATACACTTGGCATTTAAATTGTCTAAAAAAAATTATGCTTGAAAAAGGGGCATTAATGTCATCTGTGCTTGTTACTGATAGAGATTTGGCACTAATATCTTCAATAGGAGAAGTTTTTCCCAACGCACATCACATTATCTGCATATGGAGTAAAGGATAGAAAAGGAAAAAAAATAAAGTTTCTAACAATATATTTTAAAATAATATATAAAATATGAGAAACTATTAATTTTAATAATAACAAAAAATAATATTAATATTAAATATATTAAGATAAGGATAGAGTGGGAAAAAAAAAAAAAGAAAGAGGGGGGGGAGACAGGCGGGTGTCAGGGGGGAATAACACCTCTCAAATAATAATCTACTCCATTGCCACTTTACACATCTTCCGCATCAAACAAACAAACAAATATATAATAAATTTATTATATACAATGAGATCATCAAAAAATTTCAAATTCATAGAAATTCAAATTAAACATTCTGACATTGGAGTAGATGATCTATCGACTATCACAGATTAATAGAAAGATGTACAACTCATTACTCCCTCACAAGGTACCACATGCCAGCAGCAGATCCTGCAAATGAAATTAATTAAAAAAAACATTAAACACAAATAAATAATTTAACGAGTCAAAACTCCATAACTAATGTGGCCATGATTAACATAACACTACTACTAATTAAGTAATTAACAATTAATTAATCAAAAGGTATAGTACGGAAAAGAAACCCATGAAACTCAGGATGGATAGCGCCACCAATCAAACGCGCCACGGGCGCGGAGATCGACGTCGGCGCTATCACTCCTGAGCTTTACGGGCTCTCCATACTTGCGGCTGCCAAACTCCAAAATCAAACCTGCATGCATGAAATTTTGAAGAAATTTCACACATACATATATACTGGTGTGTGTGTGAGAAAAATGAGAGAAGGGAAATGGGAGGTGATGTGTGTGGTGAGGGATAAAAATGATGAAAATGGTGAGTGTATTTATAGCAGCAAACTAACGTGGGGAATGGCAGACCAACGTCATATGTAGAGAGAGAGATGGGTCACTGTTCCTCCCACCTAATGGGCCGTTGAGTCACCATGATTTAATTTCTCCACCAATTTCTGTCGGGTCGGGGGTGGAACCCTGGGAGCGAGGGATTTCATCTTTTTTTTTTTTTTGATGACGGGGGAACCCGCAGCCGCTACTCTTCGAGTGCAAGACTGGATAAACCTCATTTGGGCGTAATAGCGCAAACTACGCCAACCGTAGTAATCACACTAGGCAGTTCGCATGTGCGCTCAACCAAGAAAGTGTTGGTAGGGGGAATCGAACTCGTGACCTTTCAGTCTCACGCTCACCTACTTTTGCTCCAAGACAGAGATGGGTCTATGAGAAATCTTTGACTAAATTTTGTAACATGTGTAGTAATTTTTTAATAGTCTTTTCAAGAATTATTTTATTGGAATATATATAAAAAATGAGTTTCATGGCATAAATGAGAGCATTAATGCATAAATGAGAGCATTAATGTCTCTATACAAATAAATTAACTCAATTGTATATAAAGGCATTAAAGACATTAATCTATCTTATGATAGTTAAATATACAGATTCATCAAGTCTCTTTTAAGTCTTTATGGGTCATATGACTTTCCATTTGTCTAAAAAACCCGTCATATTAATCACCTTTAAATGCTAAGAATGAAGCTACGATCACCAAACCTTTTCAAGTTATCATGCCAGCTCTTTTCACTTGCTCACCATTAAATGTATCAATTTATTATTCATGTTCATTGAATCCGAGCAATAACAGTGGTGAAATAGTGTTTCAACACAATGACAACCACCAATTATTTCCTCCCTTTGCTTTTATAAAACCCAACATCTCCTTTTTACACACATCAACCTAACATCTTTCTATTCTCTTTCTCAAAATCATTGGTGATCTAAATTATTTATTGCTTAGAACTGCTTTAATTCGTGAGAGGATTTTGGTGCTAACATCCAAACTATATATCAGTGAATTTTCATATGATTTCATATATTGATTTTTATGCATGTTTTTTATTTACGATTTGAGTTTTATTGTTCTAGGTATCTTCATCGAATAAGTGGTGGTGCTATGGTGGATACCAATAGGAAGATGGATGATTTTTTTGGTAACATTTTCTTCATCCTTTATATATGTGTTTTCTATGTGTATTTCTTTTTCTTCATATTTGTTCATAATTTTGTGACCTGATTTTATTTAACAAATTTATTCTTGATATCCATATCCATGATCTTTATCAATGTTCTTAATTCTTTCTTTTAGGTTCAGTGGATAAATCGTTGAGGTAATAGTTTCTTTTGCTATCCATGTTTCTTATATCTTTTCTAATATAGTTTTTTCTCTAATTATTTATTTATATATTTTTATTATTATTATTATTATTATGGAAAAATAGGATTGCTTTAGTATATTTGAGAAAATCTAACCTTTTTTCTTCTTAATTCTTTAAACAATTTAAATTTGTGTGTATAATTTTGTAAAAAAGTTTTAGAATTTATGGATTTTCTCTCTTTTTCTAAATATGATACGAATTTATGTGGGTGTATATAAACATATATTCTTATTAAAATGTACACTTTTTATTTATATATACAAAATTATAAAATGATGAGGTTATATCAATATATACCTGTAAACAGTTGTATATAAAGTTATATGTAAAAATTTTTAGAAATTTTGTATATAAAAAATCTTATCTTTTTGTCTTAAGAAAAAATGGTACGACACAAAATATGATTTGTTGTATGTCCATAAAATTATACTTATATCAGTATATACTTGGAACTTCTAAATGATGTTTTTTAAGCAAGATGATACTGTACATATTTTGTAATAATATGTAAATATGATTATATTTTTATACAAGTAACTTTTTACTAATTTGTAATGTTTTGAACAAATAATATAAGGAGGGAGTATATAAATAGATTTTATCCAAAAGTGGGTAAAAATTTGTATACAAATCTCGAGATAAATGAGAGCATTAATGTCTCTATACAAATCAATCAACTCAATTGTATATAAAGGTATTAAAGGCATTAATCTATCTTATGATAGTTAAATATACAGATTCATTAAGTCCTTTTAAGTCTTTATGAGTCATATGACTTTCCATTTGTCTAAAAAAAATGTCATATTAATCACCTTTAAATGCTAAGAATGAAGCTACGATCACCAAACCTTTTCAAATTACCATGCCACCTCCTTTCGCTTGCTCACTATTAAATGTATCAATTTATTATTCATGTTCATTGAATCCGAGCAATAACAGTGGTGAAATAGTGCTTCAACACAATGACAACCACCAATTATTTCCTCCCTTTGCTTTTATAAAACCCAACATCTCCTTTTTACACACACCAACCTAACATTTTTCTCTTCTCTTTCTCAAAATCATTGGTGATCTAAATTATTTATTGCTTAGAACTGCTTTAATTCGTGAGAGGATTTTGGTGCTAACATCCAAACTATATATCACTGAATTTTCATATGATTTCATATATTGATTTTTATGCATGTTTTTTATTTACGATTTGAGTTTTATTGTTCTAGGTATCTTCATCGAATAAGTGGTGGTGCTATGGTGGATACCAATAGGAAGATGGATGATTTTTTTGGTAACATTTTCTTCATCCTTTATATATGTGTTTTCTATGTGTATTTCTTTTTCTTCATATTTGTTCATAATTTTGTGACCTGATTTTATTTAACAAATTTATTCTTGATATCCATATCCATGATCTTTATCAATGTTCTTAATTCTTTCTTTTAGGTTCAGTGGATAAATCGTTGAGGTAATAGTTTCTTTTGCTATCCATGTTTCTTATATCTTTTCTAATATAGTTTTTTCTCTACTTATTTATTTATTTATTTATTTTTATTATTATTATTATTATTTTTATGGAAAAACAGGATTGCTTTAGTATATTTGAGAAAATCTAACCTTTTTTCTTCTTAATTTTTTAAACAATTTAAATTTGTGTGTATAATTTTGTAAAAATTTTTTAGAATTTATGGATTTTCTCTATTTTTCTAAATATGATACGAATTTGTGTGGGTGTATATAAACATATATTCTTATTAAAATGTACACTTTTATTTATATATACAAAATCATAAAATGATGATGTTATATCAATATATACATGTAAAGAGTTTTATATATAGTTATATTTAATAAATTTTAGAAATTTTGTATTTTTAAAATCTTATCTTTTTGTCTTAAGAAAAAATGGTACAACACAAAATATGATTTGTTGTATGCCCATAAAATTATACTTATATCACTATATACTTGGAACTTCTAAATGATGTTTTTTAAGCAAGATGATACTGTATATATTTTGTAATAATATGTAAATATGATTATATTTTTATACAAGTAACTTTTTACTAATTTATAATGTTTTGAACAAATAATATAAGGAGGGAGTATATAAATAGATTTTATCCAAAAGTGGGTAAAAATTTGTATACGAATCTCGAGATAAATGAGAGTATTAATGTCTATATACAAATAAATCAACTCAATTGTATATAAAGGCATTAATCTATCTTATGATAGTTAAATATACAGATTCATCAAGTCTTTTTAAGTCTTTATGGGTCATATGACTTTCCATTTGTCTAAAAAAAACCGTCATATTAATCACCTTTAAATGCTAACAAATTTACTCTTGATATCCATATCCATGATCTTTATCAATGTTCTTAATTCTTTCTTTTAGGTTCAGTGGATAAATCGTTGAGATAATAGTTTCTTTTGCTATCCATGTTTCTTATATCTTTTCTAATATAGTTTTTTCTCTACTTATTTATTTATTTATTTATTTTTATTATTATTATTATTTTTATGGAAAAACAGGATTGCTTTAGTATATTTGAGAAAATCTAACCTTTTTTCTTCTTAATTTTTTAAACAATTTAAATTTGTGTGTATAATTTTGTAAAAAGTTTTAGAATATATGGATTTTCTCTATATTTCTAAATATGATACGAATTTGTGTGGGTGTATATAAACATATATTCTTATTAAAATGTACACTTTTTATTTATATATATAAAATCATAAAATGATGAGGTTATATCAATATATACCTGTAAACAGTTGTATATACACTTATATGTAAAAAAAATCAGAAATTTTGTATACAAAAAATCTTATCTTTTTGTCTTAAGAAAAATTGTACGACACAAAATAGTCCCAACCCCACAGTACTATTACCAATTAAATTGTGAGATGTGTATCTAGCTCCCATGTTCTTAAATATCCTCAACTACCGCGCAGAAGGAGTCGTCCCTCCAAGTGATTGCTCCATGCTGGACCCCCTCAAATCAAACCGCAGGGTCCCACCGAGATATGGCCTCCCATTCTGCTGCTTGAAGCCCTCATATTTAATTAAATAATATCCTGCTGAAGGCGGGGTTCGACCCAGCGATGTTCGGTCTCGAGGGCAAGGTTGTGCCATCTCGACCGGTGCACATGTTTGTTAATTAAGTATGTGAATTGTGGAGTTTTCCTTCTTGGGAAAATTGGCTTAGCTACGTACATAACATATATACATTTTTTATTTAAATATTAAAGTTTTCCAATTTGTTAAGGTTTAATTGTCCATAAATACACAAATGATGTCCGAAATTTGATTGTAACTAACTTTAAAAAAATACACGACTTTTATACAATTTTGAAATTTATTTCGATGATAGTTTTTTAATTGTAATGATACATAAATTTATATTTTGACAAAATACATAGATATAAGTTTTCAAAGAAATAACTTTCAAGCTATTGATCGACTATTTCAATGATTAAAATATAATAACACGGGTATAAATAGAAATGTATCTTCGAGAGCTTTAGAACGGGAGGTCCGGCTTGCTAATCGAACTACAAGCAATCGAGTATTCGCCAAAACAAGTACTTAGGCCAAATTATAAATTGTATAAGTCTATGTATTTTTTTTACCAAACTTTTAGATTTAGTTATAAACCAAAAATTTGTCAAAGTTTAATTAAACCATTTTCTAACTCATGATTTAATTTTAAGTAGTCATGCATTCTTTTTATTTGATAAAGTCTCATATGAGTATGCATGGTATATTACATTGTGAACTTCGTTGATAGTATTACGGGTGTCGATGAAAAATTAGTTTAGTAAATATTGCAAGTATATCCTCTGGATTTACACTTTTAAGGGCAAACTAAATTATTCTCTTTGTCCCATCATTACTGTCCCTTTTTCGACTAATCTTCGGGTTAATGATGAGCTTAAGATTTGAATTTTGTTGATCAACTTCACATCTTTGGTCTAATCTATATTTCACACTCTTCACTTTATTGAAAATACATCACTCGTATAATAATAATGGTATTAATCTATTTCATCACTCTTATACATCACTCTATTGAAAATACATCACTCTTGACTTTATTGATCAATTTCACATCTTAGGTCTAATCTATATTTCGCCACTTCACCTACAAATAATTTATTTCCATCTACGATTTCGAGTTTGTTTAAATTGATAGTTACTTATAATTTGGAGTTTGTTGAAATTGATAGTTACTTATAATTTAGGTGAGAGAATATTTGAAGATTGTTGGAAGCGGTGTTTCTTTTCTTATTTCAAGTTCGAAACTTCAAAAAGTCAATCGTTTGTTAAATTTAATTAAGTAGTTACTTTTATATAACGATTCAAATGAAATGCCAACAATTTTACAATTTTTGTAGTTAATTAGAAAAATATTTATAATTCAAAACTTGTAAAAGTATTCAACTTGACTTAATTTTTATTTCTAATGAAATGTGTCATTTTTCCCAAGTGTAATTGTACACATAATTTGTAAGATAGTGTAGTTCGATCCATGAGATTAGTTTCCATAATTGAAAAACAATTAAAACCCATCGATTTTATACAAAATTATGGAGTCTATCATAAATTTGGAAAGCGTTGAATTCCCAAATTGTTTATGGTGCATGTGGAAAGATGATTGATGATAAACGTTACAAATCAGAACATTAAATTGCAATATACAAATATGAGAAATTGACTAGACATATAGAGATGTAAATCAAGGTAGAAAGCTGCACCTCACCTATATTTGATTTGGTGGGAGTTACATCTAACTAGTTAGAATAGACCCATGCCAAATATCTGGTTTTAGCCTATTTTTGATGACCTAAGCGTTTATCGACTATGGATAAACCTTGGCTTCAGCATGTTGATGGGATTTGTGTCCTTTGTGCTATGGCGATAGAGAGTCATTCCCATCTATTCTTTCAGTGCCCTTATTCTAGTCGGTGTATTTCTATTGCTAGGAGGGCCGTCCGCTTTAGTTGGCCTCACTCTGTGTGGAGCTCGGGGGTGCTGTGGGCAGCTAGGTGGTGGAGAGGTAAGCACGTGGTCAACGTGGCTTACCGTATTCTCCTAGCTGCATTGGTCTATTTGATTTGGCAGGAGAGGAATGAAAGGAGATATGGTCAGAGGCGTCGAGATCCTCATTCGGTTACTTTCCAGGGGATAGGTCTTGTTTGTGATATTATCTCTCAGAGATGGCCCGCTCGTTCTCTATCTACTGTGGTTGTTCGTCGTATTTGGAGGATAGCTTGGTAGTTCTTCTTTTTTGTAGCTTTTCTAGGCTTTGTAGCTTATGTAGCTCTTTATATGTAGGCTTTGTATTCCTAGATTTTGCTCTTTGTAATGTTGTTTGGTGCACCATTCTATTTGGTTGCTGGGTATTGGCCAGCCTTTTTGGCCACTCTTATTATATTAATGTAATTGAATTCCCCCCCCCCCCCCAAAAAGGTGGGCTAGGGTTTCGATATGGTAGGTATGGGTAGGGGTATGGGTACAACATAAGCATCTCGAAGCCAAGGAAACGCCCCTCCACTGTAGAACATCATCAGTCGGGATCCATCGCAATAGGAGTCGCCAAATGAACATCGATATCGTAGGTGTAAGAAAGGCAGTCCAAATGGCCCTGAAAATGAGATTAGCCTGATCCCTCACCCTGGTGTGAGACCAAGCTGACGACAATGAGAAAGCACCCAAAGAGGTAAGTGTCCAACACATGTTATCCGAATCCTCCTCAGCAATGGGAGTCGCGAGAATCTCCTGAATGAACTGGGGGGTAAATCCAAGCTCCTCACCAACAATGGACTCAAGCCTACCCCTGTCCCAACTCCCATCAACCCAAAACTCATTAATCCTAAGGTGGGGTCTACCAGTAATCTCACAATAAAACGAAATCGGCATATCCCCAATCCAAGTGTCGTCCCAAAAACTGACCTCCCCACTGCCACTACCAAGAGTCCAACAAATGAACTCCTGAGCCTGAATACCTACGCGGAGGAGACGGCGCCAAGGGTGGCTGGCACGAGCTTTAAGAGCAGTACGCATAGGCATAAACAGGCCAGCAAAGCTGTATTTGCGGAGCATAAACTGCGACCACAAAGAAGTGCCTGCGTGAAGGCGCCACCAGATCTTATAACTAAAAGCTCTCGCCATATCCGAAAGGCTCCAGATCCCGAGGCCTCCCTCAGAGACCGAGCTGCAGATCTGCCGCCAACGGACCCAATGCGTCTTCCTCTTAGGACCAACAGCACCCCATAAGTATCTCGTAATGATCTGCTCGAGCTCCTGGATAACGTACTGGGGTGGGTCCAACACCTAAAGGAGGTGCAGAGGAATCGTGCAGAGAGTGCTCTTAATAAGAGCCAAGCGTCCCCCAAAAGCAAGGTGGCGATTGGATCAACCGGAGATCCTATCCAATATTTGTTGCTTCACCCAAGCAAAGAGCTCTCGTCTCATAAAGCCTTTGTAAAGGGATGCACCAAGATAGGTGATGGGGAGATCACCCTGGCGAAAACCAGTAAGATTTGAACTCTCTGATGCCAACGAGGCGAGTGCTTAGGAGCGAGAATAAATGTACTCTTATGGATACTAACCATCTAGTCGGAGGCCATGGAGTAGTGGTCCAGAAGACGTATAAGGTCAATGAGTCCATCATCCATAGCCCGCGTGAATATAATGATGTCATCGGCATAGGAGAGGTGCGAGATGGGGAAAGGCCGTCTGGCGGGCCTATACATCATCAAAGGATGGTCTCGAATAAATCGATCCAAGAAACGCAAAAGATAGTCAGCGGCAAGCACGAATAACGATGGTAAAATAGGTCGCCCTGATGCAAACCCCGACTAGAGGCAAATTAGCCAGCCGGACTGCCGTTCACCAAAATGAAGAACGTGCAACTCTCGACACAGTGACGGATGAACAGAATCCATCTAGCCGAGAAACCAATCCTCACCAGGACCTCACGTAAAAAATGCTAGTGAACTCTATCATACGCCTTAGCCATGTCTAGCTTCAGCACAAGGTTCGGGATACCATGGATGTCCGAGACGTGGAGGTCATGAATCAGTTCCTGTGCCAAAAAGATATTATCAGTAATAACCCGCCCTTGAACGAATCCACTTTGGTTCGGAGAGATAACAAGAGGGAGGACAGAAGCGAGCCGAGCATTGAGGATTTTCGTGATAATCTTATTGGTCACATTACAAAGACTAATAGGCCGGTAATCTGACTAACGCTCGGAATAGGCTTCTTTGGGATCAGGACGACCGTGGTCGCCGTGAAGGCCAAAGGCATGGGATGACCATCAAAGAACTCGAGCACAGCCCCCTCGAAGTCAGAAGATACAATCTCCTAACAGTGTGGAAAAAATAAAGAAGAAAACCTGTCTGGCCCAGAAGTGCTGTGAGGATCAACTTAACCCATCTAGTTTGAAGTGATGGATTATAAGAAAAAAAGGGCTACAATTTTTATCACTACTTTATTTTTCAATTATTTTATACTTAGGCTATGTTTGGCACTACCTTATCAGCTAGCTTATAAGCTTCGAGAGCTTATTTGACCATTGACTAGAAAAAAGCTTGTTTCGTAAACGACTAGCTTCTCAAATCAGCTAGCTTGTAAGCTAGCTGATTGCTAAGCTATTTTTTCAAGTTTATGAAAAAAGAAGCTAACTTCTCATCTTTTATATTCCATATATGTTCGTGACCTAAATAAAAATATAGGGATTTTTACATAAATACACCCTAAGTAATTGATATTATTGCGTGTGCAAAATTCGTGTAATAAAAATAAACTGTAATTAATGATATCTCTTGAGAATTTAATGTCATTGTCTCCTAACTCAAGCTGTTATGAGGGACTCCTCTTCCTACAGCTCCTCCGTCTTCCAGAAGTGGACCTGCAACCCGACAGGGGTTTGGTCCTCGTCGGGGACTCCGGCGTGAGAGTAAGTGTCTATACGAGATTATAAATAACAACTTGAATATAGAGAGAGATTAGTTATGAAAATTCTCTCTATAATGAGGGGTGGAGACACCTATATATAGGATTACCTGATGAGTTACGTAGGATTGAAAGTCTTTGTAGAAGAAGTAAACTCTATCAAGGAGACTTATCTCTTAGAAAGTCCATGAGACTTGTACCTTCCGGGACGCTTAAATTATGTAGGTCTCCTACCTCCTAGCAGACTCTTAAATTATGTCCAGGAGTCTTGTACCTTCTAGAATCCTCTAAGGACTTGGGCCTTTAATTATTTTCTGGGCCCAATTAATTTGATTTTAATTTGGGCTTTTCAATACTTTAATAAATATTTGGATATTTATCTATTTTTTATTAGGCTACATAGCCTAGTCCACTACACTTGCCTCCTTATTTTTAAAAAATTTATTTTCTTAAAATTATAGTCTCTTGGTTCATTCAGAACTTAGACCCAAACTGAGTTTAAATTAATTTTATTCGAGTTTGTCTCAAACTAATTTATCGGACTCTAATTTAACTTTTACAAATTATTTGAGTCTGACCGGACTTATACGAATCGACGGAACACGTCCCTATGCAATAATGAATACATATAACACGCACGTCAGGAAAGGGTTTTATGTTTTTCAATATGATGGGACCCGCGAAATTGAAAATCAAAGATTTCATGGCCTGAGTGGCCTCAAATGTGCCACCCTTTTTTTTATGCAGTATTTACTGCATAAAGCTGTTGTGGGATCCGTCTATTTTATATGCAGCATAGCCCCCTACTTCCTCCTCTGCGATAGTAGCAAGTAGATTTTTTTATGCAGTATTTACTGCATAAAGCTACCGTGGGAGCCGCCCATTTTATATGCAGCATAGCCCCCTACTTCCTCCTCCGCGATAGTAGCAGGTAGAATTTTTTTTACACTGTGTACTCCATATGGGACCCACCCATTTTACATGGCCTCTACTTTCCTTCAGTTTATAATAGCAGATAGTGCAGCATTTCTCCTATTTTCCCTTACTGGTAGGAGCAACAACTTCTTCTGAAATTTTCTATTTGATACATTTCAAATGGAGGACTCATATATTCTTGACTCATCTTTTTTATCTCAAGAAAATGAGCCTTCTGCGAAGGACCTTGAATCCACTATTGCATATTGTAATTCTAAAGATTTGCGTGAAGTTTTATGCGAGTTTAGGGAGGCGCATCCTACCACTGTATACTTGGAAGCGCATAATCTAGAGTGCATTTTGACCAAGAAGAATTTTGACTTTGTAGTTAAAGCTTTCGAGATTCGGGGCCCTTACGAGGCCAAGTTCCCCAAACCGGCTGATAGACCTTGTCATTATACAAGAGAGTTATGTATGCCCGTAGAAGCCTTTGAGTCAGGTTTTAGGCTCCCACCTCACCCTTTTTTATTTATACTTATTTATTTCATTATAATTTCAGCTATGGAGCTTGTAATGGCTGCCCTCAAGAGCCAGGAGGCTAGTGCTGATGCCTATGCTGCTATTGATGCGATAATTAGTATCTCGGACGAGATTGAGCCTGCCTGGAAGAGGAGAGCTTCCACTGAGGTAGGCAATGGCGATGCTAGTGGAAGCTCTCCTCCTTGGTAAATAATTGCCTAAAGTCTTCCCCGGCAATGGCGCCAAAATTTGTTCCAACTCAACTACACCTAGAGTTGCTCGCAATAGTACGAGGTCATCCTCGTGTGACAAGCTAACCCAAGTCGTATTCTCAAGGAAGGCTAAGCAGGACTTTTACTCACATTGCAAAACAAAAAGCAAATAATGTAAACACTCTAATCAAAAAGGGGTTTATTACTAATTCACTACTGATTAAACTAGGAGAAATGAAAGAAATCATATAAATTAACTAGGCGATGAAAGAAAATATAATCTAGGGTTCTAACGAAAGCGTAAAAATCTAGGGTTGACAAGCATGGAATTAATGTAATTATCTAGGCAAGAATCAAAAGCTGAGAATTAAATTATCTAGACAAGAAATCATAAATTAATCCATAAACTGAAATCAAAATGAAATTTCAAAGCAATAGGAAACTAGAATAAAAGAGAAGGTTAATCCTTACAATTGATTTGTAGAATCCGTAATCCGATCAATGATTAATGTTTAATCTAACTAACTAAGCTAATCTAGAGAGAAAAAACATGGAAAAGTCTAATTCTAAAGTTTGGAATCGAGAGGAATGAGAATAGATGTGAAAAGGATGTAAAAATAGGGTTTAAATAGGCCAAAATCACCTTGGATCCATGTAGGCAGCGACCGCAGGGGACCCAGCGGCCGCTGCCCCCTAATTCGGACGATTTCAGCTCGCCGGGGCAGCGGTCGCTGGCCCTGGTCCCCCCTGCGCACGCCTTTCTTTTTTCGATCATATCTCCCTGGATTGAACTCCGTTTAGGCACGGTTTTCGCCTACGAACTTTTATCGAGACATACTATAATCCTATCAAGTTCAAACTCCTAAGATATGTGTTTCATTAATTCTCATTTTCGTTCATCTCTCGTCAGTTCTCGTGCAACTCCTACAAAACCATAATGCAAAAAAGATTAACTTGAAACAATGAATTCAACACTAAAACCCGACAAAATGATGATGAACAAGAGTGCATGACACATTAATGAACATCAAAATCAAGTAAAAATGAGGCTAAACAGGTAAAATATATCTTTTCCCTCTTTTGTGTAGATGGAAGCTATGGAGATCAGAGGCTAGTGATGTTGAAAGTGGTGATGATCTCTTTGCTGAGGTGAATATTTTAGGGAAGTTGAGGCATAGGAGCATAGTCCGGCTGCTCGGGTACCTCCACAACGAGGCTGACGTGATGATGTTGTGTGAGTACATGCCCAACGGGAGCCTCGGAGCTGCCCTGCACAGGAAGGAGGCCGGGCTGGTACTCGTGGATTGGGTGTCGAGGTACAATGTGGCGCTTGGCGTGGCGCAGGGGCTGGCTTATTTGCACAACGATTGCCACCCGCCGATCATCCACAGGGACGTGAAGTCGAACAACACATTGCTCGACTCGGATTTCGAGGCGAGGATCGCCGATTTCAGGCTGGCTAGGACCATGTTGCACAAGAATGAGACTCTCTATCGTGGCTGGATCATATGGTTATATTGCTCGAGGTAAATTCACTAGTCCATACTTAAATTTATGAAAATAGCCACTTGATAGCCATTTTTGTGTTAAAGTACCTATTTGCTATTATTTAGTGTTATGTTTTACCTTATTATTGAATTGAAGCTTTTGAAAATCAATTTGATTTGAATCTTTTGAAAAACGGTGAGGTTTTTTTTTTTTTTTTAATTCTTATATAATGGTTTATTTGTATATCTTTTATGGTAGTTTGATTTTTTTTTTTAAATTTTGTTTTGTCAAACATCTTTGCTTGTTCTTTAATTCACGAATATTTGACATAAATCGAAAATTGTGATTAAATCACGAGCATCATGATTTTAGTCTGTGAATCACAAATTAAGGTATAAAACCCTCCAATTTCTAAATTATCCTATTTTTTATATAGCAATTGTCAATCGGGATTCGGGAGTCAAATTGTAAAAGTTTTTATTTTTTACGGCTACATTTTATCTTTATTATCGTAAAATGACTATTTTATCAGTTCACGATCCATCTCAAAAAACCACATTCCTAATTTGCTTTCCTTCGCCATTTGCGCAGAGTATGGCTACAGGCTCAAGGTCGACGAGAAGAGCGACATATATAGCTACAGGGTAGTGCTTCTCGAGCTCCTAACCGGGCGGCCCCCACTAGACCCGTCGTTCGGGGAGTCCGTCGACATAGTAGAGTGGCTAAGGCGCAAGGCGACCAGAAAGGCGAAGTCGGAGGTCGCCTTGGACCCCGATATTGCAGGCAATGCAAGCATGTGCAAGAGGAGATGATCCTAGTGCTCAAGATTGCCCTCCTCTGCACGGCCAAGCTCTAGAAGGAGAGGCCGTCTATGAGGGACGTGGTGACGATGCTCGGGGCGAAGCCGAGGAGGAAGAGCATCTGCCAGAGCTGGGGATACACTCCAAACAAGGAGAAACTCATATTTGCACACTCACCGGTTATAGGGCTTTTGTAGGGTTTTATTTGGATACTTTTGAAGTTTGGGTGGTTAATTAACTTTTGTGTTGATAGATTTGTAAAGATGTGTATGAGTTGTTGTTTTTCACCTTTTTGTGTTTGTTGCAACGAGGGAAAGATGCCTAGTGTTTATACAACATAGTTTTTCCACTTCGATTTGAGTGGCCAACTGCGGCAAGCAGTTGGTTATGATAATATTATCACAATCCGGGTAAAAAGAGGGAAAAAAAGGCTGCCTTAGAAAATTCTTACATTATGGGGGAACATGTGAAAGTGATGGAAAATTATAGTAGAAAATATCTATATTTATTTTCCACTCTTTTCCTAACGCTTAGTTTCCGAGTTTTAGTAAAGGAAAGAAAAGAAAGGGAAAGAAAGTTAGGAGAGAAAAAAAGAGAAAGGAAAGTGAAAAGAAATTGTATTTTGTGTTCCCGAGTTTGAAGGAAGTGAAAGAAAATTAATTATTTTGTTCTTTTATCTCAAAATTCTTCCAAATCGGAAGGAAAGTTAGGAGGGAAAATTTTCCTTCCATTTCTTTCCGTTTCTTTTCATTAAAAAACTCAGGAACACCAAATATTTTTTCTTTCTTCTTATTTCCGTCAATTTCCCTTCTTTTCGCTCGTTAAGTTAAACTCGGGAACTAAGCGTAAAAGAGAACATACACAGAGAAAATAATGAAACTTTTTTTTGAATAAAGAAAATTAGTAAATATAGTTACATATTATTGTAAATAACAAAAAAAATAAACGTAATGTATGTTTGATTTGATGACATAAGGAACGCAAGGAAAATACAGGAAGAAGTAGTATGAGCAATATTTTACTAGGAGCTAAGAAAGACGGAAGTAGCCTTAGTGAAGAGGAAGCCATTGCAAAGATCAAAGAAATTTCCGAAATAAGGGTCCCCATCTTTCTACGTACTCCACAAAGTCCGCTTCACAAAATGAGTCATCAGATTTTTGGGGTGAAAAACAAAAATCAACCCTTAGAGCATTGGTAACCTTGGTGCCATGGCAGTCTTAGTAAATTTAAAAGTTCTTCTGCATCAAAAATCTCTACATGACCAAAAATTGTGGCGCATTCTGGCCAGTATCATGGCACAGAAATTACAGTGCCGTCAGCATTTTTTTTTCTTTTACATAAAACTAAACATACATAATATGTAGGATCATTCTCAGCGTCGCCAAAATAGTCTTCGATTAAACGTTGTTCCGCCTCTTCCCGTTCGCGTGGTATGTATGCCCTTGTTCTCTTTTCATGCGAACTGGATCCCCCCGCTTCTTGATCATGCAAAGCTACAAATTGCTGGTACGCCGCATAACTTTGAAGATATCGCTCTCGATCATCATTAAAAAAAGCATCATAATAAGGGTCGTACATAGGATCGTTGAGATTATTATTTGGATTCATATTTGAAAGAAAGATTGATAGAAATGGGTGTGGATTTAAAGAGTGAGTGAGTATGATTTTTTATAGAGTTTAAATGGTTGAAAAATGATTTTTTTTTGGTTTTTGGCTTATAGCCGTTAGTCCCTATTTGAATTCCAACGGGTATATATCAATTCAAACGTTCCAATTTTCAAAAAAAGAAAAAAAAAAAAAAAAAAAGGCCACCGCGTGGGCTGGCCACCACGGCGCAACAAGCCATGGCGCCACCCACGGTGTCGTGCGCCATTGAAAATTCTGGGCTGGTACCATGGCACGAGCTTAACAGCCCATGATACCCCTTGCTCTTAGTTGATTAATACTTCACCTAAGAATCCGGCGAGGTGAAAGATGAGGACTTTATTTTAAAAAGAGTGATGCTAAATGAACACAGTTATGTCTAGACACAACCCAGCCCAAAACTTTCTTTTATTAATTGTTTAATAAAAGCAATTTTCTTAAGTGACTAATCTACCTTTTACTTGTTTTATGCTTCAAAGAAAGAGGTTTTGGCTCCAACTATATTTTTTCCCTCCAAATCAATATAGCCTAATTATTTTTGGCTCTCAAATTGTTGAACGTTTTTTTTTTCTTTTTTTTTTCTTTCCTCTTAGTCATTTAGAGGTTACACGATTAATTTCTTTCCCTCCATTATAATTCAGACGAACTAATTTAATCCCGCCCAATAATTCTACCTAATAGTATTAATACTTATTCACTTTGGAAAAATTTACATTTTAAGCATTTTAATTATATTATTAATTTCGGCATAATTAAGGTTAGTATGAATAAGTTATTATTTTTAATTTTAAAGCTAAAGTTTTTATAAATATAAGTTATTTTTATGATATAATTTATCGATTTTTCATACATAACTAACCTCTATGATTTGAAGAATGTTACTAGTCACATGTAATTAATTTAGATGTTCTAATTCGTACAAATGTAAAAACGAATTATCACAAAAAACTATTTATTAATTGTGATATTGTAATGTCAGATTGTGTTATTTCTTCATACTTTGTTTGTGAATAGAGTAATATTTAATTGATAATATGATATTATTGATGAAATAAATTCTTAAGTTAAAAATTTAATTCTTGATTAAATATGAAATTAATATATATATATATATATATAAAATCAGCCTACGGATTTTTTTGGAAACCCACCGCCGCTTATGGATTAAAGTGCAATTATTGCACTTGTGTTTACCCAAAAACCTAACGTTAATCTCAATTAATCTCCATTAATATCCAGTTCAACTCCTTCTCAATAGCCGCCCGGCTGGAATGTCCAGTTCAATCTCCAATTTAACTGCATCACTGATCTTCATTAATCTCCAGTTCAACTCCCTCTTTATAAGCATAAGCGCGATAGCTAGGAAAAAACATTCAATGGCGGATCCTGTGAAAGAGGCTTTAATGTTCCGGTTATTTGGATCCCCTGGGTTGTTGTTCGATAAAGAAGAACACGGTCCAGATAATGAAATGGATCTACAAGACAAAGAAGAAGAAGAACAAGTTAATGAAGAAGAAGAAGTTAATGAAGAAGAAGAAGAACAAGCCATGTCAGATGAATATGAAATGGAGCAAGATGAAATGCATGAAGATCCATCAGAGCATGAGGGTTTCTCCGAAGATAATGATGCGTTTGACGAGATGGTGCGAAATGGCCCCAAAAAAGGAATGCTTTTTGATAGTGAAAAAAGACTGCTAGAAGCCTATAAAGCTTATGGTAAGGCGAAAGGATTTGGTGTCGCTATTAGAAATAGTCGTAGAAGAGCAGACAAGTATGTCCGCATAATATGTGAAAAGGGAAGGAGGTCTGAGTGTAAAAAATACAGAATGTGAAGCCAAACTTAATGTTATACACATGGGTGACGATATTTGGACGGTAGGGAAGGTCATCATCGAGCACAATCATGAACTTGTACCGGACATGACGGATTTCATGCCATGTCATAGGACCTTAACCCCCAATGTGAAGCGCCAGTTAATAGCTCAAGATCGCGCCGGGTTGAGACTGTGTAAGAGTGTAAGAATGCTCGAAGTTCTTGCTGGGGGACATCCCAATTTAGGAGCATCGGTAAAAGTTTGTAGGAACTATGTCGAGAAGATGCGAAGGCTGAGACTTGGAGATGGGGATGCAGCTGCCATTAAACAGCTCTTCAAGAGGCTACAACAAGTAGATAGGGATTTCTACTATTTATATGATGTCGACGACGAATCTAGACTTCGCAATGTAACGTGGATACATGCTCATAGCAGAGCTGCGTATGAGGATTTTCACGATGTTGTGAGTTTTGATACGACGTATCTTGTGAATCAGTATGACATGCCATTTGCTAGTGTCGTAGGAGTGAATCATCACAATCAGTCAATACTACTAGGATGTGCTCTTTTGTCAAACAAAAAATCTGAATCCTTCAAGTGGTTTTTAGAAATTGGCTAGATGCAATGGGTGGACTTCAGCCCACGGCAATCTTGACTGATCAAGATGAGAGTATAAAAATTGCTTTGAGAGAGATCATGCCTGAAAGCATACATCGCCTCTGTATATGGCACATAATTTCTAAGACTTCCAAAAAGTTCGGGGGAGTAGCTAATGTTAATGCGGCAAAAAATGATTTCAAATGCATGGTTTATGAGTGCAGCAGCATTTTTGAATTTGAATCGAGTTGGTCTACCTTCCGGGCGAAACATGGTTTAGAAAACAGCAGGTGGTTGAGGGACTTGTATGATGAGAGACAAACTTAGGTGCCGATCTATTCCAATCATATATTCTGGGCTGGTATGTCTTCTACGCAAAAAAGTGAATCCATGCATGCCTTCATTGACCATTATATTAATTATAAGAGTACTTTGAAGACATTTGTGGAGCAATATGAGATCGCAGTCGTGGAGAAGTTCAGAAAGGAGCTCAATGCTGAATTTTCCTCGAAGTGTAGACCCATTATTTGTATGCCGCCTTTCAAGTGGGAAGGTCAATTTGCAAGGGAATACACTAACAATATTATGGTAATATTCGAGGCTGAAATTAAGAAGATGTGGAACTGCAATTCGAGTCTGCTTGAAAATGTTGGTGGTGTATCAGAGAGATATAAGGTAAATGAAACTGTGATATTGAACCAGTGGTATCCTAAAGAAAAAGATTACATAGTTGAATACCGTCCCGTTGGCGATTACATTAACTGTCGGTGCAGGAAATTCGAGAGCAAAGGCACTTTATGTTGTCACATATTGAAGGTTTTAGCTATTCGGGATATTGACTTAGTTAATGAGCGATATGTGCTTAGGAGATGGAGCAAGCTTGCGTACAAGCCACATATTAGTATTAATAGTAAAAAATAAAAAATGGCCCCCAAAATTTTTGGGTCCTAGGCTTGGGCCTCTTGGGCCTATGCTCAAGTCCGGCTCTAATACGTGTTTAATTAGTATAAAGTTTGTTCATTGCATGTGAATGATTGCTAAACTATATTTCTCAAATTATTTCTGTAGGAGCTTCAACAACTTAATTACGTCCCTGACAAAATCTGTAGTGTTTCAGTAATCGTTTCATCATATTGAAATATGGTATAATCTTATTTACACTACTACTTGTAGATCAATTGTTCTGTTCTCTTGGATTTTGTAAGATCGTTTTAGAAATTATTTTTATTTATCATTTTTGTATGTATAAGTTTATAGTCATTTAGTGAAATATATGGATGTAAATGAGCTCAACAGTCTCAAGCCAAGCCTTGATTTATTTATTTAAAAAGTTTAATTAAATGAGCACGAAGGGTATTATTATTATTGTTGTTGTCGTCGTCGTTGTTATTGGTTTTTGTTTAGCTATAGCTGGATCAATTTACAACGAAAATTAATAAGTAATAACAACATTATAATTATATTTATTTGTCCACGGATATTATAGTCATTTCAAGCTAGTAAATTCGATCTCCAAAACACGAATTTAGGACTCTAATTAATTAGAATTAACCAACATATCACAGGCATCCTTCATCACCAAGAAACAAACTGAACATGTGCATCACTTAACATAAAATTTCAAATCATCAACAATTTAGAAACAATATTTAATTATTCTGGTGACTCATCGATCGCATGATTAGTGGATAAGAAAGAATCAGTTGCCTCCAAATCATAGATCAAATTGGAATCAATACTATTTAATAACTATTTAAATTAGCCAATTAACGTTAATAAGGGCATTGATCAATGGTAGAATAATTTGATCTCTGGACACTAATAGAAAAAGACTTCGGTATAATTTACTTCAGTTATGTATATTAGTGAAGTAAAAAAACCAAAAACAACTTCGCTTTTCAATTTGCTGAAGTAAAACACCAACGTAGACTTCAGTAAATGGTATCATACTAAAAAACAGAAACTAGTTGAGAATTTTAAGATACAAAGACTTCACTAATTGATAATTAATGAAGTTACAGTGTGAAATTTTATTTTTTATCAGAATATTTTTACAAAAGCGAAGTGTATGTGTTTTGATCGGGAATGGCCTTCCCTCTCATATGCTAACCCTAGCCACCGCGACCAGCGCCGCCTATTCGTCGCGCCCCTCTCATTATATGTACAATTTTCTATTTCTACACATTAGTTTGTTCGATTTTGTGTTTGATTGCATTGACAAAGCCGATCTCTCGTTGTTGTAGGACATGGAATGTGGAAGGAAATCACGAATGATGGTTGGTTGAGGTTAATCTGTTGCCTCTAATTCATGGATTTTGCACTGAGTTTATTTTATTTTATTTTAGATTTGCTATCTGTTTAGAAGAGATTTAGTGTTTCTGATTTTTATTTAGTTCTATTTCGCGAGATTTTTTGATTGGATTAGGCAATTAATTGCTTATTTCCATGAAGGTTTGTTCCAATATTATCTTTTTCTTGTTTTCATTTTAATGCTTGTTGAAGGCTTGTTTACTTTGATTGTTTATTTTAGTTACTAGAACCATTTCTAATGGCTAGACTATGAACTGAAGCCCTTAACCAGTTTGCTTGTTCATTATCTAGGGAAATTTTTTTGCAGGCTATAGAATATGAATTCGTCAGCATCTCCATGCTATGATTAGGAAGCTTATTAGGTTGATTAGTTCCTGTATTCTTTACATGCTAGGCCATTATAACATACAGAAGTTCAATAGCTAAAGAAATATCTTGTGTGAATCATGATATTGTATGATATTCCCTTCTTCTAAATACTTTTCACTTCTGCTCTCCAATAGTTATTGAAGTTCTTCGTTAGGCAACAAGAGCAGGAAATTTGTGATATCAAGCAGAAGTTGGTATGTGTATTGTAATACCCGGTTGTAATTCAGTCACTCTCATTCAGTATTTATCGTTCAGTAATTGTCACTCAGTAAATTTCACTCATTAATGATCATTCATCGTTCAGGGTAATTTGTATCGTGTATCAATCGTCATTCATCATCAATCTAGTTGGTGTATTGTGCCGTGTTTATCATCATTGTCATCTTCATAGTGGGCTGTGTGTGAGGAGTAGCGCACGCTACGAACTCTCTTTAGCGCAAGCTAATTGAGTTCGGGTAGCGCACGCTACCTCTCAACATTAGCGCACGCTAATGTAGTTCAAGCAGGCAGTCCAGAAGGCACTGGACTGCAGTTGGGTTGTAAGTAGCGCGCGCTAGTAGGTCGGATGCAGTCGATATTGCGCGCGCTAAGGTCGGATCAGGCAGAGTCCAGTAGCTAATGGATTGAGTTGGAATCATTCCTAGCGCACGCTACGAGTAGTTATTAGCGTACGCTAATCGGTGTTAGTAGCGCACGCTGAATATTGTGTGTAGCGTGCGCTACCGCGAACAGATCAGAGAACAGGAGGTTCTGGACTTTAGTACTGGGCATCAGATAAATTGTTAGCGCACGCTAACATTTTGAGTTAGCGCACACCAAGTATACGGTTGTAGCGCAAGCTACAAAAGGTACGTAGCATACGCTACCGTTGCGAACAAAGGGTACTGGACTACCCAGTACACCCGTTAGCGCACGCTACGCACAAGAGCTAGCGCACGCTAATCTGGGGACAGTATATATTGGACAGTGCAGTCCATTTCGTCATTTCATCATCTCACTTCATTCCTTCGGCGGTTTTGGGCGATTTCGGGCGATTTGGAGAGTTTTCTTCGAGCTGAATCCACAAATCATCATTTTCAAGCTTATCATTCGGATTAATCATCATTTCATCATCCCCATCACATCAAATCAAGGTAATAACTTCTTGGATCTAGAGTTTCGGATTTTCGGGTTTTCCTTCCGATTTCTTCGTGTAAGCTTGGATTGTTGTTGGAATATGTTAGATATGGATTATCTATAAATGTATTCCCACGGATTTAATAGCACATATTTCGGATTTCATGTATAGTTGGGGGTTTGATTCAAGAACACATTAGAGTTGACTTTGATATTTGGGGGTTTTCGATTAGATGTTGTCGTTAACTCGATTTGTGGATTCCTATGGGATTATTGATATCATTGAAGGTGTTTTGTTGGTTTGAAATACTCATTTTGGAGTTGGTTTCGATATATTCGGGATTGGATATTATCAAAGGATGTATGTTTGCTAAGTATCCATTAGAATGCCTCAATGAGTTTGGATATTGTTGTATCGACGTTTGAATTGGTTAATCGTGTTTGATACGTATATTGAGCATTTGTTGGTAATTGTCATTCAAGGTTGTTCGAGCGACCGACATCCCTTTTAGGACGTTGTTCGAGGAAGGACATTCTTCACCGGTGTTGAGTAAGTTAATTCTTACTCGGTTAAAAGGATTTTCATTCCTTTCGTTGTTGTTCATTCGTAATCATAATTTATTCATAATGTATTAACCGTATTGAGACTTGTAATTGTCAATTCATTCACGAGGAACGACGGTTCCAATCATTTCATTGAGCTATCATTCATTTCGGTGAGTCATTCTTGACTTTGTCGGATTGTTATTCATTATTATTCTTCATGGTCATTTCTTGTCCATATGACCTTCTGGGTTCATATTGCGTGGCCGGGTGGGTATGTGTGGAATTTTTAGTCGGGCACGTGATGGTCATGTGTTGGGTTCACCGACACATTGGACTGTGCACACGGTAACGTACCTCCGTGAGACTAATTAGGTACAAGGACGGGTGTGTCCGTACACTCGTCTTGTGCACTTGCACATACCATTACGGGCGTACTATGATGCCTCTCTTCAGCGTCATTTCATAATTAAGATATATCATGATTGTGTTTATTCAACTCTTGAGGATTGTTGTTACGTATGGCGGCCCGTTGGGGGATGTTGTTTTCAGGTCATGGCAAGGCTAAGGCACGGGAAGAGAACGTTGACGGCGAGGAGTCCCAGTGATACTAGTAGGGGGCCTCAGTCCTTTCAGTCTTCTGTTTTCTTCATTTGTATTCCGCTGCAGACTTCCATTTTAAATACTCATTTTAACTGGTGTTGTATATTTTATCTTCATATAAAATATACATGTATTCTGTTTTATCCTGGGTGTGTTGTACTTGAAATTCATCATCGGAGTAATTATTGATATACTGTGGTTCGGTACTACAATTATATCACTTAATTCATTAATTTTTATTCGCCTAGTGGGTCCCAGTCGGGGGTCCACGACACTGTAATATTCGCCTAGTTTGGAGTGTTACATAGTTGGTATCGGTGCGTGGTTTTGAATACTACCTTCCGAGTCATGTCTCATTTGAAATCATCGTTCATCAGACTAGTATCATTGGACTATCGCGTCACGTGTGACCTGTGCAAGAGCCGAGCCCCTCAGACCAAAGAACAGTAAGATTTCTGACGCCATGGTATAATTTCTGGCAATAAGAATCACTCATTCATCATTCAACAGTCAACAATCCTCATTCATCATTTTCATTTTTGATCAAGTCGATCATGTCAATTCATTAATCACTCAGTTCATTTCATTGTTCAGTTGTTGATCTTGAGGATCATATCATTAATCTTGTTAACTTGTTCAAGATAATCATTTCAAGAATTTCATCAGATAATCACGTCACTTCAGTTGATCATTCATGTAATCATTGTGTTTGAGCGCGTATGCTCATTTTCATCATTTCATAACGTAATCATAATGTGATATTCATGCGAGATATATAATTATCATATGACTTTCCACTTCAGTATGGAAAAAGCTGGCAGAGGACGCGGGGGAAGAGGCCGTGGTGCGGGACGAAACCCGAGAGCTCGTGTGAATACACGCGCGAATGCGAGGAATAATGTGAATTCATCGAGCAGCGACGCTGCCACTCATTCACCCAGAAATGATCACTCACTGTCAGGGAGTCGTACCCGAGACACGACTCAATCAGAAGGTGTTCGGTTTGATCCTCTCGCTTTTATGCAGGGCATGGCCTAGATCTCAAATGGCACGCCTCATGGAGACGATGCAGAACTCAGCTACTCAGAATCAGCAGGCTCCTCCGCCTCCACCTCAGGGGCAAGAGAGGGGTGTAAGCAGTATCATTGGCGACATCTCTCGCCAGAGGCCACCTACTTTTGAGGACTCATCTGAGTCGGCGGATATTGTTCACTGGCTCGAGCATTTCGAGAAGTTGTTTGCTATGGTGGAGTGTCCCGAAGGGCACAAAGTTTCAGTTGCGGCTTACTATCTTGGTAAGGGCGCACATTCATGGTGGTTATCGTTGAATCCCACCGACGGATTTTGTACTTGGGATCAATTCAAGACTCTCATGATGGAGAGGTATTATCCGGCCCCACTCAGGGATGCCAAGTTGTCAGAATTACTCACTCCTGACCTCTCAGCGGACGATGATGTTCTCGCCATCGCCGAGAAATTTCAGGAGCTGCTTCCTTTCGCCTTGTCCATTATTCACTTTGAGGCGGATAAGATCAAATATTTCAGCAAGAGGTTGAAGCCTCGTATGCTGATGCAGTTGCTTAATCACAATTGCACCACTCTGGACGAATTCATTGAGAAAGCTCTTACTTATGAGCTTACTGCTAAGGAGATTGCTAAGCAACAACCTCCATCTGCTGGCAAGAAGTCAAAGAATCGTAATCAGTCTGACGGCAGTTAGGCCACTTTCAAGAAACCTCGTGCGGGCTCTACTTTTTCTAAGCGACTTTCTATGGTGCCTAGACCCGCGGAATCTCAGTCACGAGCGGCCAGTTCGGCCATCACCTGTTTCAACTGTGAAGAACAGGGTCATTTCAGCACCAAGTGTCCGAGGCAGACTGTCATGTGCCATAACTGTGGGATTGCTGGGCATAAGGCCCGTTTTTGCCAAAGAGACTCTAAACCTACTCCTGCGTCATCTCAGGCCCCGAGACATTTAGCGGTGAAGAATCAGGCCACTCAGTCCGCGTCGTTCAAGACGGCAGGAACAAATAAAGGCGGAGCCAAAAGCTATCAGACCGGAGCGTCCGGTTCGGGGGCCGGCAAGCCCCGGATTTAGGAGATGAAGAAGACCGATGATCCAGAGGCCCGGATGATCTCAGGTACAATCGATATCCTATCTCAACCTTTGTGTACCTTTTTTGATACTGGGGCATCACATTCATTCATGTCCGAGTCATGTTTGAGTAGACTACGTCTGGGCAGTGCTACTAGTTGTGAGCCTTATGTCATTGGTCTACCTGATGGTAGAAGAATTATCGGGAATCATGAGATTAAGGATTGTCCGATTCAGCTTCATGGCTGTGATTGGTTAGCAGACCTAATCGTGGTAGATCTACCGAGAGACGACGTCATCTTGGGTATTGATTAGATGGATCGTCACGATGCCGTCATTAGTGTCTGTAAACGTATGGTCACTATCATTTCAGACGATGGGGTCGAATGTGTATTTCAGAGAGGTAATCCTATCTGTTCTGGGAGAGTCATCAACTTGATGAAAGCAGTGAAATTACTCAGTCAGGGGTGTGTCGGTTATTGGTGCTATATGACCAAGACCGAGAAACCATCAGTAATGTTGACGGATATTCCTATAGTGAGAGAATATGCCGATGTTTTTCCAGAAGAGTTACCTGGTTTGCCTCCACATAGAGATATGGAATTCACGATTGAGTTGGAGCCTGGTACGTCTCCAATATCGAAGGCACCGTACCGAATGGCCCCGACTGAAATGCATGAGTTGAAGAATCAATTAGAGGATTTGACCGAGAAGGGTTATATTCGACCGAGTGCGTCCCCGTGGGGAGCACCAGTGTTATTTGTCAAGAAGAAGGATGGTTCGTTCCGCTTGTGCATTGATTACCGGGAATTGAACCGGGTGACGATCAAGAATAAATATCCTCTACCCCGTATCGATGATCTTTTGGATCAACTTCAGCGAGTTTCAGTATTTTCCAAGATCGACTTAAGATCTGGATATCATCAGTTGCGAATTCGAGAGTCAGATATCGCAAGGATGGCGTTTCGAACATGCTATGGTCATTATGAGTTTGTGGTAATGCCGTTTGGGTTAACTAATGCACCTGCGGTGTTCATGGAGTTAATGAATCGAGTTTTCATCGACTATTTGGATCAGTTCGTGGTTGTCTTCATTGATGACATTTTAATTTATTCTCGTGACCGGGAGGAGCACGAGTTTCACCTTCATCAAGTGCTCGACGTGTTGAGATGAGAGCAACTTTACGGAAAGTTTTCCAAATGTGAATTCTGGATGTCCGAAGTGACGTTTCTTGGACATGTAATTTCATCAGACGGAGTTCATGTCGACCCTCAGAAGACGGAGGCTATCCGAGATTGGCAACCTCCAAAGAATGTTAAGGAAATCCGAAGTTTCCTCGGATTAACTGGTTATTATCGGCGATTTGTGGAAGGATTTTCTAAAATCGCTCAACCCATGACGAATCTTTTAAGGAAAGATAAGAAATACACGTGGTCCGACGCGTGTCAACAGAGTTTTGAGGAACTCAAGATCCGGTTAATTTCAGCACATGTCCTTTCTTTACTGCAAGGGATGGAAGGATTTGTGGTTTATAATGATGCGTCCGGACAGGGTCTCGGATGTGTACTAATGCAGAATGGGAAAACCATTACTTATGCTTCACGGAAATTGAGACCTTACGAGGTTAATTATCCGACCCACGACCTGGAGCTAGCAGCCGTGGTATTCGCATTGAAGATTTGGCGTCATTATCTTTATGGCGTTACCTGTCAGATATTCACCGATCATAAGAGTTTAAAGTATATATTTACTCAGAAGGAGTTAAATATGCGACAGAGACGGTGGTTGGAACTAATCAAAGATTATGATATTGAGATACTTTACCACCCGGGCAAGGCGAGCGTTATCGCGGCGCCTTGAGTCGTAAGTCCGTTCGGAGAAGATGCTTGCTCGATTAACGATTCGGCAAGAATTTACGAGACCGAGATCGAGTGCAGTTCTGGCGAGTACAAGGGCAACATTGTACGTTAGAGATTTCATCGCCACTTGAGGAGGCGATCAGGGAGAATCAGGATTCGGACCCATTTTTGTTACGCATTCGAGATGATGTGACTCAGGGGAAAGCCCCTGGGTTTGTGGTCCACGAGGATGGACTTTTGCGATTCAAGAATCGGTTGTGCGTACCGGCGAATGACGAGTTGAAAAACTCGATTTTGAGAGAAGCTCACGCTACCCCTTATTCCATTCACCCGGGGTCTAGCAAGATGTACAAGGACTTGAAACAAAATTACTGGTGGAGTAATATGAAGCGAGAAGTCGCGGAATTTGTTTCGAGATGTTTGACCTGTCAGCAAGTCAAGATAGAACATCAGCGACCAGCGGGTATGCTGAAACCTCTCCCTATTCCAGAGTGGAAGTGGGAAGATATTTCAATGGACTTCATCACGAGTTTGCCGATGAGTCGTCGTGGCATGAATACAATTTGGGTAATTGTGGATCGTCTAACTAAGTCAGCTTATTTCCTTGAGATTAAGGATACGTGGGGTCCCGAGAGACTTGCCCAGTTGTTCATCAAAGAGATAGTGAGATTGCACGGTACTCCTAAAAATATCGTTTCCGATCATGACGGACGATTCGTGTCTCATTTTTGGAAATTAGTTCATCGTGCTATGGGAACTCAGCTTAATCTCAGTACAACTTTTCATCCTCAGTCCGACGGACAATCAGAGAAGACTATTCAGACTTTAGAGGATATGTTGAGGGCATGTGTCCTCGATTGGAAAGATGATTGGGAAGCCCAACTACTGTTGATCGAGTTCACGTACAATAATAGTTGTCATGCTTCGATTAAGATGGCGCTTTATGAGGCCTTGTACGGTCGTCGTTGTCGATCTACTTTGTGTTGGGATGACTTATCAGAATCGATCGGCACCGAGCCCGATATGCTTATAGCCGCCCGTGAGAAGGTAGCTTTGATCAGGAGTCGTTTGTTGACCGCTCAGAGTCGACAGAAATCATATGCAGATAATCGTCATCGACCGTTAGAGTTCGAGGCGGGTGACCATGTTTTGGTCAAGGTATCCCCGAGTCGAGGTATCTTCCGTTTTGGGAAGAGGGGAAAGTTGAGTCCGAGATTCATTGGACCGTTTGAGATTTTGGATCGAGTAGGCGAGCTAGCTTATCGATTGGCCTTACCTCCGGCGTTGAGCCGAATTCATAATGTGTTTCACGTCTCTCATTTGCGGAAGTAAGTTGCCGACCCGAGTCACATACTTCAGTTCGACGAAATCGAGATCGCTGATGATCATTCATATGAGGAGCATCCTATACGAGTCTTAGAGCGGCGAATCAAACAGTTGAGGAACAAGATGATTCCTTTGGTTAAAATTCAGTGGTCTAGACACGGAGTCGAAGAGGCTACTTGGGATACCGAGGATAGTATGCGGGAGAGTTATCCCGAGTTGTTTGACCCTTAGTTTTGGGGACGAAACTCTTTTAAGGGGGGGTGTATGTAATACCCGTTGTAATTCAGTCATTATCATTCAGTATTTATCGTTCAGTAATTGTCACTCAGTAAATTTCACTCATTAATGATCATTCATCGTTCATATTCATTCATTATATTCACCGTTCAGGGTAATTTGTATCGTGTATCAATCGTCATTCATCATCAATCTAGTTGGTGTATTGTGCCGTGTTTATCATCATTGTCATCTTCATAGTGGGCTGTGTGTGAGGAGTAGCGCACGCTACGAACTCTCTTTAGCGCGCGCTAATTGAGGTCGGGTAGCGCACGCTACCTCTCAACATTAGCGCACGCTAATGTAGTTCAAGCAGGCAGTCCAGAAGGCACTGGACTGCAGTTGGGTTGTAAGTAGCGCACGCTAGGAATGGTAAGTAGCGCGCGTTAGTAAGGCGGAGTAGCGCACGCTATGCAGTTGATGTTGCGCGCGCTAAGGTCGGATGAGGCAGAGTCCAGTAGCTACTGGACTGAGTTGGAATCATTCCTAGCGCACGCTACGAGTAGTTATTAGCGTACGCTAATCGGTGTCAGTAGCGCACGCTGAATATTGTGTGTAGCGCGCGCTACCGCGAACAGATCAGAGAACAGGAGGTTCTGGACTTCAGTACTGGGCATCAGATAAATTGTTAGCGCACGCTAACATTTTGAGTTAGCGCACACTAAGTATACGGTTGTAGCGCAAGCTACAAAAGGTACGTAGCGCACGCTACCGTTGCGAACAGAGGGTATTGGACTACCCAGTACACCCGTTAGCGCACGCTACACACAAGAGCTAGCGCACGCTAATCCGGGGACAGTATATATTGGACAGTGCAGTCCATTTCGTCATTTCATCATCTCACTTCATTCCTTCGGCGGTTTTGGGCGGTTTCGGGCGATTTGGAGAGTTTTCTTCGAGCTGAATCCACAAATCATCATCTTCAAGCTTATCATTCAGATTAATCATCATTTCATCATCCCCATCACATCAAATCAAGGTAATAACTTCTTGGATCTAGAATTTTGGATTTTTGGGTTTTCCTTCCGATTTCTTCGTGTAAGCTTGGATTGTTGTTGGAATATGTTAGATATGGATTATCTATAAATGTATTCCCACGGATTTAATAGCATATATTTCGGATCTCATGTATTGTTGGGGGTTTGATTCAAGAACACATTAGAGTTGACTTTGATATTTGGGGGTTTTCGATTAGATGTTATCGTTAACTCGATTTGTGGATTCCTATGGGATTATTGATATCATTGAAGGTGTTTTGTTGGTTTGAAATACTAATTTTGGAGTTGGTTTCGATATATTCGGGATTGGATATTATCAAAGGATGTATGTTTGCTAAGTATCCGTTAGAATGCCTCAATGAGTTTGGATATTATTGTATCGACGTTTGAATTGGTTAATCGTGTTTGATACGTATATTGAGCGTTTGTTGGTAAATGTCATTCAAGGTTGTTCGAGCGACCGACATCCCTTTTAGGACGTTGTTCGAGGAAGGACATTCTTCACCGGTGTTGAGTAAGTTAATTCTTACTCGGTTAAAAGGATTTTCATTCCTTTCGTTGTTGTTCATTCGTAATCATAATTCATTCATAATGTATTAACCGTATTGAGACTTGTAATTGTCAATTAATCACTTCATTCACGAGGAACGACGGTTCCAATCATTTCATTGAGCTATCATTCATTTCACTATCATTTCATCTCGGTCAGTCATTCTTGACTTTGTCGGATTGTTATTCATTCTTATTCTTCGTGGTCATTTCTTGTCCATATGACCTTCTGGGTTCATATTGCGTGGCCGGGTGGGGATGTTTGGAATTTTTAGTCGGGCACGTGATGGTCATGTGTTGGGTTCACCGACACATTGGACTGTGCAAACGGTAACGTAACTCCGTGAGACTAATTAGGTATAAGGACGGGTGTGTCTGGACACTCGTCTTGTGCACTTGCACATACCATTACGGGCGTACTATGATGCCTCTCTTCAGCGTCATTTCATAATTAAGATATATCATGATTGTGTTTATTCAACTCTTGAGGATTGTTGTTCTGTGTAACCGACCCCGTTGGGGGATGTTGTTTTCAGGTCATGGCAAGGCTAAGGCACGGGAAGAGAACGTTGACGGCGAGGAGTCCCAATGATACTAGTAGGGCCCCCCAGTCCTTTCAGTCTTCTGTTTTCTTCATTTGTATTCCGCTGCAGACTTCCATTTTAAATACTCATTTTAACTGGTGTTGTATATTTTATCTTCATATAAAATATACATGTATTCTGTTTTATCCTGGTTTGTTGTACTTGAAACTCCTCATCGGAGTAATTATTGATATACTGTGGTTCGGTACTACAATTATATCACTTAATTCATTAATTTTCATTCGCCTAGTGGGTCCCAGTCGGGGGTCCATGACACTGTAATATTCGCCTATTTTGGGGTGTTACATGTATTTTTTTACTTTCTGACATTCAATGCAGTCTTTCAAGAGATTATCATTGGTGATTGATTAAAGATAGAAAGATGTATAGTACTTTAATTTGTGATCAAGCAAAAGTCGGTCCTTGTTTTCGCATTCACCAACACCTTGTCTCAAGTAAGTACTTTAATTTATAATGGAATTTAGCATTCACCAGCATATTTTGTAGGCTTATGTCTTTACCTTTGCTTACTGAGATCTTGCCCAGCTTCTGTTAATTATCATGGAATTTCGAGGAAGAATAAAACAAGAAGGAAGCATTTCTGTTGGTTTGTCAAATTTATACCTAATTACTTAATAACTGTAATAAAAGAAAAAAATAGGAAGAGGGGTTCAAATTCTGCATTTATGCTAAATATTGTTCTATGGCCACATTTTTCCTTATCCTCTCGTAGACTCACTTCACACCATGTTTCATGAGCCGAAGGTGTCTGATTTACTGATATTGTTTTCAGATTGTTCTGTAAGTGATCCTAGGTGCGGTTTCTTGAAATTGTGATTGACATTAAATCTTTCGACAGGCAGAGATTATACCTTGATGAGCGGCTCTGGCGGCGTGGAAATACAGGTTTATTCAAGAATTTGGATCTGTCTTCTTCAACTAGTATGATTGTCTGATGAAAAGCAATGATGTGCTGAAGAGAGACTTGATCGTTTCGAAGTCTATGATCTTTTTTAATCCTTTTTGTCATATTTGTGGTGTTCATGATGAAATAGATAGAATCTTATTACATATTCTTTGTCTTTGTTATGATATGTATCTGGTTTTGAATTAGTCGGAACGCATGTTATTTTTTATATGGGATGATATGAAATTGTTGGTTCTTATATTATTGAGCTCGTGGTTGATGGTTAGTTATAGGTGAATGTAGATTTTGGCAATGAATTTTAAATTGAAATGTGAAATACTAATATATATGTTACTGCAAAAATACTGATATATATTATATGATAACTGAAGTAAAAAGTTCTTTTTTTACTACGTCAATTATAAAATAATCGAAGTTAAAGGCATTCTTTTACTTCACTTACCCCCATATTTGGATCATAATTATAAAAAAAAAATGAGATAGACTTCGGTTATTAGGATATTAGACTTCGCATAAAAAGCGAAGTCTAAAGTATACCTTTTACTACACGAACATAAACTTCGGTAATTATAACATTTTTACTTCAAATATTATCCGAAGTCTTTGACGTTTATTCTTATAGTGAGAGAAGAAATCGAATAAATAACAATTTATTAATCTGCAATTTAAATTGGTGTATATATCATATCAAATCATATCATATGGTGTATATATCCGAAGATATGGTGTATTTATCCGAAGTCTTTGTTTTTTATTTTACTTTTGAGTTAACTACATTTTTGGTTCTTGTGGTTTGCCGGGTATTTCATTTTCAGTCCAATTTTTTAAAAAGTTTCGGGTTTGGTCCAAAATTGAAACACCCATTTCAGTTTCAGTCCATTTTGGTGTTGACTGTTAGTTTGACCGGTTAAACAACATAAAATGACTAAAATACCCTTCTTTCATTCTTTTTTTCTATTATTATTATTATTATTATTATTATTATTATTATTATACATATTACTATTAAAGTTAAGTATTTTTTATTTAAAAATCAGAAATAAAAAATTAAAAAACTCTGGATCTTATTTTTTACTTTTCATAAAAAATATTGTTTTATTTTTTTAAAAAAATCTAAAAAGACAAATTAAAGATTGATTACTTGAATTCAACTTCACCGGAGAAGATAACCGATCAGATTTTTTAATTATTTAATGGAAAATAAAATTTTAATTTTTGTTTTTTAATTCTAAATATAAACTCGATTTTTTTAAATTAATATTTCAGAATTTAAAAAAAATACATGAAGTTCCGATATTTTTTAATTTTCCAGATTTTTTAAATAAAAAATGAAGTTCTGATTTTTTTTACTTAAAAAATATGGAAAATTAGAAAAAATCCGAACTTCAGGTATTTTTTTAAATTCTGGAATATAATTAATATTAAAAAATCGGAATTTTTTATTTAAAAATCGGAAATAAACAATTTATAAACTCTGGATATTATTTATAAATTGTTTTAATAAAAATAAAAACTAGAATATTATTTTCCATAAAGTAAATAAAAATCTGAATATTTTATTTTATTTATTAATGAAAAGACGAAAATACCCTCCTAACTAACGGTCAAACCTAGTCAAACTAACAGTGTTAGTAAAAGCAATTTGGCCCAAGCAGGTGTTTCACTTTTGGACCAAACCCGAAACTTTTTAAAAAATTGGACTGAAAGTGAAATACCCGACAAACCACAAGAACCAAAAATATATTTAACTCTTTACTTTTACTATGGTGTATATATCATATCAAATCATATCATATAATATATATAGTACTTAAGCGCATTATTCTTTTGGACATTTTTTAGTTTTGATTCGATTCGATTCGAGTCCATTCGATTCGATTCGATTCGGTTGAGATCCATTCGATTCGATTGATTCGATTCAAATCAATTCGATTCGATTCGATTCGATTCTTCTTCTTCTTCTTATTATTATTATTATCATTATTATTAATCATAATTATTATTGTTATTATTACTAATAATATTACCTTTTTCGTTGTTGTTGTTGATTACTATTATTATTATTATTGTTTACCATTATTATTATTATTATTATTATTATTTACCCTTAATATATATTTGATTGATTCGATTGATTCGATTTAGATCCATTCGATTGATTCGATCAGTTTAATTGATTGATTCGGTTTAGTTGATTCGATTCATTCGGTCCAAAAGAACATAGCCTAAGTCGTAACTAATTTTTGTAATGCAATTAGCGGTGACGGTCTTGTTTCACTTTTATTTATTATCATTTCTTTTTCACTTTTCTATTGCATTACTATCAATATCGGGCCCACCAATTTATTTTTCAATCGTCTTATATATTAAACTCGTGCAAATTTTCACAAAGCTCTCGCGGATTTGTTTGATGTGTTTGAGAACGTTCTCGAGGGGGAAAGTGCAGTTTCGGATCTCGTTTCCTTCATCACTTTCATAATACTTGTTGATAGCCCATTCATCGTGCTATCTACGCATGCGCTCCCTGCCAGCTCAATCATCCCGGTTAGGGAGGATCAAAAGACAAAAGAACCGATTTTCGGATAAGCCGGCTGAGCAGAGTAACGAGGGGGACCGACCGTATACATATCAAATTTATTCCCAGGTCCCGTTATGACACGACCGGGCAGAGCCGTCAAAGGCCTAGGGCCGACCCGGTGACCAGCCCGGAGCAAGGACGAAAGGGCCGACCAGACCTAGGATGAATACGCTCCAAGACACCGTCATGGCATGACCGACTAGAGCAGCGGGAGACTCGAGGGCTGGCCCCAGAATCGACCACAACGGATAATCATTGCCTAAAAGCATGTGGAACAGGCACACAGGACATGCGGAACAGGCACACAGGACAGTTAATGCACTCTGTCCTCCCTCTTCACAAAGCGACCCCCACCACGTGTCCAAGGCGTCCTCTCACTCTGACAAGTGTTTGGACGTATCCCCCAACATTCCCCAGCTGTCGGCCCCCTGGTTGGCCGAGCCTTTCCATATATAGAGAGAATGTACGATAAGTATGGACTTTTGAAAAAAGATAGAAAAAAGAGAGAATTCACTCGCAATAGAAGAGTTTACTTGTAATAGAAGAAAAAGCAATATAGACCGGCTTAAAAAGTTCAGCTCGATTCTATCACAAAGAAATAATACAATCATCAATAAAATTTAGTGATCCAACTCATTTGGTCTTTTTTATTTTCTACGTGACTTCGATTCACCTAGTCCAGGTCAGCACATGTTTTGTTGACTAAATCAGTTATCAACAACTTGGCGCTAGAAGGAGGGTGAATTCACCCTCAGCAACATAGATTCTCGACTGAATCCTAACAAGACTTCTCGTACCGTCATGTCGCACGGAAATTCCAGGCATCATCAACTCGCCAAGGAGGAAGAGAATCTAATCAAGGTGGTGGAATGTTTCAAACACCCCGCGTTCATTCAGGAATGAACGCCCTCATGGCCCGAGTCACCGAAAGTGGAAATCTCCCGAGGCCCGAAGATAGACGTGCCCAACGCCGGGTCCGGGTCGGACCCGCCGGGTCGCCGGGTCAGGACCCGGACCCCACCCGTACATATGAAATGTACGGGTTGGCGGGTCGGCCACGAGTACGGGTCCGACCCGCCGGGTCACGGGTCCGACCCGTCTCAATTTTTTTTTTTGAAGTATATAAAACTTTTATTTGTTCTCATTTTATACACGAAAAATAACTATAAGTGAACAAGGAAATCATTTGAAAAAATTAGCTTGTATTTAATTTTAAGTTTTTACTTAAAATTAAATTGCCTACGTATCCTCGTGAGGAATCAAAGCTCCACGTAGTTCTTTTACTTGAGAAGAGTTAAAAAAATGGGCTTGTATTTAATTTTAAGTTTTCACTTAAAATTAAATTGCCTACGTATCCTCGTGAGGAATCAAAGCCCTACTTAGTTGTTTACTTACCTGACTTACCTTACTTACCTTTAGTCGAAGTCGATGTCGTCGTCGTCTTGATCATCGGTTTGACTCATTTGACTAGACTCTCCTTCAGTAGTGCCTTCTTGATAGGCATCTTGGTCTGCTAATAGGTCATCCCACTTATTTTCTTGATCTCATAACTCGGCTTTTGTTGCGTCTTTAAGTATCATTTGAGCCTCGAGATTTTTTGGCGTCATTCGGGATCTCCGCTCGTCCAACATATAGCCTCCTTCACTAAAAGCACTCTCAACGGGGACTGTGGATGCGGGCACTGCAAGAATTTCTTGTGCCATAATGGAAAGTATGGGAAATTCGGTTCCCCTTCTCTTCCACCAATCCAACAGATCAAATGTACCTGCATTGTCATCCTCCGGCACAAAATTAGTTGCATAATATCGACTAAGGTCATTTCTTTGACCGACGTTACTACCACCCCTATTTCTTGATATATTATAGAGTTGTTGTTGAAATGGGTCAGTGGGAGTTCTGTCGAATTCCATGTTAAATGTATTTGTAGTCCTAGTTCTTGTTTTTTGAGTTTGAATCTTATCACCATATTTAGAAGAATATTTAGAAAAAACAGTTTCTAAACTATTTTTTAAATCAATTTTTACTTGTTCAATGTCAGAAATATTTTCAAATAAAGTTTGACTTTCAACACTATCCACAATATTAGGAAAACCCAAATTTTTAAGAATATTATAATATATTTCTAGTAATTATTCTACTTGAGCTAAATTCAAATCAGGAGATAAACAACACTAATCAAGAAAACATCAAGAATACGATTAAAGTATTTTAGCCATTTTAAACACATATTGTAAATAGCATTCGATAATCTTTTAGATTTACTACAAGCATCCATTTTAGATACAATAAAACAACAATGAAATAAAACTTTAGGAGACGTGGGATAATAACAACCACTTAAATCTTTAGTTGCATTTTCAAAAACCCTTAATAGTTTTATTAGATCTTTAGTTTGATCCCTATACGTTGGCAATAAATAAAATCCTTCTACGCGAAAATACGTATCAAAAAATTCACACAATAATTCTTTATATTCATTAGTTAAATTTAACATCTCATAAGTTGAGTTCCATCTATGTTTTACGTCTGGAGTAAAAAATTTGGGTTGCATTTGTTTTGACTTTAAAAATTTTACCCATTGTCTAGCTAACTTAGTACGACTATGTAAAAACAAGACACATTTTCTAATTGGTTCTATTGCCTCATCTACAAATTTTAATGCATCTTGTACACATAAATTTAGAATATGACATATACATATAGTATGAAATAATCGACCTGCTAAAACAGGATTGCAAGCTTGTATTAAAGTCGGTACACTTGCAGTATTAGAACTAGCATTATCAAAACCAATTGTGAAAATTTTATCTTTTAAGCAATAAAAAGTTAAAATTTTAATAATTGCTCTAGCTACATTATCTGCATAATTAAATTTTTTAAACGCAAGTAATCTTTTGTTTAAGTTCCAATTTTCATCAATCCAGTGTATAGTTATTCCCATATAATCATTTTTTTGTTTAAAATCTGCCAAAGTATATGCAGCTAAAGAAACTCTATGATTTATAGATCTAAAATAAGCTCGTAGTGCAAGTTTATGTTGTTTGGCTAAGTATACTACTTGTCTAGTCATTATGGTACGTGGAATTCTTTTAATAGCAGGATTATAGGCATTTTGCATCCTGTATTCCCAACCCGTACTATCCGCAAAATTAAAAGGTAAAGATTCTTGTACACAAAATTTTGCCATTTGTTCTCTAGCAATTTTTTTATTATATTTATAAAGTTGAGATTCAGACATACCTTGATTGCCGGCTGGCCCGGCTCCAGTAATAGGTTGGAAGTTGAGTTGACTTTGTGACTTTTGTTCTCTGTGGACCGAGGCATGGTTATTCGCAAAATGCCTTAAATTTCCATATCCATCCCCGGCTTTATACGGATACTCTTTCGAGCAGTAGTTGCAAGATACCTTCATCGAACCATCCGACATTTTTTCCTTTTTAAAGTGTTTTGAAAAAAGTTCGGATACCAGTTTCTTTTCTGCAACAGGGGCAGACTTCTTTCTCGCTTTAGTTTTCTTGCTTCCTCTTCCTTTCACATTTTCTTCCTCCTCGGACGATAACTCTTCAACATAAGGAGGTTCTTCTTCAGCTTGGCTTGCCGCAAGACGCTTCGACTTTGATTTTTGGGTCGGAGTTGGTACGCCATGAAAAGTGGACTCGAACGTTACATATGTTTGATTTAACATAGCTTCATCGATTTCATGGTCCATTTCTTCGTCAATATTTTGCAGTTGTTGACGATTCGGGACACGTCGAAATCCCCGGAGATCAACTTCTTCTTCACTGGTAGTTGTTGTACTACCGTAATAGATACTTTCATGTATAGCGTCATATTCAGCTTCTTGACTTTCATTTTCAAAACCGGGTGGAGTTTGGTTTTGGGGCTCTCGAATAATTATTTCAGATGGTTTCTTCGATTTGCCCCAAAGACCCATTCGCTCGAACTTGGACATTTTGGATTTTTTGGGAGATGTAGCAATACCTTTTCCCTTGTCAGAACTCGACATAATGATTAAATGCGAAAAAAGAGAGAGATTAAGTATTATAGCAATTAGCAATGAGAGTTTGAGAGATAGATTATATTGAAGGTGTGAAAAAAAATGTGTTGAGCAGTGAGGTATTTATAGATAGGATTTTTTTTTTTTAAAATCTGCACTAGCCGTTAGACCCGCCGGGTCTAACGGCCAAATTTCAATTTTTTTTTACTTTTACACCGGGTCGCCGGGTAGGCAAAACCTAGACCCGGACCCCACCAGTGTATACCACGGGTCCGGGTCGACGGGTCCGACGGTCGGTCCGGTCAAGGTCTGCAGTCGTAGTCCGGGTCGGCGGGTCGATCCGGCGGGTTGGGTCGTTTTGGGCACCTCTACCCAAAGACCAAACTGAGACCCAATATCGGATAACCCGTACGACTGCCCCTAGACGGGACCAGAAGATAGCCATCTCTCGAGTTGGTGGGGGGGAGGCAGAGGGCCACGGTGAAAGCCCTCACCCGTCACGGAAGAGTCGAGCCTCCCACCCCATATCAGTGTTTGATCGACTAGGGGCGGGGAGAAGAACAGAAAAAATAGCACTGGCTCCGACCATTCAGAGTCGGGACCACCGAGAAGTTGACCCCCCCCGTCCATCTCGTGTCCGGGCACAAACATCACAAGCTCCGGGCGATAACTCGACTAAGATCGAATTCCTCAAGAAACGTCTCACGGAGCTTGAGAATGGACAACTCCAGCCATCCCTAAGTTCGGAATGGCTCAACAGCCAGGAGATCCCCCTTGCTCCCAGCGTATTGGCAGAGCCTCTCCCGGAAAAGTTGAAGGTCCCTCAGATCCCATCGTATAATGGAGGGACCGATCCCAATGCCCATCTCAGACATTATAATTCATAGATGGACGTACACGGGTCCCACAATGCATTCTGGTGGCGAATGTTTTCCCTAACTTTAGGGAAAAGAGCTCAAAGGTGGTACCGCTCACTGCCCCATCATTCCATCGTGACATGGGCTCAGCTCACTGCGGCGTTCTGATCCCACTTTATGGGTTCTCTAGTGCGCGTCGCCCCATGTTCCTCCATCGCTTCCATCGTTCAGGGACCTAATGAATCCCTTAAGGATTATGTATCCCGTTTCAACAAACAGATATTGAAAACAGAACCCATGTCTGACGACGCGCTAGGCATAATTGCTCAGGCTGGCCTTCTAAAAAATACGTTCTACCGCTGGACGGTGTGCCAGAACACCCCCCGCACATACCAGGAATTCTTGGAGCGCACTAGCTCCCATATCACTGCCGAGGAGGCTATGCCGGCTCCGGTCTTAGTCATGCCCGCAAATCCAAAAGTATCGAATCAAAAGAAAGAAGATAGGCGCGACTCTAGGGAGGCTCGCCAGGAACTTCGCCGGGAGAATAAGGCGGCCAGCTCCTCTGCAGTCACCCCAACGACCCGGAATTTTAGGGAGCAAAGGACCGAGCTCATGGCCAACTACGCTGAAATATATTCGGTAGGGGCCGCGGCAATATTTGATCAAATTAAAAAAAATGATTTTCTCTCGGTCCCCCAGACGATCTAAAAGGATCCGAATGAAATGGATCAAACCCGCTTCTGTAAATATCATGAATCGGCGGGTCACAATACAGAACAGTGCCGAGACCTCATCGCGATGCTAATTGTGGTATGTGACGATACCGGTTTAAGGCGATTTATCTGGAACCCGCTCAAGAGTCTCCAGGACCGGGCGGACCCGGCCAAAGAAAGGAACGATCGGGTGTCTCCACCCCCTAAATCTCCCCATGAAATACTCACTATAATAGGGAGAGTTGAGGGCGACGATCACCAATCGAAATGACAATGGAAGGCCTCAATTCGAGAGGCTACCACTTTCTACCAGCGGACTGAATGCCGACCAGGGAATTTTTTGTCAATGGCAGGAGAAGCCTCCGAAAACCCCCATCTTGCCGTCACTTTTACTGAATCCGATGTTGACGGCCTAGACCATCCTCACTCCGATGCTCTCGTCGTTACTCTATCGATAATGGGAATCCCGGTGCACCGAGTGCTCGTCGACTCGGGGACCTACGCCAGCATCATCTACCTTCACACGCGGCGCATAATGAAGGTGGACCAATCTTACGTCCGGCCGTGCAAAGAGGATATCCGCGGCTTCGCTAACTGTCGGACCACGCCATTGGGGGAGATTGACCTAGCTTTGGAGTTTGGCCAGGGGCCAATCCGGAAGACAATGATCACCACTTTTAAGATCATTGATGCACACAGTGATTACAACACTATTATAGGTCGACATGTGATGTCATTGTTGAGGGCTACCCAATCTACTTATCATCTGTGCATGAAATTTCCTACACCATAAGGCATTGGGATCCATTGGGGGTGACCAATGCGCGGCCCCGGAATGCAACCTCAGCATCTGGGCTCGAGAAATCAACACCTTAGAGGGTTTCTCCAGAACAGCAGGGCCACACGAATCTAGGCAAGAGAGCCACGAGGAAGGATCCGAAATGGAAAGGCCAGAGCCCGATCAAACCTACGAATCACGAACCATCTCGGATATGGACTCGAATATGGATTGGGGGCGTAGACCCGGTAAAGAGCATGTCACCGAAGAAGATCATGTTGACCCCCGGCTGCAGAAGCCGAAGGGGAAAATTCGCCATGCTGAGCCCGTAGAGTATAACACCCCCAGAAATCCATCGGGAATATTACACGCCGTAGACCCCTTTACAGAGGGATCTACCGGGCTAACTACCACGAGACGACAAATGTTTGACCGGCCGAGGCCAAACAACATACTAACATGGACCAATAAGGTCAAATATTAAATTACACCGGCCGAAAAGTTCTCATGACTAAATCAATCCCAAAAATAAACTCGTTACTGCACATACCCGCACAGGTGTCAAAATACAGTACAATGGACGACAGAATTTAGCTCGACAAAACATTGACGTTAACTGACTCTAACTCTTGATTAATATCGCTGCTCGTCTTCTTCCATGTCGTCCCTGTGGTTGCTCCAATAAACTACGCGTGCCTGAAATACAAGAGACGTATTTCCCCCATTTAATGGGTTAGCATTTGAATGGCTAGTACAAGTATTCAGGCCATACAACATACACCACGTAAATATCAATTACATTAAAAAACGATAAACCATGAAAGAAGTTCTCGAGATTTTTTCAATATTTAAAGTACAACCTAGGTCCTTGAAAGTAATATATATCAACTCAAGAGTTTTAGAAAATTACAGAAAATCTTTTGGGACATCAAGTCTAAGATTATAAAATCCTTTTCGAAAACAATAGGGTCTCGGCCCAACTCTCATTCGTGTAACAATATTTTTATTTTTTTTAAATAGGAAATCTTTCTGGACCTCCCGTCCTTAGTTATAAAACCATTTCAAGACAATTGGGTCTCGGCCCAAAGTTATTTTCCGCAAACATCCTTTACACAATCGTTAGGGTATCACCCTAAACTTTCTTCAAACCACAATGCACAATAACATGGTCCATTTTCTGACACTAAAGCATTACAACCATGGAAATAAACATATACGACACATATTCTAGTACCATTCTAGCCAAGTACTAAGACCCTATATATAATATATCTCAACATCGAAGTTAAACATTGTGATATTCCAGACATATCACAAATATCGAAAACATCAACATCAACATCATGAAAACCACACTCGGTAACCCGCGACTGTACCCATTAGTATCGACCCCCAGAGGTCCCGTCGAACCGTCCCCGGGTGGGAAACCACTTCCGCGGCCGTACCCCTTAGTATCGGCCCCCAGAGGTCCCGTCGAACCGTCCCCGAGTGGAAGAACAACTCACGCACACTAGCGTTCACAACTTTCACAATTTTCGAATGTTGAATATAATGTATATAGTTATGGCACTAGCTAGAATGACCACTTATCCAACACATAACTGCGACCGACACAATTTTGGAATAACCTCACAATCCTAGACACATCGCAATACATCGACATGTATAATAACCGATCAAATCGTTACAACCAACCCAACCCTATAACACACAACTTAATCCACACAACCTGGTGATCACCAAAACATTACAGCACAATCTACCCGACGCCACGTCTCTATTGACATGTCTCTATGACAAGCAACAAGCCTATTCTAACTCAACATAACATCTACAACGACCCATATAATACAAAATCGCAATATGAACAACCATCACAAATTCATTTTACAATCTCAATTCACACAATATAAATTGTATAGATAAGAATACTTGCCTCGATAACTGATGCAGAAAGCTCCGACGAACACGGCGCACCTGATCGATCCATTGAAATACCAACCTTTATTATAAATACATAATAGACAATTTAATATATGAGTTAAATTTAATATCTTATAATTTCAAGGTAATTAATTAGCTAATATATTACCTCAATTACGCCCCTTAATTAATTGACGGGTCAAACGACCAACGGTAGTCAACCTGGATCCACAACTTGATTATTGCTCCAAACACAAACTCCGAACTCGGACTCATTCCGTGGGTCTAACTACACCAGTCCGCATATTGATCAAATTATTACCATCTCCATCTATGTCTACGCCTTCCCCGTTCACAAATCCAACACGACTATATATACCCACCAAACACACACATATATAACATACACAAAATAAAATCTAAACACACACACACACACATATATTTTACATACACAAACTCACATATATACATACACAAATAAATATTTACATATATAATATATATGTATATAAAGAGACACACACTGTACAGATTAAACACACACACGGCACATACTCACCCACAAACACAGCTTACACACCAGCACACATATATACCACACACACACATATATAAATACACACATACAGTTCACACACACAAACACACAACCCACACATGCACACACACCTACTGCACACACACACATAAACATATGCACACATATACACACACGGACACAGCCCGGCCAGAAAACCAACCCCGTCGTCGCCTCCCCACATCATCGGGAACTCCTGAACCAACCTGCCAATCTCCGCCCTGAACTTTCGTTCGAACCCCACCAGAAATACTTCAGGCCTGAACCCACATCAGCCCGTCGAACCCAACAACCTCCAACGAAAAATCCGAATCACCAAACTCCCGAATCCAGCACAACCAAGGCGAACTCCGCCTCTGCAGAACAAGCTAACCCTGGTGTGGAAAACCCATTCTATTCCCGATGTCATATGACCCCTATTTAAACTCCAGTCAGAAGCCCTTCAAGGTTTCCAAAACCACCGTCTGTCCATCTCGACGGAAATTGCCCTGATCGGTACCACATACCGTGAACCCTCCCGAGACTGTTAATTGACATCAAAAATTTCAGTGGGACATGGGCCTTTTTTAAGCTTTCTTGTATTTATAAATGTAACTACCAAGAGTCTAGAGTCCTAAAATAATTAATAGTTAGTGTGAATGAATAATACAAGATACCTTTGACAAATGAAAACTACCGTTGCCAATTTTTCATTGCGGATATGAATGTTATATTATCCTATAATTCTTTATTTATTTCATGTACTTCTAATGAGATTTTTTTTTGATACTACAATAGCATTATCTCTATTAGTAAAAGCTTTAAACAACTTAAACATTGATAGATCAAGATCACTTCTCAAATTAAACCACTTCTAGAATAGCTTTGAATAAATTTTCAACTTTACATATGTTGTGCGGCGATTAATACGCCTCAGCGGCGATCGGCACAAGGGCCGAGCGACCAAAGTCAGCATCAAATAATCCAAGACAGACTTACCAAGCGAAGATTCCAGATTAAGATCAAGTACCGAGCGATCGACGTCCAGGGCGATCGTCTCTTGGCATCTAGCGATCGACCCAAGTGCCCGACCAAGGACGACCGTCTTATGCCATGTGTAAAGCTAAACATCCTTCAAGTCTACGAAGACTGAATCTCGGGATGAAGACCCACGTGCAGACCCGCAAACGGCGCCGCAGGAAAAGGCTTCTTGACTCCAGCCCATCACCAGCTGTTGGTGACAAGGACAACCTCTCACCTACCGACAGACCCGCAAAAGAGTCCTAGGTGGGGCCTCCCAAGACCGCGACATGAGGCACGTGTTGTCTTCTCATTGGTTCGCACATCTGGCTGCCAGTAGCAACTGCGGACTTTAAGGGAACCAACCCATGTATTGAGACGATCGCCCGTTTAATTTAATACAGAAAAGGCGATCGCCCGTTTGGGATCAAGACATCCCTACCTCCTCTTCTATAAATAGGAGACCTCCAGCATTTGGGAAAAGGATCAGAAACACAGTTAAATTCACACAGTGGAATCCTACACCGAAATTCCCGACAAAACACAACACTTCATCTTTGTAACAGGAACTCACAGAGATTTAACTCTGGTTCATCCGGCAATCATCAGCACTCAAGACCTAGATAACTAGGGTCATTACACTCATTGTAATCGTACTCTAACATTAATATTTGTACTCCAAAGCAATATTCCTATTAATAATATCTCGCGAGAGCATTCAAGCCGGGACTAACAATCCCGGCAAATCTTGTGTTATTTTCATTCCATCGCTCGTGCTCTTGCATTTTGTTTGTTACTCACCCGTATCCATATCCATCAAATAAATCCGAATAATATTTTGGGTAACAACAATTGGCGCTAGAAGGAGGGGTTTTAACCTTATTTTCTCCCCGACCGTTTCGAAGAACACTCACTGTTCTCCGGGACATATACTTGAAGAAACACTCACTGTTCTTAAAAAAAAAACCTCGAGATAATGACGTCTGCCACCACCTCGAAGAGAGCCACTTTACGATCCACTGGACGTCTTATTCCGGCCCAAACCGAGTCCAACCTACGACGGAAGGCAGTCGCGGCGACGCCAGACTCTCACTCCCGCCCCCGAGGGATGGCCCCAGCCTCTCACTCGATCAATTCCAAACCGCGGAATAGATCGAGGAGGCCATGGCTATCCTAAGGGGGCGATGGAGAGCATGCGACGCGCTCACTATTACCCCATCAGCCATCCACCGCGTGGGAAAATAAAAGCTCAAGGGGTTATATGTCGAGAAATCGTGAGAAAGCCCCGAGTCGCAAGAAAAGGCACTCGCAAGGCGGGACAGTTCCGTCTTCAGCCGCCTAGGAAGTGATCCTTCATGGCAACCTGGGCATTCTGGCCCCAGCCATGAGACGTCGGAGTCCGAATCCATCACCAGGAGTTCGGCATACCTAGATCCCAGAAAGCAGGACAGCCATCTGGCTCTCACTCGCCGAAAAATCGAGCTCGGCGGCAAAGACCTCATCACCTACAACGGAGCCAGGAGATCAGTACATGATCGCCTCGGCTCCCGCTCCTAGAGCCAGACCGCGAGCAGCCAGGCTACGGCGATGGCCATAATGCAACGCCAGCTCGACGATATGAAAGCGCTCCTAGAAACTGGGCCAGGCGCCAAGAGAAAGGTCGTCGTACCAAGTGAGCCGCTCGCGGTCCAGATCGAGCTTGCCTCCGTGCAACCAAAGATCGCTCCTCCTCAAACACCTTTGTATGAGAGGAGATCGGACCCCGAGACTCATTTAAGCTGGTTCTGGATCTACATTACCAGATGTGGGGCGTCAGACGCGACAAAATTCCGAATGTTCCCATTAACATTGGGCAATCTTACCCATAGGTGGTACATCTCATTGCCACCGTGCTCAATTAACTGTTTTGAAAAGCTGGCGAGCGACTTCATGCCGTACTTCACCGCCAAGGTCGCTCGGCCAGAAGGTCCCCACCGCATGATGAAGATCAGGCAGGGGAAAGATGAGTCCGATGAGGATTACATCGATTGGATGGATGAAATAGTCCTCACCGGCGAGCCCATAAGTGACGAGCTCGCCCTCTACTCGGTCATGGGGGGATTCGATGGTCTTTCACCCATGTTCAGACACCTCACGAAGGACATCCCCCCGACCTACGTGATCTTCCGCGCCAAGGCCGCCGAATTCCTTGCAAGGCAGAGGTTGCTCACTCTTCGCCTAGGCGAGGGGGCACCGGGGAAAGGAAGGCGTCATCTCCCATCCCAAAGAAGGCGATCGCCAAGCCCAGAAGGGCGGTCACAAAGCCACCTGGTGAGTTCAATGCCTTCGAGGATGTGGAAGTACACCTCCTCCGCAATCTCAATCTATCTCCGGCCCATATCTTCAACACCATCAAGGGGCGCGAATGGCTAAGCAAGCCAAAGCCGATGAGGGACAATGGTCATCTGGATCGCAATAAATTTTGTGCCTACCACAAGAGTCCCGGCCACAACACCAGCCAATGTCGCGACCTCCTCAGACAACTCTGGAGATTGTTCGAGGAAGGCAAGCTGGACAATTTGGTAACAAAACCCGAGCCCCGGGCAGAAAGGACCGAGGGCCGCGATCGTTGACAGAACGACGACCGTCAACCTCCCCATCCGGTCGCCAGAATCGAGCAAAATGAGCAGGAGTACTCAGATAAGTTGATCCCTCCGATCAACCCCGGCGGCCGGGTCAATATGCTCCAATCAGGAGGTGGAAATCTCGGAGGTCTTTCCCCGGTTTCCACCATGTCAAACAAAAAGCGGAAGGCCGAGCTGAGGGCGTTCACTGGAGTCCATGTCGTGGTGCCCCCTGAACCAACCATGTCCAGAAATGCGCTCATCTCCTTCTCCAACAAGGACAGGGAGGGAGTGCAGTGCCCAAAGGAGGATGCCCTAGTGATCTCTGCGTGTATACTTGGGAAAATGGTCGTCCGCGTGCTGGTTGACAACGGGAGCTTTTGCAACATCATATTCAAGTCTGCTCTAGACCAGCTCGGCAACCTGACCAAATTCATCAAGCCGTTCGAAACCGTGCTTCAAGAGTTCGGCGACAACACGGTCAAAGCCTATGAAAGGATCAAGCTCTCCGTCGAGCTAGTCTGCTGTTGCGATCCTAAGGTTAAGATCACTAGGAACCTGAACTTTGTACTCATAGACATGCCCAGTATCTATAATGGGTTCATAGGTCGCCCCTTTTTAGAAACCTTTGAGGCAGTCGCCTCCTCTTTCTTTTATTGTATCAAGTTCCCCACTACCGAAGGGATAGTCGGTACTGTAAAAGGAGATCAGCTAATGGCGAAGAAATGTTTGAACTACTCTTGTGTTGTAGCTTTTCCGTTAAACGTTTCTTGTCCTGTTTGTAACACTGGGACGATCGACAACCAACCGATGGAGATCGACGAGCCAAGCACCTCATACCAGCCCGACTCAGAAGACGACATCTCTCATCGATCGTCGGACGACATCGAATCGAGGATCGGCTTCGAGCCAAGCCTCGATGTTGATCCAAGGATCGAGTCCGGCGATCACTCCAAACGAGAAGCGACCATCCCCACCGAAGGGTTGGAAAGTATCACAATCGATCCGGCTCGCCCGGAGAAGTGCAGATCGGCTCAAGCGTCGATCCCGAGTTAAAAGACGATCTGATCAGTTTACTATGAAAGAACATCAGAGTCTTTGCCTGGTCGCATCAAGATATGGTCGGCATCAGTCCTGAACATGCTTGCCACTATCTGAAGATCGATCCGGCAAGGAAGCCTGTTCACCAGAAACGTAGGAAATTCGGTCCAGAAAAATATGTTGCGCTAGACGCAGAAGTCAAAAAGCTGCTCGACAACAAACTAATCGGGGTAGCTACCGACGAGCCACAGTGGGTGGCCAATGCGGTGCTCGTCAAAAAGGCGAGCGACTCCTGGAGGTTATGCATCGATTTCCCCGACCTCAACGCGGCTTGTCCGAAAGATCACTTTCCAATGCCTCATATTGACCACTTGGTCGATAGCACGGCAGGTTGCGAAATGATGTCGTTTATGGACGCCTTCGCCGGATACCATCAGATCCCAATGGCGGAGAAAGACGTAAAACACACATCATTCCACACAGAAAAAGACGTGTACTTTTGGGTCCGAATGCCGTTCGGTCTGAAAAATGCGGGGGCTACCTACCAATGCCTAGTCAACGAGATGTTCGCTGATCAAATCGGAAAAACCATGGAGGTGTACATTGACGACATTGTGGTCAAGAGCCTCAAAAAGTAAAATCACCTCAAGGACCTCGCCGAGATGTTCGCCATCCTCGAGAATTTTAACATGAAGCTAAACCCCAAGAAATGCAACTTCGGAGTAAGCTCCGAAAAATTCCTAGGGCACATCGTGAGCCAAAGGGGGATCGAGGCGAACCCCACAAAGATCAAGACGATCCTCAACATGCAACGAAATGTCAAGCAGGTGCAACGCCTCACGGGGTATTTGGCAGCCCTTAATTGTTTCATTTTGCGGCTCGGAGACAAAAGCAAGCCTTTCTTCGCCACCATAAAGAATACAAAATTTGCGTGGATGAAGGAAAGTCAATTGGCGTTCGCCAAGATCAAGGAGTATCTTTCTAACCCCTAAATTTTGGCAAAACCGATCCCCGGTGAGAAGCTTTTCCTTTACTTGGTAGCCTCGGAGGTCGCACTGAGCGCAGTATTAGTGCGAGCAGAGGGACAAATCCACTTACCGATATACTTCGTTAGTCTAGCGCTACACGACGCGGATACACGTTATACGCCTCTAGAGAAGCTCGCTTACGCACTTGTCATGAGTGTTCGTAAACTGAGGGCCTATTTCTTCGAACACCAAGTGGAGGTTCTGAAGACACTCCCTCTAAGGCAAGTTCTGCACCGGCCAGACACCAACGGATGACTCCTCAAGTGGTCATTGGAGATCGCCCAAAACGGTGTCACGTATGCTCCTCGCACGGCGATCAAAGGCCAAGCTCTAGCGGATTTTGTGGTGGAATTAACTTTCCCGCCTAGCCCGACCCAAGTCGGCCATCCCGCCTGGAAACTGTTCGTAGATGGCTCGTCGACCAGCTCGCGAGCAGGGGCGGGGATTGTCCTCATCAGCCCCGATGGTCAAAGTTTTACAAATGCTGTGCGTTTCGATTTCCGAGCGACCAACAACGAAGCCGAGTACGAAGCCTTAGTAGGCGGGCTCGATCTAGCCCTCGCCATGGGCGTTCGTCGCCTTCACATCTTCATGGACTCCCTCTTGGTCGTGAACCAAGTCCAGGGGGAATATGAGGCGCGCGGCGATCAGATGATCAAATATCAAGAGTTGGTCGCCGAAATGTGCACAAATTTTGAAGAAGTGTTGATCGAGCAAATCCCGAGAGAGCACAACTCCCAAGCCGATGCCCTATCCAAACTCGCATCGATGGATGGGGCAGTGGATTTCTCCAACTTCCAAATCACTAAATTGGCAAGATCGGCGATCGACAAAAGCTTGGTCGCCACAATTGCCATCGCCGAAGAGAACTGGATGAATCCGTTCATTGAATACTTGAAGGACGGAACGGTCCCCACCGATCGGGTCAAAGCTCGTCAGCTCCAGCTCCGGGCGACTAGATACACCCCCTTGGACGACCGGCTTTGCAAACGAGCTTTCAGCCTTCCTCTCCTCAAGTGCATTACGCCGGAGGAAGGCCGACTTGTTTTAGCCAAAATCCATGATGGGATCTGTGGAAATCACGCGGGAGGGCGAGCCCTCATCTATAAGATGACCAGACAAGGATTTTTCTGGCCTACCCTGCAAAAGGACGCGATCGCCTACGCCCGATCTTGTCACATGTGTCAAATAATGGGCCCGAACATCAAGCTCTCCCTCGAGCAGCTCACCTCTATGTATAGTCCGTGTCCGTTCGCCCAATGGGGCATCGACCTCATCGGTCCTTTGCCGATGGCACCGGGGGGATGTAAATTCGCCATCGTGGGGGTCGATTATTTCACGAAATGGGCAGAGGCCGAACCACTCAACAATATCGGCCAAGAGCAAGTAATCAAGTTCATCTGGAAAAACATCATCTGCCGTTTCGGTCTACCTCAGGCTATCATCTCCGACAACGGAAAGCAGTTCGACGGTTTGGAAGTTATGCAATTCTGCGAAAAATGGGGAATAAAAAAGCTGTTCTCAGCCCCTTACCACCCTCAAACAAACAGGCAGGTAGAGGCTGTAAACAAGATCATCAAGCACACGATCAAAGCCAGACTCGAATCCAAGCAAGGGCGATGGGCGAGCGAGCTCCCGGATGTTTTGGGGTCCTACCGAATGACAACAAGAAATTCAACCGGCGAAACCCCATTCGCCCTCGCTTTCCGAACAGAAGCAATGATCCCATTGTAGATCACCGTCCTCTGCCACCAAACTGCGCAACAATTGACGGCGGACAATGATGTAACTCGGCGAATCGATTTGGATATGCTCGAAGAACGCCGATTGACCTCGGAAATGAAGAACACGATCCACAAAAGAAAATTCGAAAAATTCTTCAATTCAAAGGTCAAGGAGAGACGGTTCCAAGAGGGCGACCTAGTCCTCAAGAAGATCCAGACCCACACGGGAGTATTTGGTCCGAACTGGGAGGGCCCGTTCAGGATATCCAAGTGGCTAACCAAAGGAGCCTACGAGCTTCAACACCCAGACGGCACTCCGGACCAATATCCCTGGAATGCCGTTCATTTGAAGAAGTAATATCAATAAAAACACCCTGTATTCATTTATTCATTGTGCAAAGTGCTTAATGAGATTTTCCACTTCTCCCCAAATGATTCGTTTCGCCAAAGCAAACCAAAGGCTACTGCCTGAACAACGCCTCCAAAGAGAGGATGACTCGATCGCCCTCTAAAGTTCGTCATCTAACATGATGGACCTAGGCAAGCGATCACCTCCCCCAGCACAACGTATACCGTCGAGGATCGCCATCTAACATGACGATCCAAGGTAGAAAAGTGCAGCCATGGTTCTGGAGGTCGATGGAACCGACAACCCGTCCATGCAAGGTTCCTTTGGGCGAAGATCGCTCGTCCTTTCATTTAAATACGAGGCGAGCGTAGCCGAAGGGCCCTCCAAAACAGATATTTGGACACGCTCGCCCGCCCTCAAAGGTCCATCATCTAACATGGTGGACCCGGACAATGCGACGCGTCCCTCCCCCCGTCACAACGTATGCCCTCGAAGGTCCGTCATCTAACATATCGGTCCCAGGCAGACAAGTGCTGACAAGCCACGGTCGCGAAGTCGATTAATCTGATGGCTCCCTATGCAAGGACTCCTCCAGGCAGAGATCGTCCGCCTCATCGCTACAGTGCGAGGCAAAACGTAGCCTACGGAGGACCCTCACAATTAAGTGAGTCGCGAGAAGTAGACCATCAGACGGAATGTCGCTCGCGCACAAGACATGGTCGCGGAGGTCGGTTACATCGAACTCCACGACCGTGCAAGGTTCCTCTAGGCCGAGATGGTCGGCCTTCCTCGAGGAATCTGCAAAATTGAAGATCGCAAGAACTAGACCAAACATCGCTCGCTAAACGATTTATTTTCATTCCCTTACTTTCACTAAGTAAATAAAAACAAGGGGGAGAGCGGAGCTATACATACGACGATTGGCTTTGTTCAATATACATACGACGATCGGCTTTGTTCAAATATACATACGACGATCGACTTTGTTCTGAAAGTTATCAGTATGTGTTTAAGTATATCAATTCATTTGGAGCTGCACGTACGACGATCACTCCTCAAACACTTTTGTTGTATGAAGTCAAACGCAAAAGATTCGAGAAGACGAATATACAAACAAGAAATCAAGGAAATATTCATTTCATTTCATTTCAAATTACAAGCATGATCACCCGAAGGCAAAATACAACAAAAGCTGTAAAATTACAAGTAAAAAGTAAAAGCGAGGAAAAATTCAGGGATCGGGGTTCGCTCCTTCGCTAGCAGCAGGATTTGAACCCCCGTCCTCCGGGACACCCGGGTGAACAAGGCTGTCCGGCGACGGGTACCAGCTCAAGTCGACCCCGTGATCTGCAGAGGGGTCGAGGATCGGCACGAAAAAGGCGGGATGCAAAGGGTGCTCAAGCACGTAGGCCTTGAAGTTGTCAACCAAAGGGCCGACCTCGAGCCCTCCCTTCTTGGCAGCGCGGATTGCGTCAGCATAAGCCATGTAATAGGCAAATTCGCTGACGTATTCCACATTGAGATAGGGATCGGCCTCGGTCGCCTCCAACTTCTCCCTCAGCCCCGCGATCGTTTGGTTCGCGCCCTGGAGCTCGGCAGCCTTGGCATCCACCTCTCCCTTCGACGACGCCAGCTCGCCGGTCAACCGGTCAACAACCGCCTTCAGTTCAGCTGCCTCCTTCTGCACGGCCGCGTGCGACCTGCGGGCTTCTGTCATCTGATCCCGCATCCGATCGGTTTCCGCCCGAGCCCTTTCAAGCTCGTCGCTCGCCCTATGAGCCGCCTCCACGGAATTCTTCTCCATTGCCACGAGCCTGTCGGCAAACTCGGCGTTCTGTTTTCGAGCAGCCTCGAGGTCCGCCTAAAGACGAGCAGTGGAGGGTCGCCCCTCATAGTCCTTCATGGCCTGAGCATCCATCGTCGCCATCTGAAGGGCTAGGGCGAGGGTCGCCTGCATCGCGTCAGCGGATTGCCGGCGCGCGATCACATCCAGGTCGGTCGTCCAGGCCTTCGGCAGGGCTGCGACAGCCCGAGCAACGTAATGAGGGACATCGCAAGCCTCGCGAGGAGATCTGCTCGCGAGGAAGTCCAACACCAGCGGCGAGCAGTTCGGGTCGTTGCGACGGAGCCTGTGTCAAGAACAAAGAGTTAGTATGTTTCCTACACAAGTGACATAACTTGGCAGAGCGACCAAACTTACTTTTCGACCTTCTCTGGGTCACGACCGAAGAACGGCCTCCCGCGCGCGGTCTCGGCATCGGCGGTCGCCATGGCCTGCAGGAAAGCCGATGAGGGCGTGGATCCCTCCACCAGAGGAACCGCGGAGAGCGGAGACGCGACTCCCGAGTTCATCAACAGTGGCAGAGGCCGGAGGCTCCTCCGCCCTCCATCTCTTGCGGTTCAGCCGAAGTCTCTCCTCCCAAGTTTCTTGTTCCTCTGCGACCGGCTCTAGGTGAGGCCTCGCCTCCAGGACAGTTTGGAGCGTCGCAGGGGGAGCTCGACTCGTCTTCTTCCCTTGGCGCAGGCGACTCATGATCCCGGGGTTCGACATCGCAACCTCTGCCGGGGGCTCTAGGAAGCGAGGGAAGTGGATTTCTGCAAAGAAAGCGATCGACAAAAGTTAGTCACCTTCCTCAAATCAAGACGATCGTCAAGCAAAGGAAGATCGTGAAAATTCATACATGGAACCCTTAAGTGGCGAGGAAAGCGAAAGAGCCTAGCGGCCAACCAGCAGGTTTCGTTGTTGATCCGGCGAGCATCGATATGAGAATCTGGAAGACTAAGTATCCGTTCCCAAACGATCGCAAAATCAAAGGCTAGCTCGCCTGCCGCCGGAACAAGGGCACCTGCAAAAAGAAAGCCAAATTAGATCAGTTCAGAATTTATCCGAACAAAGGGAGAGTCAAAACCCTTACTCGGACTCCTCTCCCGGAAACCGATGGGGATATACAACTCGTCGGTGGGATTGTCACTCGCGGCCGATTTCCACGCACCACCGACCCAGAACCACTTCGTCAGGACCTTGTTCGGCACCCCAAGAATCACCCAGCCCGAGCGATCTTGAATGTGGTAGACGCCAACAGAACCCTTCTGAGCCGTCAGCTTGAAGAGATAGTTCATCTCCAGCGGTGAAGGAAGACGGTACAGCCGGTGACCGCCAAATAGAGTAAGGGTGCAGACGATCTGCAACCAGGCGTTCGGCGTCAGTTGGAGCTGCGCCACATTCCATGCGGTCAACAAGTAGGACACGGCGAACGGAAGTGGGAACCGCAGTCCGGCCCCCATGATCGCCTCATTAACGGCGACCATACCCTCAGGAGGTTGGTCGGCACGTTCATTCTCGGCGGGCACATAAAGGGAAACGTCAGAGGGGACATGGAACTCCACCCTCCAACGAACCAAATCCTTCCTGTTCGCCGAGCTTTTAATCTGGCCAATGGACCACGGGGAGCGGCACGCGGCCCAGAACAGCGTCTGCCTTTTGGGTTCATGGGGATGGGCGACCGAGTACTCGCGGAAGTCAAACTTGGGATTCGGGCCGACCAGTTTCTCCATGAGTTCGGCAAGTCTGAAAAGGCTTTGCCGAACGCAATGTTTTGCTCCCAGTACGCCTTCACTGCCGCCTCCTCTTCGGCCAGCAAGCGCTTTCGCTCCGCCTCCGCCGACCTGGCCACATCAGCCTTATTAATTGTAATATCCGAAATTTCTACTACTATTGTTTAATGTTATTTTATCCGAGTTATGTTATACAGCGTGGAATCTGTACAGTATGGATAAAATAAACGAAGGACTGAGATGTCAGTATTGGTATAATTGTCGTATTTAGTCGACAATTGTAATTGAGGATATAATGTGTTGAGTATATGTATTCAGTATGCCGTATGTTCGTATTCTGTAAGTTGAGACGTTGGACAAGAGTAGCTGAAAATGGCTAAGTGTAACATTATTAGCGCACGCTAATATACATGCCTAGCGCACGCTATCGTTCTGGTTTAGCGCACGCTAGAGGCAAAAGATAACGCACGCTAGTACAGACCAGATCAGAAGGAATCTATGTGTGGACCCGGTCACTTTCGGCGCATGTGCCGACAAGTCAACGGATGTTTGTTGTGAAGGATTAGCGCACGCTAAGGTATATTGATAGCGCACGCTAATCAGAACGGACCAAAGGAATCTTGACCGTGTCAGGTTACTTTCGGCATGTGGGGACACGGGGGTAGGTGCAGACTGTAGCAAGTCAACTATGAGTAGCACACGCTACGGTGGAAGGTTTGCATACGCTAAATACAGGCCTTTACGTACGCTATTGCATGGGCATTGCGTACGTAAATCATTTCATACAGTAAGGCAGTATCCTCTGGACTTTGATAGTGCACGCTAACAAAGAATGTTAGCGCACGCTAAACTAGTAACGTACGTTAAATGAAGAGGTTAGCGTACGTTAATAATGTACAATATATATGAGTAGTTGGCTGTCATTCCTAATTTCGTCCATTCTCTTCTTACAACCGATAGAAAGAACCTTGGGAGGACTTTTGGAGTTCCTAAACACTAAGGGATGATCCTCTTTAACAAGATTAAAGATGGAAATCATGAATTAAAGCTTTGTTCTTTAAATCATTGGCGATTCTTGGAAATGGATTCAACCTTGGAAATCAATCCATTCCTTCAAAAAGGTAATCACTCTTCATCTTTGGATTTCGTTTTGGATTGAATGTTGATGTTCTTGAGTTGATGATTATTACATAAACAAGTTGATAAGCATGATTATGAGATGGAATACCGGAGTATGATGATATTGATGTGATTCATATGGTTTGAATCGTGTTGATTCGTCTTCTTGAGATTAGTTGGTTAATTCTTCTCCTCAGTTTCGAATGTTAATGTTATTGTTGATAATTACTCCCTGTAATGATATATTATGGAAGTGTTGTTACGTTCTTAATGTTTCATGAGGTTGATATTGAGGAAGATGATATATGGATATAAGAAATGGATTAAGGGTTGGATGATTACTTATATGTTAAAGGATATCGGATTTCGTTGTTTTGATAGATATGAACATGGTTTAGAATCACTTAGTGTTCTTGATAATCGTCATATGTTGATCGGTATCTGAAAAGCATGCATCTGTATAGCATTAGCGCACGCTAAGCTTACTGCCTAGCGCGCGCTAACGGGAGCAACTTAGCGGACGCTACGTTAAGTGATTAACGTGCGCTAAGAAGGCCAAAAGTGCAGTATTTTTGTGTTGTGGTTCTGAATTCGTGCTGGTTTGAGTTGGATTGATTGGGATATTGTCAAGCCGTTGGGTTTGTGATTTGGTTTTATCGATTGTTGATTGTTATCGAACTTGTTGTTTATCGAATTACTGTAATAGGTTGAGAATATTGATCGGTGATTATAACCGTGTGTTGCGGTCGAGTTCGAGGATGTTTGTGAATTGCTTTGGCCGGGACCGAGGAACTTGTAGATGACGACAATAGATTTGGTAACAGCTTCCTCGTCGTTGTATCGGTATCGAGGTAAGTTATTACTTGCTCAGTTTATAATATTTAATGAATGGTTTCCGTTTCATTCATTTATAATTCGTATATCAATGTTTATAATCGTAATCACAGGAGATTTGGGATTATAAATCGTATTCGAGTTTTGAGAATCTAAATCATAATGTATATGATTTACTTTTGTTATTGGTACACTTGTATATCGAGGATATATTGTGATAAAGACGAAGATATGAATTATCAGCAATCCGTGATACTATGGACTGTCGAGTATTGAGGATAATGGTTCGTGATGGTTTAGACATTTAGATTGTTCTTGAAGGACTCGGGATAAGTACTCTAATCATTTTTATCATTTGTGTCGATCATGTCGTGATACATTCGTGTATTGTTGTTGTCATGCATTTGTGCAGTGTTGTTGTCGTGTATTGTGTACTATTGTTTTGTGCAGTTGTGCATTGTTGTCATATGTCCACCATATGTTGGTCCGACGGGATCATCAAGGGAATCTATAGCTGTGTGCGATGGATAGCTGGACAGGTAATGTCACCATGCGTTGGTCCGACGGGATTATCATGGGAATCTATAGCTGTGTGCGCTGGATCGTTGGATTACCATGTGTTGTTGTTGTGCATATGTATATTATGGGCTTGCCATAAGTATATATTGTCGTTATTCTTGTGATCATATTGACGTTTTCATATGAGTATACATTTGTAGGTCTTGTGTTAGGACCATGTCCGTATGTTGTGTTGATCTGATCTCGGATTAGACTGACGTGATGGTAATGGTATTTCGTATCTTGAGGTATGTTCCGTATTTCCTCGATACTTGTATTTGATGGACAATCGATTATCGATTGGAACTGTCGACGTTATCCGATGGATTGAATTGGCCATAGTTGGTATAATTTCCGTATCGCGAGTTATGATAATGTTTTGAAAACCTTGGGTATTGTTGAGATACCGTACAGATATTTCGGTATTATCTTATTGTGTTGTTAAGGATACGAATCGTGGATTTTCGTAAAGTTACGACGGCAAGATTACATTGGTCGTATTCTTACTTAGTATTTCCATTGATATGTAATTATTGACGTGATGTGATGGTTATCATTATTGGATATTATGGCTGACCCGGTCGTGGGCTTTCTTTTTAGGTTCTTGGATTATCAAGCTTGTAGCCGTCGTGAAGAGATGAGCTTCCCGGAGGATACTGGCTAGGACATGTATTTGTGTATTGAGTTTCTGATCAGTTGTTGTATTCCGCTGCTAGAGTATTTTAATTGTTTGTCTTTATTCGCTGCGTGAGTATTTTTTTTAAATGGCCTTTTGGTATCTGGTAACTTAGGTCACTTTGGCAATCGTTTTCTAAATCTATTCTGTCGGTACGTGTAAACGATAGCTTAACATATGTTTTTAAACTGTTGAGTTTTGGCATTTCGGGCCTTGTGGTTTCAAATGAGATTTTACGACGGTCTTGATAAACGAGTTTTATAAAGTCTTCGAATGTTTTAAATAGATAATACCGTCGTTAGCCTCTTGGACGTTTGTAAATGTTTGCGAAAATTTCCTTCAGCCTTGTGGGTTCCATCTCGGGGCCCACGGCGCTGTAATATTTCTAGATGGCTCTGGAGGTGTTTCAGAATATGGTATCGGAGCTTAGGTTGAGAAAACCTAGGCAGTCGGGTCGAATTGGGTCGTGCTTTTGTCGCATCATTTGAGTTGTCGATTGACAAATAGTAGAGCCGTGAGTTTTTGTTGTTCACTCGGGCTTGTGCATTATGTGATTTACCAGTATGGTACTGGGTTGTTATAAACTTTTCTAAATGGTGTTAACGTGTTTCTTGAGATAGAGCTGTGTTTCGTTCTCGAGTTGAACTGTGTTTGCAAAACATGTGTCTTGAAAATATCTGTGTCGAGTATTTTCTAGAGTTGAGACATGTGCCAGTATCACGGGGAATCATCGGCTTCACGATCTGTAAGTGTTTTTATTTTTGAATTGCATTCAGATTTATTGCTGTTCTAGATTGATATGCTTTGAGATTCAGCAGAATATTATGCGTCACAATATGAGATGGCAGAGTTGGGACAGGATTGATGATTTGAGAAGTTATGATTTTGGAAATCAATATGTCGGTTAGATTTCGGAACAGAGTTGTGCATTTGGGGGAAATTTTGTGTATGGTTGAGAAGAACATGTAGTCATGTTAGTTCATTTTGAGATATATGAACTGTTTTTGAGCATTTGGAAATGATACTTTTCAAAATGAATGTTTTACGGATGTTTTACGGAAAATGATTTTTGGGCCGAGACCCAATCGATTTTGAAATAGTTTTATAACTCAGGACTTGAGGTCCGAAAAAGGGTTTTCTACTTTTTAAACTTCTTGTAATGCGGAACGAGATACGGGTTGAGACCCTAATGTTTCGAAAGGCTTTTCTGTTTTCCTGAAAACTCCCGAGAATTGTAAAACACTTTATCAATCATTTATCTATTTCGTTCCTGCCTTTCGGGGTTTTGGCTTACTTGTTCAAATGAAACCTCTCGGGAATCTTCCGCTGTGTTGATTTGTTTCAATGTTTTATCATAGCATATTTGAGGTAATCCAGGATGGGTTAATGGTTGACGTTGCGAGTCATATGTGAAATAGGAGTTTTTGGTCGGAATTTATATACTGAGATTTTGGAACTCTATCGTGTGGTTTTCCGATGGAATATCTGTGGATATTGGTGACGAACCGAATTGGTATACAGGAGTAGGGATGTGGTCAATCATTTGCATAGTTTTCATTTTAAAAACTTCAAAGTCGTGTGGATTCGAAGGAAACTGTTATCAAATATTTGGCACCAGCGAGCCGATTTAATTTTTTTGAAAATTGATTTTGTGGTCTTACCAAAATTTATGTTCTGAGCTTTGAAATTTTTGAAAGAACTTTCGAAAATTTGTCTTCTTGACAAGATTACATGATTTCAAACTGGTTTGAAAATGTGACTGATATACGTATGCATTTAGTGCATAGTGCATATCGTGGTGAAGTTATGAGTGTGGCTCACGAACTGGATAAGACATCAGTCTGGAATGATGAATAGAGATTCGAACTTTAGTATGGTAGTTTGGTTATCCAGGGATGATCGTTTGATCGATCATATAAGAGGAATATGATGCGTATTGTAGATTCGGGTATAGAATATGATTTTGGAACTTTGGATTTTGTGAAACCAGGACATATGTACTATGTGATTCCATTGGTATGGTAGTAGTACGATTTTACCATAGTGATTTTTGAATGATTCCTTCGTAAGTGTAGAATTGAGGGTGGTGACCCCAGGATGATTGTTTTGGATATTGATTGGTCATTCCCACTCCATGTATGATTTGGTATGTTCGCCGATTTGCGATTGGTTGTTCGTATGCCGAGGGGTATGTTCACCAATCGGTTGTGTTTCGTTGAGATCCACTGTATGTGATTTGTTTAACGTTTTGAGAATTTTGTTCTTTCATATATCGGTTTCTGTGGTTCTGTATTGATCGTGTTGGAGCTTACCATGCGATGGTATTTTCGGTTTTTGTTGATCCTTCGCTGGTAGTATTGAAGTTTATCATCTTGATGATATTTTCGATTGTGTTTTGACCTCTGGCTGGTCATATTGGAGTTTATCACGTTGATGATATTCTTGGTTAATTTGTTGGTTGATCATTGTTAATGATCGTATGAGCATTCGAATTTCATGTCGATGTTTCGGGATTTGTGTCATTGTGTTGGGCAGATGTTTCTCATATGTATCGTGCATTATTGATTGTATCAGAATTGGGACTTGATTGTGCGATCAGGCAGACAGGATTTGACACGAATAGATTATTTCATCCGAAGATGATATATTTTTGTTGAGACTCATGGAATTATGATCGTAAGCGTGTTGAAGCTTTACAGTGAAGTCACTTGCTAGTATCTCAGGAGATCGTCGACTTGGCGCATATGAAAGTATGCTATTTTGGTTATTCGGTAATAATGATGATTGATCGTTGTCGTGATGGTTTCGGGATATTTTGGTCGAACGGTTTGTTTGTTTTCTATGACGGATTGCAAGTTTCGAGGACGAAACTTATTTTAAGTGGTGTAGTATGTAATATCCGAAATTTCTACTACTATTGTTTAATATTATTTTATCCGAGTTATGTTGTACAGCGTGGAATCTGTACAATATGGATAAAATAAACGAAGGACTGAGATGTCAGTATTGGTATAATTGTCGTATTTGGTCGACAATTGTAATTGAGGATATAATGTGTTGAGTATATGTATTCAGTATGCCGTATGTTCGTATTCTGTATGTTGAGACGTTGGACAAGAGTAGCTGAAAATGGCTAAGTGTAACATTATTAGCGCATGCTAATATACATGCCTAGCGCACGCTATCGTTCTGGTTTTGCGCACGCTAGAGGCAAAAGATAACGCACGCTAGTACAGACCAGATCAGAAGGAATCTATGTGTGGACCCGGTCACTTTCGGCGCATGTGCCGACAAGTCAACGGATGTTTGTTGTGAAGGATTAGCGCACGCTAAGGTATATTGATAGCGCACGCTAATCAGAACGGACCAAAGGAATCTTGGCCGTGTCAGGTTACTTTCGGCATGTGGGGACACGGGGGTAGGTGCAAACTGTAGCAAGTCAACTATGAGTAGCGCACGCTACGGTGGAAGGTTTGCGTACGCTAAATACAGGCCTTTACGTACGCTATTGCATGGGCATTGCGTACGTAAATCATTTCATGCAGTAAGGCAGTAGCCTCTGGACTTTGATAGCACACGCTAACAAAGAATGTTAGCGCACGCTAAACTAGTAATGTAAGTTAAATGAAGAGGTTAGCGTACGTTAATAATATACAGTGTATATATATGAGTAGTTGGCTGTCATTCTTCATTTCGTCCATTCTCTTCTTACAACCGATAGAAAGAACCTTGGGAGGACTTTTGGAGTTCATAAACACTGAGGGATGATCCTCTTTAACAAGATTAAAGATGGAAATCATGAATTAAAGCTTTGTTCTTTAAATCATTGGCGATTCTTGGAAATGGATTCAACCTTGGAAATCAATCCATTCCTTCAAAAAGATAATCACTCTTCATCTTTGGATTTCGTTTTGGATTGAATGTTGATGTTCTTGAGTTGATGATTATTACATAAACAAGTTGATAAGCATGATTATGAGATGGATTACCGGAGTATGATGATATTAATGTGATTCGTATGGTTTGAATCGTGTTGATTCGTCTTCTTGAGATTAGTTGGTTAATTCTTCTCCTCAGTTTCGAATGTTAATGTTATTGTTGATAATTACTCCCTGTAATGATAGATTATGGAAGTGTTGTTATGTTCTTAATGTTTCATGAGGTTGATATTGAGGAAGATGATATATGGATATAAGAAATGGATTAAGGGTTGGATGATTACTTATATGTTAAAGGATATCGGATTTCGTTGTTTTGATAGATATGAACATGGTTTAGAATCACTTAGTGTTCTTGATAATCGTCATATGTTGATCGGGATCTGAAAAGCATGCATCATGCGCATTAGCGCATGCTAAGCTTCTCGCTAGCGGCGCTAACGGGAGCAACTTAGCGCACGCTACGTTAAGTGATTAACGTGCGCTAAGAAGGCGAAAGTACTGTATTTTTGTGTTGTGGTTACGAATTCGTCTTGGTTTGAGTTGGATTGATCCGACTAGTGGTTAATTGGGATATTGTCAAGCCGTTGGGTTTGTGATTTGGTTTTATCGATTGTTGATTGTTATCGAACTTGTTGTTTATCGAATTACTGTAATAGGTTGAGAATATTGATCGGTGATTATAACCGTGTGTTGCGGTCTAGTTCGAGGATGTTCGTGAATTGCTTTGGTCGGGACCGAGGAACTTGTAGATGACGACAATGGATTTGCAATGACTTCCTCGTCGTTGTATCGGTATCGAGGTAAGTTATTACTTGCTCAGTTTATAATATTTAATGAATGGTTTCCGTTTCATTCATTTATAATTCGTATAGCAATGTTTATAATCGTAATCACAGGAGATTTGGGATTATAAATCGTATTCGAGTTTTGGGAATCTAAATCATAATGTATATGATTTACTTTTGTTATTGGTATACTTGTATATCGAGGATATATTGTGATAAAGACGAAGATATGAATTATCAGCAATCCGTGATACTATGGACTGTCGAGTATTGAGGATAATGGTTCGTGATGGTTTAGACATTGAGATTGTTCTCGAAGGACTCGGGGCAAGTACTCTAATCATTTTTATCATTTGTGTCGATCATGTCGTGATACATTCGTGTATCGTTGTTGTCATGCATTTGTGCATTGTTGTTGTCGTGTATTGTGTAATGTTGTTTTGTGCAGTTGTGCATTGTTGTCATATGTCCACCATGTGTTGGTCCGACGTGATCATCATGGGGATCTATAGCTGTGTGCGCTGGATCGTTGGATTACCATGTGTTGTTGTTGTGCATATGTATATTATGGGCTTGCCATAAGTATACATTGTCGTTATTGTTGTGATCATATTGACGTTGTCATATGAGTATACATTTGTAGGTCTTGTATTAGGACCATGTCCGTATGTTGTGTTGATCTGATCTCGGATTAGACTGACGTGATGGTAATGGTATTTCGTATCTTGAGGTATGTTCCGTATTTCCTTGATACTTGTCTTTGATGGACAATCGATTATCGATTGGAATTGTCGACGTTATCCGATGGATTGAATTGGCCAGAGTTGGTATAATTTCCGTATCGCGAGTTATGATAATGTTTTGAGAACCTTGGGTATTGTTGAGATACCGTACAGATATTTCAGTATTATCTTATTGTGTTGTTAAGGATACGAATCGTGGATTTTCGTAAAGTTACGACGGCAAGATTACATTGGTCGTATTCTTACTTAGTATTTCCATTGATATGTAATTATTGACGTGATGTGATGGTTATCATTGTTGGATATTATGGCTGACCCCGTCGTGGGCTTTCTTTTTAGGTTCTTGGATTATCAAGCTTGTAGCCGTCGTGAAGAGATGAGCTTCCCGGAGGATACTGGCTAGGACATGTATTTGTGTATTGAGTTTCTGATCAGTTGTTGTATTCCGCTGCTAGAGTATTTTAATTGTTTGTCTTTATTATTGCGTGAGTATTTTTTTAAATGGCCTTTTGGTATCCGGTAACTTAGGTCACTTTGGCAATCGTTTTCTAAATCTATTGCAGCGGTGACGCGTGTTTATAGCTTAACGTATGTTTTTAAACTGTTGAGTTTTGGCATTTCGGGCCTTGTGGTTTCAAATGAGATTTTACGACGGTCTTGATAAACGAGTTTTATAAAGTCTTCGAATGTTTTAAATAGATAATACCGTCGTTAGCCTCTTGGACGTTTGTAAATGTTTGCGAAAATTTCCTTCAGCCTTGTGGGTTCCATCTCGGGGCCCACGGCACTGTAATATTCCTAGATGGCTCTGGGGGTGTTTCATTAAAAAGTTCTTCAACTTCTGCGGGTTCAATCCCGGCGCGAATAGCCTCGACGGCCGTCTCCATATGGAACTTGATTAGTGCATAATTGATCTAAAATTCATATACAAAATATCACCTTTTTCTGGCATAATCATACTGATTTTGATAGAATTTAATTATTTTGAAGAAATATCAAGACATGAGCTAATAATGTTTATTTTGCAGCTTACTCGCATAACATGTCAAAAAGGTCGAAAAACCAAACCCAATCAAAATCAGAAATTTCCAAGAAAAAAATGTGACAAAACACGGCGGAACACACAGCGCATATCTCGGCCGTGTCTTGCGCCGTTTCTCACACGGCGCACATTTTCAGCTGGGTCCCTGCGCGTGTTCCGGACAAGACCGAGTCATCCTAATACGGCTCTACAATACGGCGCAAAATGGGCCGTTTCTAAGTGCCATTTTAGGCAGATGCCATGCAAAAATAGTCCACTTTTGACCATCTTGTGAGCTCAATAACTATGTATTCTATTAAGAGGTCAATGATTTGAAAATCAAGACATGCAAGGAAGATCAAGTGTGAATCAAACACCAACGAATTGTCAAAGATGCCACAAATTAAATAATCAATTGTATTCTTGAAAATCACCTATAAAAGGACACCTTCACCCATGAAGAAATAATAATCTCCTCTTCTTGTCAAGAAACACCCCTTTCTTTTAGCAAGATATTTTCCTTACAACTCTTTACTTTAGGTTGTATTTAATTTTTGGTTTGAAGTTTTTCTTTCATTTAGTTTGTAATTGAAAAGTGCTTGATCAATAAGCACTTAGTATTTTGGATAGAGATCCTCTCAGTGCGGCAAAGACGGTGTCTTTGCCGCATCGCACGCATCCGCGCCGCACGATTGACACGCACACACACACACCCGTGCGGGTGTATGTAATCTAACTACTGGGATGCAAGACAAAGACTGGCCGTCTTTGTCCGCAGAGGATCCCAGCCTTAGTATTTTACTTAGTGTTTTACTTTCAATTTTTGTAAACTTGTAACCTTTGAACAAGTTTGAAGTTATACTTTGAAGTATATTTCTTACACTTTGATACATCATATTCAAGTAAGTTTTCATCTATTGTCATTGAGTTCTAGTAATTAAGAGTTTATATATATTATGTATATCAATTATTTCTATTATAATTTTAGTTTGTATAAACCAATGAGTTGCTAATCTTTCTTCCTAGGGGAAGGGGGATTTCTATTAGGTTATATATATTAAGTATTTGATTGATTTACATTATTTTTTTTAAAAAGGATTAATTGGTTTAAATAGTGATTGATCATATTCTAATTCTACTAATGAAACCTCCTTGATTGATTGTTAAGTGAATTGGAGACATAGCTTTTCAATCTATCAAATGTTTATCTTGTTATCAACATCTTAAGATTGCGAAAGTGATTAAGACACCTTTGAATACGAAAGTTATGAGGTGAAAAGTTGATTACTGGATAAACATTCGTTTTTCTTTTATATCCGTGTAAATCAATTCCTATACTTAATTAAAAACCTAATTTAATGAACCCGTAATCCCCTAGATTTTATAAATTCCCAACTCATTTTAATTCTATTCATTTTCACTAGTTAAAAATAGTCTCACTAAAAATAGTTGTATTAAAAATAATAGTATTAAAAATAGTCTTAATATAAATAGTTTAGTATAAATAGTCTTAATAAAAATAGTTTAAATTAAAAATAGTGCATTTTAATTTAGTTAATATTTAAAATCCCAATAATCTATTTTAAATATTTTAGTATTTATTTCTCGCAATTTGTAACAAAATATTATACGAAGCCCTGTTGAACAATCCTCGAGAGAAAAGACCTTGGTAAAACTTACCACAACTACTTCTACCTCGTATATATTTGCGAGCGACTCAAAAACTCCTATTTTTAGGATAAGTTTTTCTCGATCAAATTTTGGCGCCGTTGTCGGGGATTATTTTAGGCCAAATATAATTATTTTTATACTTTTGTTTATATCTTGTGATTTTATCTTTCTTTATTTTTGCATCTTTTATTCTTCTTTTTCTTAATTTTTTTTGACATAAGGTGCGCTTAACTGTTTTCTGGCCTATGCAGGGCCGTAGGTCCCTTGTAAGAACTTTGGTACCATACAACGAAAACGTTCATCCAGATTATCAAATTGGAGATAGCCTGGAAGATATTAGCAGTGAAGGATAATTTTTGACAGAAGAAAACACTGAATCTTCCAATCAAGAAGAAAAGTCAAACGAAGAACATATGGCAGACCAACAAACTTTGAAAGAATTTGCTAGACCGATAATCGGTACAACAACGCCATGCATACAACTTGGCCAAACAGCAGGAAATTATGAATTGAAATCCATTCATTTCAACCAACTCCCATCTTTTTATGGGATGCCAAACGAGAATCCTTTAAGTTTTATTCGTGATTTTTACTCGGTTGTCAATACATTTCCATTACAACAATTGACCGAGGATCAATTAAAAATGAGGTGTTTTCCTCACACCTTAAAGGATCGAGCAAAAACATGGTTATGACGTTGCCACCAAATTCATTGGCTGCTTGGGATGATGTGTGCAACAAATTCATGTCTAAATTTTATCCACATCATAAAACGGCAGATCTAAGGACCAAAATTGCGGCTTTTACGCAATCGGAGGGTGAACAATTTTTTGAAGCATGGGATCGTTTCAAAACTCTTTTATTAGCATGCCCCCATCATCATTATCCTTTACACTGTTTGAGTCAAACTTTTTATGATGGGCTAACTCATAATTGTCAATTCTCTGTTGATAATGCAGCTGGGGGAGATATAGGAACACTAACGGCGCAAGCCGCTTTTGATTTATTTGAAAAACTTGCTATATCCTCCCAGCAAAAGAGTGCACGAGGCAGGAGAGTCGGAGCTAATGAAGTAAATTCCACCAGCGATCTAACTGCGCAAATTGCCGAGCTAACCAAACAAGTCCAACGACTTACAACTCAAGGAATTTCTCCACCACCGACAGTCATGCCGACTCAAGAAGTATTTTTTGCCGTTGGCGAGTATAGTCAAGCACCCAACATTAATCCCCCGACGAACCCTGAAGAGGTAAATGCTTTAAATAATTTTTACCAACGCCCCAGAAATGACCCTTTTTATGAAACCTAAATCCCGGTTGGCGAAATAACCCTAATTTCTCTTGGGGTGGAAATCATCACCAATAACCACCACCCCCTCAACATCAAAATTTGCAACAACCATATCAAAGACCAAATCAATTCCAAAGGTCATCCTCAAACCAACCCAGAAAACCCTCATTAGAAGAAACACTTCAATCATTCATCCAAAACTCGGATCGGAGATTTGAAGCAATGGAAGCATCAGTGAAACGAGTCGAAACTCAAGTCGGGCAACTAGCATGTCAACTGCAAAATAACCAGAAAGGGAGATTACCAAGTCAACCCGAACAAGCTAAAGCTATCACCACGCTGAGAACTGGTAAGATTTATAACAATCAAGTTGATTCCCCTTCTAATGATGATATTTCAATTATTGCAGGAAACGAGGACGAAGATAAGGAATCAAATGAAAATTCTAAAGAAGAAGTCCCCACCCCAACACTCCACAAATCTACAAATCCATACAAACCCCCCAATACCTTTTCCAAGCCGACAAAAAAATGAAAAACTTGAGAAGCAATTTCTAAAATATTTTGATATGCTCTCCAAAGTAAATGTAAATCTTCCTTTATTGGAGGTAATAAAAAGTGTCCCAGCATACGGAAAATTTTTAAAAGAATTACTCACGGATAAAAAGAAGTTTGGATATAGAGAAAAAATCATTATCTCGGAGGTTATGTATGCATTGCACCAACAACGATTACCTCCCAAGCAAAGTGATCCAGGTAGCTTCATAATAAATATCGCCATGGGAAACGGTTAGAAGACCACTGGTATGCTTGATCTCGAAGCAGGTATAAACTTGATGCCATTATATATTTTTGAGCAACTTGATCTTGGTGAACTTAGCCCAACTAAAATATGTTTACAATTGGCCGATAGATCGCTTCGTTATCCTGTTGGAAGTATCAAAGATATTTTGGTAGACATAGAGGGGCTTATTATTCCAGCAGACTTTGTTGTCTTAGAAATGGGACAATGTCTAGAAAATGGAAAAGATCATTCTATTTTATTGGGAAGACCTTTCATGGCTACCGCTGATAGATATTAAAAGAGGAAAATTAACTATGAGTGTGTTAAATGAAACCGTGACATTTTCTGTGTTTGATTCGCCCCCTGTTCCTAGTTATGATTTATATGAGGAGTGCGCTTTTGTTGATATTATTGACAATTCTGTAGAAACTCTCAGGAACAAGTAATGGAATGTTCAGAGCTAAACCCAGAAGTTGAAAGATAAGTGTGCGAAAATCTCTTACAGGGGATTAAGATAGATATTCTGGAGTCGTTAATGGATAGCAAAGAAAACGAAATACCGAATCTTAAAGAATTGCCTAAGCATTTAAAATATGTTTTTCTAGAAGAAGAAAATAAAAAAACCCGTAATTATTAATGCAGAATTGAGCGAAGATGAAGAATTTCTTTTAGTAGAAGTTTTAAAAAAATGCAAAGAGGCAATAGGATGGGGTTTGAGTGATATTAAGGGAATTAGCCCTTCGACATGTATGCATAAAATAATCCTAGAAGAAGGAGAAAAACTAAGAAGAGAAGCACAACGGAGATTAAGTCCCAATATGCTAGAGGTAGTAAAAAAAGAAATTTTAAAATTGCTACCTGAGGGAATTATTTATCCTATTGCGGATAGTGAATGGGTAAGCCCGATACATGTGGTGCCAAAGAAAAGTGGCATAACAGTGATTAAAAATGATATGGGAGAGCTAGTACCAACGAGGGTAACAATCGGGTGGCGGATGTGCATTGATTATCGAAAATTAAATGCCGCCACCAAAAAGGATTATTTTCCTCTACCTTTTATTGACCAAATGCTTGATAAACTTGCAGGACACAAATTCTACTGTTTTCTTGATGGCCTTTCAGGGTATTACCAAGTGGCAATTGCACCCGAGGACCAATCGAAAACCACATTCACATGTCCTTTTGGAACTTTTGCTTGTCGAAGAATGCCCATTATGCAATGCACCAGGAACTTTTCAAAGGTGCATGTTGTCAATTTTTTCAGATATGATCGGCGATTTTATTGAGGTATTTATGGATGACTTTTCAGTATTTGGATCATCTTTTGATGATTGCTTAAATAAATTGACCAAAGTACTTGAACGTTGTATTGAATGTCATTTAACTCTCAGCTGGGAAAAAAGTCATTTTATGACAGAAAATGGAATTGTGCTAGGCCATGTGGTGTCAAATCATGATATTGAAGTCGACAAAGCAAAAATTGATGTCATTCAAAAATTACCGCCACCAAACAATGTAAAGGCACTCAGGAGCTTTTTAGGACATGCCGGTTTTTATAGAAGGTTTATCAAAGATTTTTCAAAAATAAGTAAACCTCTCTGCACCTTGCTTACCAAAGATGTTTCCTTCATTTTCTATGACGCTTTTCTCGACGCTTTTAAAACCTTGAAAGAGAAACTAACCACGGCACCAATCGTAATTGCCCCTGATTGGTCTTTACCTTTTGAAATTATGTGCGATGTATCTGACAAAGCTGTTGGTGCAGTTTTGGGCCAAAGAATTGATAAAATGCTCCGTGTGGTTTATTACGCTAGTTTAACATTGAATGATGTACAGGTTAATTATACAACAACCGAGAAAGAATTATTAGCTGTGGTTTTCTCACTGGATAAATTTAGATCTTATATTATAGGATCTAAAGTGATTGTACATTCAGATCATGCAGCTTTACGACATCTGCTGACAAAGCAACAAGCGAAACCTCGGTTGATTCGGTGGATTTTAATGCTTCAAGAATTTAATGTGGAAATAAAGGACCGAAAGGGAAGTGAAAATGTGGTCGCGAACCATTTGTCTCGTTTAAAAATAACAGAAGAAACGATTAACGAGCATGAACAAATTGTGGACTCTTTTCCACATGAAAATTTATTTAAAATTTCTTCGGTACCTTGGTTTGCCGATATTGTGAATTATTTGGTTTGTGAAATGCTCTCACCTAACATTTCTTACCAAGAAAAGAAAAGGTTTTTATCATCACGCAAAAACTACTTCTGGGACGAACCATGCCTTTTTCGATTATGCAAAGATGAAATCATGAGACGATGTGTCCCAGAAGATGAGCAACAAAGTGTACTAACCTTTTGCCATGAACTTCATTGCGGAGGCCATTTTTGCGGACGAAAGACCGCTAACAAAATTCTCCAATCTGGTTTGTATTGGCCATCCATATTTAAAGACGCACATCATTTTTGTGTTCAGTGCGATAGGTGTCAACGAAATGGTAATATCGGAAAAAGAAATGAGATGCCGCTCACGATCAATTTGGTCGTCGAAATTTTTGATGTATGGGGAATTGATTTTATGGGACCATTCACTAAATCTAGAAATTTTGAGTTCATTCTTTTAGCAGTCGATTATGTGTCCAAGTGGGTTGAGGCAATCCCCACAAGGACTAATGATGCTAATATTGTTGTTAAGTTTGTACAGGAATACATAATCAGCCGTTTCGGATTTCCCAAGGCAATAATCAGTGATGGGGGATCCCACTTCTGCAACAAGTTATTTGACAAGCTTATGGCCAAAAATAGCATAAATCACAAAATTGCAACTCCCTACCATCCACAAACGTCGGGTCAGGCTGAAACAAGCAACCGACAAATAAAAGGGATCCTGGAAAAAACTGTGTGCCCAACTCGAAAAGATTTGGCTGAAAAATTGGTCTATGCACTTTGGGCATACCGAACAGCATACAAGAGTCCATTGGGAATGAGCCCCTACCGTCTAGTCTATGGAGAAACTTGTCACCTTCCAGTTGAAATCGGACATAAAGCTTATTTGGCAATTAAGGCTGTTTCAATGGAATTGAAAGAAGCTGGACAGGAAAGACTGCTCCAAATATCCGAATTATATGAGTTAAGAAACAAAGCATACGAGAACTCTCTGACTTACAAAGACAAAGTCAAGAGACTTCATGACCGGAAGCTTAACCTCAAGCACCTTGAACCAGGTACGAAAGCACTTTTATTTAATTCTCGCTTGCAATTGTTTCTAGGTAAGTTAAAGTCACGCTGGACGGGACCCTTCGAGATTGAGGAAGTATTTCCATATAGAGTAATTAGACTGATAAATCCTCAAACTAAAGAGTCATTTCAGGTGAACGGACACAGGGTGAAGCCTTATTTTGAAAATCAGAAAATTCCTCAAGGAGAGAGCATAACCCTTGGAGAGCCGTCACACGACTAAAACAGGAAGTTGTCAAGCTAATGACATTAAACGAGCCCTTACTGGGAGGGAACCCAATTTATTTATTCTTTTTCTTATTATTTATTTTCAAAAAATCAAAAAAATCAAAAAAAAATCAAAAGCACAACACGGCGATAATCTGGAGCGTTTCCAGCGTCGTGTCTATTTTTCATCAAATATCACTGTACGACACGGCGTACAACACGGCGCAAACTGGACCGTGTTTCATCGCCGTGTTCTGGCAGACGGGTTTTTAAACACACAGTCGGCCTCAACTTTCATCATTCTCTTCTCCTAACCTCCGACCCCTCCCATAAAAATCCCAACTTTTTAATTTCTTTTTATTAGATTAGTTCATTTCTGTACATAACACCTCAATCAACCTACTTTCATCAAATTTGTTAGGAATTTTTCAGAAATTCGTCATCAAGCAACAATGTAAGTTTACTTCAAAATTCTTCAATATTTGCTGCGAATTCGATTCTCATTGTGTTTATAGATATGTGGCTATGTTTATTCACGTGAATGAACACTTTGTTGGATTATATGTAAGGATTTAACACTTTTTGATAAGTTGAAATGAAATTATGTCAAAATTTTGATGGTTTTGGTTTATTTGGTTTATAAAATTTTACATGATGAAAGTTTGTAAATTCGTGGTGTTTTGATTAGATTAGTATTGTTCTGTTGCTAATCGTATAGTTTTGAAGCATTCATGTACTAGGGGGTTAGAATTTGTCCATAAATTTATGAATTTGGAAGCTCATTAATCACGATTACAAGGTGTCCGATGAAATGCTTAAATGAATTTTTGTTGTGATAATTGTGTAGGACAACCAGGACTCGCAAGCGCCGGGCAGCCAACCCTTTAGCATCATCTTCCACCACCGAGAGCGACAATTCTCAACCATAGCATCCCATGGGGGCCTTCGATTCTATACGCTTTACAAGTGCTGAAAATGCGGAATGGTTTGAGCAACGAGCTCATTCCAAACTTCTGGTCGAGAAGGATATCGCACAGGAGGTTGAAGATAAATTCAACCTATCTCAATTCTTCAGTCACCTACATTGGGAGAATGCGTTGAACCTCCCTGATCATTACTATGGAGATTTTGTCCGTGAATTCTACGCCAACGTAGAGGCAAAACGTAAAGATGACTACGCTATACGAAGCACGGTTAGAGGGACACCAGTGGTAATCACTGAGAGCTCGATAAATCACTCGCTCCACACTCCGGACGAGGGGGAGAAAGTAAATTTCAAAAAAGCCTTCAATCCCCTAGAAGGACTGGTGTGGAACACTAGTAGTGCCATGGCGCGGTTTGACATCCAATACACTCCTTCCCGGAAGGATGGAGTGAAGATCGGGACCTTATCCTTCTCCGACCAGCACCGCCTCATTTTATACCTTCTCGGCACAAATGTTCTTCCTCGTTCGAGTAGTAAAAATGAAGTACGAGTTGGGGATTTATACTTTTTGGATAAAATAGTGCACGGGCTAGGTGCTATACAGGGATTGAATTATGGGAGTATTATATACAATCACATGCGTGATTTCCTACGGAACAAAAGCCCCAAGCACTCCATTCCTTATCCCCGGTTGATCACATCTCAAATGCCGACCGCACAATAATTAAAGACCGGGACAAATTGAGGCGTGCTACTTGTAGCCGAATGGGTATTGAGTTCGAAGAGGATCCGCAGAACGAGCAGGAGACACATTCTCCGACTGGCAGAGCTGACAGCGAGAGCCCTTCAAGAGAGCCCACCACATCTCGCCATCCGAGCCATCGCCACCAGTCTCCGTGCCTCCTCCGTCGCATATGGGAGGCAGTCAGTTGCATCAGAGAGGACCAAGTGGTTATTAAAGTAGAGCTAAAAAAAGTGAACGATCGTCTCGATCGATCAGAGGAACAGATGGCACACATTCAGCAGCACTTCGGCATAAGACCAACATCACCACCACCCGGGGCATCGGCTTAGTTTTATTTATTTTTTATTTGTGTTATTTTTCTGACTTCCTTTTTTATTTTTTTGGCTTGTTTAGACTGTTTGCGTATTTTCTTTTTCTTTTTCTTGCAATTATGGATTTTGTTTTTATTTATTTAACTTGTTTCAACATGGTTTTCTGCTTTTGTTTCAAAGTTCTTTTTAGGGATTGCGATGGGGATTGAATCAACTGTACCACACGACAAGGGAGTCCTTTTTCTTCTATCTTTTCAATACATTGAGGACAATGCTTATTTCTAAAGTGTGGGGTGATATCGGAAATATATGAATTTTTAAAACATAAAAAATTAAAAAAAAATACCTCCAACAGCCAATTTGTAATATGTCTTACTACTCACCTCGGGAGACTTGTTTATAAAAATTTTGGTGCGGTAAAATGACCATGGGTTAAACTTGAATTTTCGATGAAAGGTCAAACTCAATTGTTTCTAAAAAATTTCTTGTGTGTGAATTCATGAAAACATATATATTTAAGAACTTGTGAGCTTTTGAGCCGTTGTTTACTTGCTATCATTGATTGAGTGCACTATTTGTGTTGTGAAACTCTAGAACGTGCATTGGTATCTTACTCAAAACTACAAAGTGTGTGTAAAATAGTGAAAGTGATTTTAGGCGATTTTTTTTAGTCTTCCAATCTTTTCGGCCTACCTCAAAAATTATTAATTCCCTCGTTAACCCAATTGAGCTTATTGCCTATTTTATTGTTAACCACATACTGAGCTTTCCATCGCTATAAATCCCTTGACCCATACTTGAACAGTTAGAAATTATTTTTGACAAGGATAAAGATATTGTGTGGTGACATTGGGTGATATATATTGTTGGTAGTGTTGAAAAATGGAGAAAAAATTTACTCCGCTGTTTTTGAAAACTTAGTAACCGGGTGTATTCATGTGACCCATGTTTACATTCGCGTAAAATAGTTACCTTAGATATGAGTATGCATAGAAGCAGTTTGTGTATGTTTTTATCCTAGTAACCGGGTGTATTCATGTGACCCATAGTTTACATTCGCGTAAAACAGATAATAAACAACCCAAGTAAAAAAAAGAGGGAAAGGCGAAAAATAGAAAAAAAAATGGTTGATTGAAAAGCAAGAAAAAGAGCTCAGATAAATCGAAGCATAAGTAAGGGGATCGATAGAAGCTTCATTAAATAGCTTCTAAAGTGCTTACCTTTTGATAATTACGGGTTCAGAATATTTTCTAATTGATCAGTTTCAAGTCACTTTATCCATATTTTCCTACCCCAACCAAAGAGCCGACATTACAACCTAAAAGTCCTTGATTCACAACGTTACACACAAGTGGTAGAGATAAAAGACGATTTGCATGCCTATGGAAGTTTTCACCTCATTAAATAAGCTTGAGCGAAAATATGTCCCATATACACTTGAGAGTGAGCGATACACTTATCCGGCGAGTTCTATGAATTCATGCTTTTTGTTTAAAAAGGAAACTTTCTTGAGATTTGACAAAATTATAAAAACTTGGTCTGATTTACCCCTTGAGGTGTGGTAAAATTATTGGTACGTTCAATCGTACCATATATGAGGTTTACTTGAGGACAAGCAAATGTTTAAGTGTGGGGTATTTAATTAGTGCATAATTGATCTAAAATTCATATACAAAATATCACCTTTTTCTGGCATAATCATACTGATTTTGATAGAATTTAATTATTTTGAAGAAATATCAAGACATGAGCTAATAATGTTTATTTTGCAGGTTACTGGCATAAAATGTCAAAAAGGTCGAAAAATCAAACCGAATCAAAATCAGAAATTTCCAAGAAAAAAATGTGACAAAACACGGCGGAACACACGACGCATATCTCGGCCGTGTCTTGTACCGTTTCTCACACGACGCACACCTGCGCGTGTTCCGGACAAGACCGAGTAATCCTAATACGGCTATACAATACGGCGCAAAATGGGCCATTTCTAAGCACCGTTTTTAGGCAGATGCCATGCAAAAATAGTCTATTTTTGACCATCTTGTGAGCTGAACAACTATGTATTCTATTAAGAGGTCAATGATCTGAAAATCAAGACATGCAAGGAAGATCAAGTGTGAATCAAACACCAAAGAATTGTCAAAGATGCCACAAATTAAATAATCAATTGTATTCTTGAAAATCACCTATAAAAGGACACCTTCACCCATGAAGAAATAATAATCTCCTCTTCTTGCCAAGAAACACCCCTTTCTTTTAGCAAGATATTTTCCTTACAACTCTTTACTTTAGTTTGTATTTCATTTTTGGTTTGAAGTTTTTCTTTCATTTAGTTTGTAATTGAAAAGTGCTTGATCAATAACCACTTAGTGTTTTACTTTCAATTTTTGTAAACTTGTAACCTTTGAACAAGTTTGAAGTTATATTTTGAAGTATATTTCTTGCACTTTGATACATTATATTCAAGTAAGTTTTCATCTATTGTCATTGAGTTCTAGTAATTAAGAGTTTATATATATATATATATATATATATATATATATATATATATGTATATATATATATATAGATATATATTATGTATATCAATTATTTATATTATAATTTTAGTTTGTATAAACCAATGAGTAGCTAATCTTTCTTCCTAGGGGAAGGGGGATTTCTATTAGGTTATATATTAAGTATTTGATTGATTTACATTATTTTGGTTAAAAAAGATTAATTGGTTTAAATAGTGATTGATCATATCCTATTTCTACTAATGAAACCTCCTTGATTGATTGTTAAGTGAATTGGAGACATAGCTTTTCAATCTATCAAGTATTTATCTTGTTATCAACATCTTAAGACTGCGAAAGTGATTAAGACACATTTTGAATACGAAAGTTATGAGGTGAAAAGTTGATTACTCGATAAACATTCGTTTTTCTTTTATATCCGTGTAAATCAATTCACATACTTAATTAAAAACCTAATTTAATGAACCCGTAATCTCCTAGATTTTATAAATTCCCAACTCATTTTAATTCTATTCATTTTCACTAGTTAAATATAGTCTCAATAAAAATAATAGTATTAAAAATAATAGTATTAAAAATAGTCTTAATATAAATAGTCTAGTACAAATAGTCTTAATAAAAATAGTTAAAAAAATAGTGCATTTTAATTTAGTTAATATTTAAAAACCCAATAATCTATTTTAAATATTTTAGTATTTATTTCTCGCAATTTGTAACAAAATATTATACGAAGCCCTGTTGAACAATCCTCGAGAGAAAAGACCTTGGTAAAACTTACCACAACTACTTCTACCTCGTATATATTTGCGAGCGACTCAAAAACTCCTATTTTTAGGATAAGTTTTTGTCGATCAGAACTCCGCAGGGATTTCATCCCGGGCGGTCGAAGTCCCGGCGGCGGAGGTGCTACCCATCTCGTACGCCGATGGTTGTCCTCCAGACATCGTCAGAAAAAGAAAAGAAGAAGAGAAAAGGCTTTTTTCTTACCTAAAAATTCTAGTCGAACGACGCTCGGCAACTCAAATCTTCAGAGGAATCCGGCGTTGTTTTCTTCTCAGGCAAAGTGCAAATGGGTTATAAACCAGAAACCCTAACCCCTTTTATAGGCGAGAGCAGGGTCTTCTGGGCAAATAAACAAAGTTTCAAGGGCCGAAGCGCAAAGGTCGAAAAGTCCGCATTTAATGCCGCCCTCGAATCTTGCGTGCGCGTCGTTTCGAGGGCACGCCAATGGACAAGTCTGACAAACCATCGGACTCCCCCAACAGGAACGCGACACGTGCCCCAGTGACGTTTCAAGTCAGCTTTCACTTTTCGCTCTTTTCAGCGACCGAGTAGGTCGTCCAAATTCAAAATCAAAGTCCGCTCAAGAAGACGATCGTCTGTTCCATAAAGTGCTGAGTCGCTCGTCTAATTCAAGCGATCGCCAGTAGAACCACCTCACCCCACCTCTTCAACGTCGGAGCGAGCTGGGGGGCAATTGTTGTGCGGCGATTAATACGCCTCAGCGGCGATCGGCACAAGGGCCGAGCGACCAAAGTCAGCATCAAATAAACCAAGGCAGACTTACCAAGCGAAGATTCTAGATCAAGATCAAGTACCAAGCGATCGACGTCCAGGGCGATCGTATCTTGGCATCTAGCAATCGACCCAAGTGCCCGACCAAGGACGACCGTCTTATGCCACGTGTAAAGCCAAACATCCGTCAAGTCTACGAAGACCGAATCTCGGGATGAAGGCCCACGTGCAGACCCGCAAACGGCGCCGCAGGAAAAGGCTTTTTGACTCCAGCCCCATCACCAGTTGTTGGTGACAAGGACAGCCTCTCACCTACCGACAGACCCACAAAAGAGTCCTAGGTGGGGCCTCCCAAGACCGCGACATGAGGCACGTGTTGTCTTCTCATTGGTTCGCACATCTGGCTGCCAGTAGCAGCTGTGGACTTTAAGGGAACCGACCCACGTGTTGAGACGATCGCCCGTTTAATTTAATACAGGAAAAGCGATCGCCCGTTTGGGATCAAGACATCCCAAACTACCTCATCTTCTATAAATAGGAGACCTCCAGCATTTGGGAAAAGGATCAGAAACACAGTCAAATTCACACAGTGGAATCCTACACCGAAATTCCCTACAAAACACAACACTTCATCTTTGTAATAGGAACTCACAGAGCTTTAACTTTGGTTCTTCCGGCAATCATCAGCACTCAAGAGCTAGATAACTAGGGTAATTACACTCATTGTAATCGTACTCTAACATTAATATTTGTACTCCAAAGCAGTATTCCTATTAATAATATCTCGCGAGAGCATTCAAGCCTGGGACTAACAACCCCGGTAAATCTTGTGTTATTTTCATTCCATTGCTCGTGCTCTTGCATTTTGTTTGTTACTCACCCGTAGCCATATCCAACAAATCAGTCTGAATAATATTTTGGATAAGAACAACATATATCATAGACGAACATGCAACAAGTCCATCAACATGGTCATCAATAGGTTTTTCTAATCTTGAAATTCCTTATTTTTGTCATCCTTTGAGACTTAACTTGTATGTGTATATTTTATTTTCGAATCTTGGAAGAAAATGTCAAAAAAGACCCACAAGCAAACGACATCCGTTTCAAGAATGTGATTTTTGAGCTAGTTTACGCAAGGTCCCTCCTTAATTGATAAGGCCAATACATAGTTCAGAAAATCACATTTTGATTATAATTTGTATTTTTCGTTCAAAAAAAAGATTATAATTTGTATTTGGTTTTCAATAAACATCTCAATTCTGACACTATTCTTTATTTTTTCTTATTCACAACATGCCCAATGAATTCAATGATTAAACAATACTTATCCAATAGTATATGACTGATAAGCTCCATCGATAAACATTAAGTACGCACGATATTATGTCGTTGCTGGTAGTGACAGGCGCAGAAAAGTTTCAGGGTGGAGGCTATGGTTTTAAAATTTTGAGTTGGAAATTTTGAGTTGGAAATTTTGGCGATCGTGCTTTTGCACAACTATTTACATAAAATATCAAAATTTGACGATTTTATAAGAAAAAAATTGTTTGGTTGGGGCTTAAGCCCTCACCTCTTTTTGTATCAGCCAATGGCTGATGATAAGTTACGTCAAAATCATTTTTCAGAAGTTTGTGTTGAAATTGCAAACAATAACTCATGATAAGTTGCGTTGAAATAAACTTTTAAAGGCCGTGTTAAAATTGCAAACAAGTTTAACTATTGATATTTTTACAATAATTAGTTTTATAAAATATAGAGTTGAAAACATAAAAAAATAGAGGCCAAAATATATAAATATAGAATTATATCAAATTTTTAGTATAAGGGGAAAATATGCGAGCAACCATGATTGCTTCTTCACCATTCCCCTTTCACCTGCTCATCCACCATCGCACAATCCCACCACCACAAATACTCCACCTCTTTAATCCTCGCCGCCGCGTCACCGCCAAACCTGTAATATCCTAGAATTTCAATATAAATATTTCGCATTATTTTACCTGAGTTATATTGCACAGTGCAGGATATTACAATATAGATAATATAATTTAAGGACTGGGACAATTGTGTTGGGATAATTGTTGTACTTGGTTGACAATTGCATTTGGGGATATCGTGTATGAGGTGTATCGTATGAGAATATTATCGGAACGAGTATATGTATTCAGTATGTCGCGTGTACGTGTTCGGTATATTGAGACGACAGATAGGAGCAAAAATGGCTAAGTATAAAAGCTATTACGTACGTTAAGCATAGGAGCTTACGTACGTAAAGATGCAAGCGTAGGGTACGCTAAGCGGAGAAGCTTACGTACGTAATGATGCCATTTTAACTGGGGAGAGTACATAACGTACGTTATGAAGTGAATCGGACAGGTCCGAGCTGTGATCGACGGGTGGGCCCGGTGTCGGCAACTTTGGGCGCGGATGTGGCCAGACGAGTCAACATCGAGCTTTACGTACGTTAAGGATAGCCCATTACGTACGTAAACGAGTATGGTACTGTAGCAAGTCAACAGCCATATTACGTACGCTACAGCATGAACATTACGTACGTAATACATGATGCGAGTTGAGGCAGTAGCCCCTGGGACAGTGTTACGTACGTTAACAAGGTCAGTTAACGTACGTAAAGAAGGTTACGTACGTTAGGTTGGTTACTTAGCGTACGTGATGGTTGATATATATATATATATATATATATATATATGAGACCCATCCCTTTGGCATTCTTGGAGATGTTCACGTCGTTTCTTCACTCTTCAACCCTCCGAGGCCGATTTTGGCTCTTCCAAATGGATTAGGAACTTGAAGGCATGGATGTGGAGCTCGAGATATGAAGATATTGTGGACTCTTGAGGTGTTTGATTGTGTTCTTGAGGTAAGTTGATCAACTCTACACCTTATTTCGGATTCTTGATGTTGTTACCATTGCTTGCTTCGTATGACGGTAAATATGGTAGTATTGTTGTGATTCCTGATGATATATGAAGTGTGTTGAAGGAGATGATAGATATGTATGTATTGATTGGAATATGAGGGGAATTTGATAGATTAGAGGTTAGATAACACATTGGACTATGATATCCTGATGATTATGAATAAGTGATGTTCATTGGATATGATTAATTCATATTCTTGAGGAATTGTTGAATTATATGATGAACATGTGTAAGGTGTTGGTGTTTTGGATATGAATATGGAATATTCATATCTAGAAATAAGTTATGTGATTGTTGGTGTAATACCCGTGTAGGAGAACGAATATGATTATGAGTTGATGAGATTATTATGATGATAATCGGTAATTGGTTTTAACTATGAACTTACAAGGATGAACCTTGTTAATCTGAAATTAAGATTGAAATCGGAATCGAGAATGTTGAGACACTTGTTAGAATTGATCAATTATCGAATTGCGGCTTATATTCGTATTGATTGAGTTGAAATGGTTTGGTTTCGTATATGATCGAGATATCGTTGAGCCGTTGAGTTTGATTGGTTGATTATATCGGTTGTTGATTGTTATCGAACGTATTGTTAATTGATTATTGCATCAGGTTGCGATAAGTGATCGTTGATTATTAACTGTTGTGCTGCGATTGAGATTGGAGAATGCGTGGATCGCCTTGGTCGGGGCTGAGGAGCTTGTAGATAAAGACGATGGGATTGGTAACGGCTTCATCGTATCGGTATCGAGTCAAATTATGCTTGCTCAGTTCATAATGTTTAATAAATGGTTTTGATTTCATTCATTTATGATTCATATAGCAATGATATTATGAATATGAATTGTCGGGATGATGGTATGTATATTATGCTTGGACTGGGATAAATCATAATGTATATGATTTAAAGATGTCTAGTGGAAACGGAGATGTGAAATATCTTTGGTCTATTATAGAAATGTTGGATATCGAGGACAGTTTACCGTGCCGACATTGATCTCGAGGTGGTGGATTGTTGATAGTGATGAACTGTACTTCATTCCGGACTATTCATATAATTATGTACTCGTTTAGGGGTGTTGGTCATGGAAGGGTTTGTGTCTCCGACTTTGAGGTAATTTAGTATTGCTGAATTATGATAATTATCCTGTTGCATTGTTGTATATGTGTGTGTTGATGTTTCATGTGATGAGTGTGCATCATTGTTTGGTGTATTTTGTGATGTGCTCTTTCATTGAACTGTAATTTGATGGGCCGATGTGTTTGGGATAAAACCTGAATGGTACCCGTGTGGAAATGTGTTGAGGGATAAGACCAGAATATGGCATCCACGGTCCGGAGTATTCATGTGTAGATACTTTCGTGACCCTTGGTTGCGACCTTGTGAGTTTATGTGATAATGTCCGGAGTATTCCCGTGTAGATGCTTCCGTGACCCTTTGTTGCGACCTTGGGAGTTTATGTGATAATGTCCGGAGTATTCCTGTGTAGATGCTTCCGTGACCCATGGTTGCGACCTTGGGAGTTTACGTGTTAATATATAATGCATTGTTGAGCATTCTGTGAATTGTTGTCTAATGGAAATACGACATTATGGTCGTGTCGATCTTTCATTATCAAACTATCGTTGTTCATTTGGGAAGTCTTCTGATCCGTATTGGATATACGTTTCTTCGAGATTCGTTGTCATTTTGCATCGTGACATATCTGGAGTCATATCTACGTATTGATCGGTCATGTGTAGGATTTCAGGGAGGGCACATGTAGTCATATGTTGGTTTCGACCTCACATTGAGCTGTGCACACGAGACGTACTTCGTGAGACTGATTAGGTACAAGACCAGACGTATATTCGATTGATACCCGTTGGTGGCTTGTGCATGGACACATTTTCGGATCAGGCGTATCGTGATGTCCATCTTGAGTCATATTTGATTGGTCATTCATAGTCCATGTATGGTTGGATATGTTCGATAGTCGGGTTTGTCTTCGAGATCCCATATATGTGATTTGGATATGTTTGACGATTTTATTCTCTTGTGTATCTGTCCCTGTGATCCTTTATTGATCTCGTTTGGAGTTCACCATATCGTTGGTAATATCGTTCGTTACTGATCCTTTATATATCTCTTTTGGAGTTCACCATATCGTTGGTATTCTCGTTCGTTATTGATCCTTTATTGATCTCGTTTGGAGTTCACCATATCATTGGTAATCTCGTTCGTTACTGATCCTTTATATATCTCGTTTGGAGTTCACCATATCGTTGGTATTCTCGTTCGTTGTTGGTCCTTTATTGATCTCGTTTGAAGTTCACCATACCGTTGATATTCTCGGTCGTTGTTGGTTCTTTGTTGATCTTGTGTGGAGTTTATCATGTCGGTGGTAACCTCGTTTGATGCATTGGTTGTTATTATTATTGATTGTGTGAGCATTCATACTTTTTATCGTTATCCGAGACTTGTAATTGTTTCAAGACAGTTGATCTACAGATGTACTGTGTATTATCGATTTTATCAGATTGGGATTCGATTGTGTGATCTGGAGGGCAGAATTGGACATGGATATGTTATTCCATATTGGAGATATAATTATGTTTTGAGAATCTTGGTATCGTTTTGAATACAGCACATATGGTTATTTTTGAATTCATCGTCACTTGAGAATGTGAAGTGTGGATTGAGGTAAGGGTTGATTTGATATGAGTCACCACGAGTTGGTAAGGTTACTGTAGTAAGATTTCATTGGAAATATTCTTACTCTGTAATTACATTGATATGTAATTGTTTGTGTTGATGTGATCGGTATCATTGTTGAGTATTGTGGCTGACCCCGTCGTGGGCTTTATCTTTTAGGTACTTGGAGATTGAGCTAGTAGCGGTCGTGAAGGGATGAGCTTCCCGGGTGATACTGGCTGTGGCATGGTTATTGGGATTCGAGTATTCCTTTCTGGTCGTTATGAATCCGCTGCAAATATATTTTATTATGTTATATCCGCTGCGTGTGTATCTTTAAATGGATTTCTGGATTTTTCTGGTTCGTGTATACTTTCAAAATGCCCCTTTCGGTATCTTTGCCTTGTACTTTCAAATGGTATTTTATGACTGTATTTGGGAACTATATTTTGGAAAATATTCGAGTATTTAAAATATCACCGTCTTCGCCTCTTTGGCGTGTTTGAAACGTTTGGGAAAATAATTTTTAGCCTTGTGGGTTCCGGCACAGGGCCCATGGTGCTGTAATATCCCCGATTGGTTTTGGGGATGTTATAAAACTGCAGCCAGCAACAGCAATACGCCACATCCGAATAAACCCACCAGACCCCGCCTTCCAAACCCAAAACCATCCGATTCCAATTAAGCCAGCTCTGCCAGCAAGTCCACCTCAACCTCACCCGCCAATTGTTCGATGCAATTCCCCAACCAACCACCATTCTCTGGAACACTCTCATCATCGGCTACGTCTGCAACAACCTCCTCTACGAGGCTATATCCTTGTATTCGCGCTACTCTCTCAACAGCTCAATTGATCGCAAATGCGACGCTTACACTTATTCCTCTATTTTGAAAGCTTGCACGGAGGCGAAGCAGCTCTCGATTGGGAAAGCCATGCACTGCCATGTCTTGCGCTGCGAATTGAATCCCTGTAGGACTGTGAACAATTTATTGCTGAACATGTATGCTTCTTGTGGGTTTGATTTCGTGGAGAGGGTGTTTGAGGCTCTGCGGAGGCGAGATGTGGTTGCTTAGAACACTATGATTGCTTGGTATGTGAAGAAAGGGAGGTTTGTGGAGGGAATTAGGTGTTTGGCGATGATGATGAGAATGGGCTTAAGACCAGTGTGGTTAGTTTCATCAATGTTTTCCCAGTTTCTTCTGGTTTAGGGGATTGTAAAGTTGCTGATGCGGTTTATGGGATGGTGACGAGATTTGGGCACGAATACGTTGATGATTTGTTTGTTGTGAGCTCGGCCATTACTATATATGTTGAGCTTGACTGCATTGATTTCGCTAGGAAGATATTTAACATCTTCTTGACCAAGAATGCACATGTTTAGAACACTATGATTGGTGGTTACGTGGTGAATAATCACCTTATTCTCGCGCTGGAACTCTATATTGACGCGTTGGAATCGCAGGATGGGGGGTGATGTGGATGATGTGATGTTTCTTTCAGCGCTATTGCTGCTTCGGAGTTGCAGCAGTTGGATGTTTCCCAGCAGCTGCATTCGTATTTGATCAGGAAGTCGTTGGATTCCTCTGTTATTCTGCTTAAAGCGGTTGTGGCTTTGTATGCGAAGTGTAACTCAATTGGTGATTCGTTTAAAGTGTTCAATGAGATGAAGAAACGAGATGTGGTGTCGTGGAATACAATGATCTGTGCTCTTGTACAGAATGGCCTGGATGATGAGGGGTTGATGCTCGTGTACGAGATGCAGAAGCTAGGGTTTTCGGTTGATGATGTGACAGTTACTGCTATACTCTCTGCAGCGTCGAATCTTGGGAATTTAGGAATTGGGAAACGGACTCATGCTTATCTGATCAGTCATGGGATTCAGTTCAATGGGGTGGAGAGTTATCTGATTGATATGTATGCAAAATCGGGTTGCATGGAAGCTGCAAAATCCGTCTTCGCTTGGTATTTGAAACCTAGCAGTGATCCGGACGTGTGGAATGCCATGATTTCTGCAAGCACCCAAAGTGGAATGATTGAGGAATCCTTGAATATCTTTAGGCAGATGGTAGTGGAGAATGTGTTGCCGAATGCTGTGACATTGGCGTCACTTCTTCCAGCATGCAGCCAGTTGGGAAGTATGGCTTTTGGAATGCAACTCCATGCTTTCGCCATTCGCAATTTCTTGGATGAAAACGTCTTCGTCAGCTCTGCTCTGGTCGACATGTACTCAAAATCAGGTGCAATTGCTTATGTTGAGAGAGTTTTCTCGAAATCGGGTTCAGTCATGGGATTCAGTTCAACGGGATGGAGAGTTATCTGATTGTATGTATGCAAAATCGGGTTGCATGGAAGCTGCAAAATCCGTCTTCGCTTGGTATTTGAAACCTAGCAGTGATCCGGCCGTGTGGAATGCCATGATTTCTGCAAGCACCCAAAGTGGAATGATTGAGGAATCCTTGAATATCTTTAGGCAGATGGTAGTGGAGAATGTGTTTCCGAATGCTGTGACATTGACGTCACTTCTTCCAGCATGCAGCTAGTTGGGAAGTATGGCTCTTGGAATGCAACTCCATGCTTTCGCCATTCGCAATTTCTTGGATGGAAACGTCTTCGTCAGCTCTGCTCTGGTCTACATGTACTCAAAATCGGGTGCACTTGCTTACGTTGAGAGAGTTTTCTTGAAATTGGCTGAGAAAAACTCGGTCACTTGCACGAATATGATATTAGGATACGCTCAACACGGGATGGGTGAGAAAGCTCTCGAGCTATTCCACTCCATGAAGGTGTACGGAATCAAACCCGATGGAGTAGCTAATAGTGCGAGATAATACTACTTTTAACGTTATTTTACTTATTCCGTGAATCGGAAGCGGGACATTGCCCCTCTTTTTAGACCCAATGCTCGCTTCGGCGGGTCGATCCGGGCAGAAGACATTGTCAGGTGGGGAGTTTTTCTGGGGCGGCACATCTGTTAAAAGATAACGCAGGTGTCCTAAGATGAGCTCAACGAGAACAGAAATTTCGTGTGGAACAAAAGGGTAAAAGCTCGTTTGATTCTGATTTCCAGTATGAATACGAACCGTGAAAGCGTGGCCTAACGATCCTTTAGACCTTCGGAATTTGAATCTAGAGGTGTCAAAAAAGTTACCACAGGGATAAGTGGCTTGTGGCAAGCGTTCATAGTGACATTGCTTTTTGATCCTTCGATGTCGGTTCTTCCTATCATTGTGAAGCAGAATTCACCAAGTGTTGGATTGTTCACCCACCAATAGGGAACGTGAGCTGGGTTTAGACCGTCGTGAGTGTTAGGAGTATGCCCTCAAATGCCACTCAGATGATGTTATGTGAGAAAGGGCATTGTACTTGTTATTATGTAAATTATTATCAGAAGGCAATTGTGTGTTTCTTTATTTACTAATAGTCACTGGCATTCCTGACTTGTAAATATGTATATAAAAACTAGTCCATGCATTTGAGAGAAAACCTTCCACTCCTTAATAGATAAGGGGCTGGAGCTCGGTCGGATCGCAGTTGGGTTGGATCGCCAGCGGGGTTTGGGCTTGGTTGGTGGTCGATCACCGCCCAGGTCGGCACGGGCGGGTGTGGTGGCGTGTGTTCGGCGGCCGAGGTGGTCGATCGATCACGATGGTCGGATCGGCAGCGTGGTTACTGCAGATTGAGCGGTGGTCGATCATGATCGGCCGTCAGCGAATCTGGTGGCAGTGTTCGACCATTGCCGAAAGGTGGTCGATCACGGCCGGGTCGGATCGGGCGATCGTGGTGCGGTGTCCACCGGCCGAAAGGTGGTCGACCACGACTGGGTCGGATCGGGCGGACTGTGGTGGCAGTGTCCGACCGACGTCGAGCAGGGTCGATCACGACTGGGTCGGATCAGCAGTCGTCGAATAGGATCTGGTCGGCATAGGTGGACTCGCCGAGCGGGGCAACGGGCCTGTTTCGGATTGCTGCGGCTGGTACCGATCACGATCGATCGCGACAGAGTGCGGTAGGGGTCCGGGCGGCAGGATGCGGCAGTGGTCGATCAAGGTCGATCGCGGCAGTGTAGCAAGGGTCTGGGCGGACTGGACGCAACGGCGTACGACAGGATGCGGCAATGGTCGATCAAGGTCGATCGCGACAGTGCGGCAGAGGTCCGGGCGGACTGGACGCGACGGCGTGCGGCAGTGGTCGATCAAGGTCGATCGAAGGTCCGACAGGGGTCCGGCAGTGGTCGGCGGCGGTTGATTTGTGTAGATCTGAGGTCCGGCAGTGTTGCGACAGTGGTCGGCGGCGGTCCGGCAGTCGTGCGGCAGTGGTCGGCGGTGGTCCGGCTAAGGTCAAGAGCCGATTTTTTTTTCCGGAATTTTTAGAAGTCTGGAAAAAATTTCGCTCTATTGGTAGAATACGTGCTGATAATATGTTTCAGGAGAAAGTAAGAAAGCTGTAAATACGAGTCAATCAATTGTATTCATAACACTGATAGAGGGGCCTTTATATAAGCATTACAATGAGAGTCCTTCCATACATAGAATTTCTAGATAAGGTAAGACATTTAATAGGATCTTACTACCTCTAGGAGGATCTAGAACATTCCATCTGTATATCTTCCTACAACCAGTATTAGGTAAGACACATCACGGGAATAATGATTTCCAGAACAGTACATTAATACTCATGTATTCGATCCACTGAGTACACTGGTACTTATTATAACTATAAGAATAAAGTAATCTATACTATATAATACTTATCCCCCTTAATTTAATGTGGAAGTGGGATTTAATTATAACTTTTAATTGTAAATATATGAAGAGACTAATTTAATTATAACTTTTAATGTAAATAAACTAATTTAAATACAAAAGTTATGATAAACATCACAATGCAAATGCACCTTCTAATACACAAGCTGATTAAAATGAACTTTTAAATGATAGTATAAATTACAAGATGGTTAAATTTTAGTTATGAAATCTTAGATACAATCTGATCGACGGGTTGAATAAACTAAAAACAATCCTGAAGAACATACGGGTTAGTAAAGCCTCATTTCATATAACTAATTACATATACTAAAATAAAAGGACAATAACAATAAAAAACATATAAACTTCTCTAAAAGGCATTTAAATTCTGTCATCTGCTCATTCAACCGTCTGCCCCAACATTACGTACAAAACACGTAGATATTCAAATAAAGACCGTGCATCGCACGGATTGGATAATGCCTGGTACTCTTTAAGGGATCAATATAACTATTAAGATTTGTTTAAGCATAACAACAAATATGGAAATATTTAGGCATCAGATCTCCCAACATCAAAATACGGAGAGTGCTCTGTATTCATTATAACATGAAATTGAGGTTGCGTCATCTCAAAAAAAAAAAAAAAAAAAGGAAGCAAAAATTGATAGAAATTTCCAACCGAATGGTGGAATGATCGACGTCTTCTACTCACTTTTTCGTTGTTTTCTTCTTTGTGTGTGAATATCTAAAATATAAGGAGCAATATTTGTTGATTAATTTGTGAAAGATCATAAACATCAGCAAAATCATTTATACCAGATAAAACATCACATGGATCCACGACCACCTGCCAGTCTGCCACTATCTTCCTCTCTCTCTCTCTCTCTCTCTCTCTCTCTCTCTCTCTCTCAAACAGTCTGTCTGTCCCCTCTGACTAATTCTCTTCCCCGACGCGCGCACACAGACACAGTGAGATTTTCTGCAGCACAGTTCTAAAGTCATCGTTTTTTAGCAGTTCCTGTCAATCCTACTCCGAATGGGATTTCAAGTATTTCAGAAAACCCCATTCACTTCGCATTTTCTTTTTCCATTTTCTCAAGCATAATTATTATCCGATCGCCCATTTTTCATATTGGAATTCACATTCTTAAACACCATTTCCAGATCTTGGTTTTTCTTTTCCGAAAAGAAAAAAAAAAGAACCCCATAAAGCTTCAATCTTTATCCCTACCAAAAGATTCCAAGAATATTATTCTGATGAAAAATGGAACACAAACACAAACTCATATTAATCATAGGCCTAGCTTCAATACCAATCTTTGCAGTTCTTTTTCTCGCAGTCTTTTGTTTAGTAAAAGGAAAAGCAAAAAGTGTTTCTACAGATGCAGAGGCTGCGTTTGGGTGTAGAGAAGAAGGGGAATTAAATACAGGGGATATTATACAATTTCAGGGTGGTGAGAATCTTAGTGTACAGGAGATTTTGGAGGCTCCTGGTGAAGTTATTGGTAAATCTAGCTATGGGACACTGTATAGGGCTTGTTTGGCTGACTCAAATTCGCTTACATTGCTTAGATTCTTGAGACCTACTTGTACATTGAGGATAAAGGAGGTGATGCCAGTTGTGGAGTTTTTGGGGTCTATTAGGCATCCGAATTTGGTGCCGTTGAATGCATTTTATGCAGGGCCTAAAGGGGAGAAATTGATGGTTCATCCCTTTTATGGGCATGGAAATTTGGCTCAGTTTATCAGAGGTAAGGCTCTTGTGGCTCACACTTTGTTTTTGTTTTTCGCACACTGGATTTTCTTGTTATTGTGAAGAAAATAGATATGTATTTGGTGAAAAAATGGTAGGATTATATGTTTATGGTATGTTCGGCAAAACTAGTCGTATATATTGGTTGTTGCAGTAGTTGTCATCGGTTGAGCAACTGTTAGCTGTAAACTAGCAGATGTTAGCTGCAGGCTGCAGCTGTCAAGCTAGTTGTTTGATATAAGTGTTCGGCATGAACTAGCTGTAGAAATAGTAAAATACATCAATAAACAAAATGGTACTTTAAAGCTAAATTTGGTAGCTCTGTCAAACAATAATCCGAAATTTATTTTTGTTAGCTTTTGTGATGCATTACTTCAAAAGTTTAAAAGATACCATCCACCACTACTTTGCCAAACACTATTATTATTATCTTTTTTCAACGGTGTCTTCGCTTAGTCAGAACACTGAAAGCTACTCCAAACGCCGATGTTGAATCCGCCGTTAGAGGCAGTTGTGGGATTAGATGGGTTTATTTTTTATTCTGAAATTTACTGTATTTTTTCTTAAAGAAAACAAATATTAGTGAGTTAGGACGAGTGGTTGGATAAGTCAACAATGCTCGTGGTTTTGATACACACGTTAACAAAGTGCATTGATTCTTGACATCAACTTGGTTAAACAATTAGTCAATCTCAGTGTTTGCAAAGGCAGCGCTCCGCGCGCCTTGAAGCGCGCCTCGGAGCGCCTTTCGCCGGAAACGCTTCTAGGCGTCCGGCGATCTACCAGAAACACAAAAGGTGGTCGCCTTTTGGACAGGGCGCACGCTTCAGAGGCATCGCGTGCAGTGGCGAAGCTAGAAGTTTTTCGGTGGGGGGTCGAGATCTAAAATTTTTTTTTCCTAAAGCTATTTTTCGGGTAATACCGAAATTTTGGGGGGTCGAAACCGAATATACCGAAATTTTTCTACACGAAAACTATATACCCCCTACATCGCAAAAAAAATTTCGGGGGGTCGGGCGCCCCCCCCCCCGCCCCTTAATAGCTGCGCCACTGATCGCGTGCGCCTTCAGCGCTTTTTGGACAGGGCGAACGCAGTTAGTGTTTTTTCTTAAAAAAAAAATTTCGACTAAAACGACGACGTTTCAGGCTTTGACGGAAAAAAAAAAAAAAAAAAAAAGAAAACGCGTCCTGCACTGTCCGCCGCCTTCAGCAGTTAGATAAGGAAAAAAAAAGGTAACCCTACTTTTTATCCCGCGCCTCCAGCAGTAAGGTAAGGAAAAAAAAAAAAAAAGGGAACCCTAATGTTATTTTATAAGATAGAATACTCCCACCGTGATTTTCACTTCTCCCGCATATCTTTTTTTTACTTCTTCTCCAGTTACAAAATTTCCAGCAAACAAAAAAAATACTCCCAACAATAAATACTCCAGCCAGTTTTTTTTACTTCAGCAAACAAAAAAAATACCAGCAAAAAATACTCCCAACAAAAAAGAATCCCAGTTATTGTTGAACTTATTTTCTTTCATGTTGAACTTGTGGCTTGTATCGTTGAACTTATGTTATTTCATTTTGTTTTGGTTGAATTTTTTATGTTTTTGAACTTTATATATGTTGCTTAAGTTGTATTATTACGTATTTGAAGTTTATTTGATTAAGGGATTATTATTTAGGTGTTGTTCTATACCTAGAAAAAAAAAGCACGTAGTGCTTACGCCTCGGCGCCTCAAGGCTTACGCCTCGATTTTTGGCAGGCCAACGCCTACGCCTTCGCTTTTTCAAACATTGGTCAATCTTGATTCAGTGACCTGCTCTTAGTAACAATATTGTTTTGTGCATTGATTACTAACTTTTGAAAGACACTCCAAGATTATGATGTTTGTCGTGTTGTGAAGTTATCGTTCTCCCTAAGAATTGTGTCATTTTATTCATCAGCTGTTGGGCAATGATTAGATGGTTTATAAGTAGATGTCCTATTAGCGTCTAATGCCCTGCCCAGTCGGTATTTCTAAGACGCCTTGCACGTGTCATTAATGTTTCAAATCCATTGCTGCATTGTTCGAAAATGATAATTCTGCTCGTATTATCATGTTTTTATTTTTGGTTTAAAATCATGTAGATCAGAAAACGGTCTTAAAATAAAAAAGTTGCTTATCAATATATCACTCTGTATCCTCCATTTTGAAAACACCAATTGCATCTAAATAATGAGCATGTGTGTTTAATGCACAGATGGTAATGATGAGTCTCACAAATGGCCCACCATATGCAAAATCTCCATGGGCATCGCCAGAGGCCTTCACCATCTCCACACGTCTTTGGAGAAGCCCGTAATCCACGGGAACCTCAAATCGAAGAATATTCTGTTGGATCTCAATAACAATCCGTACGTCTCCGATTTTGGTTTGCATCTCCTTGTAAGTCCGACTGCTGGGCAGAAAATGCTCGAATTTTCGGCTTGTCAGGGGTACAGACCCCCCAAGCTGATTAAGATGAAAGACGCGTGTGAGGAGAGTGATGTTTACAGCTTGGGGGTGATATTTCTCCAACTTCTGACCGGAAAAGAGCCGGTCGATGAAAACCCAGCTCCCGATCAAGATTTTTATTTGCCTAGTTCTATGAGAAGCGCAATTCTTGACGACCGGATGGCGGATTTGTATCATCCCGGTATTCTTGTCGGGCTAAGCGATGAAAGGAGGGCGGTGGTTGAAGATGGTATTTTGAGATACTTTCAATTAGCGATGGCTTGTTGTTCACCGTCCCGTGTCCTTCGGCCTGATACAAAGCAAATTCTCGAAAGTCTAGAGGAAATTGGAAACTGAACTTGATTATAGTTTTTTTTTTTTTTTTGGATGATCGTAGAAGCACATTTTTTGTCGAAGCGAACGAGCAAGAGAGTTTTTGCCAAAATTGTATCACTGGTAGTAGAAGAAAAAGGCGGGGTATAGTATTCTAGAGGTACGAGTACCTTTCGATGCTGCCATGGTAATCTTCGATGAGATGATTACCCGATGATTTTAGACAGTACATAAGAAGATACATGTACATGTTTGAGTTTGCTGGTATTTGACGGTAATCGGAAGTTTTTGCAGCATCTATGCTATGAGCTTACAAGTGCTTCTTCATGGCTTCATGAACGAATGATATCTGTTCTTGAGTGTATTTGCCATTGAAAACAAAAAATAATTAGTTAATCTATTTATTTCGTCAAATACCTTACATTGGCATGCATCTATCTCATGCTCCTCCATCCCATTCGAACAGTAGGGTGAAGGTAAAATTCCAATTATGTTGGGGTCGATGACATTAACATTATAGTGTTAATTAAATATTTAAAATTAGTTAACACTATATACATGCAACAATCAAAATTACAAATTTTACGCCGGATGCCTTCCTGTCGCAACCTTCACACGAAGGAGAAATGAAAACGCTCTTTTTTTTAATTAAAATTTAAGTATTTCAATAAATAGAGGCCATTTCAACTTTAATTCAATTATTTTTGCTAATAAATGCTCTGTGAATTATATGTGGTAATAAAACATCTATTTTTATATGTAATTATCAGATTAAGTGTTTTGTTCATTGAATAAAGTTATATATATATATAATATATATATAGAGAGAGAGGATCAAATGAGAATGGTTCTTATCATATATATATATATATATATATATGGATTGGATATGGTGGAAACCCTCTTAACGGTGAAATCTAGAAACCAATTGCATTATTAAGCAATTTCATTGCATATTTGTTATTATTTGTTGCGTGGTAGTCATTTAGTATATGCAATAATAATGCAATAAAAAAAATACATAAATACATATAATCCTACTCATCTACAGCCGTTAGATCACTAATATCAATGACCTACAAAAGTTTCTAGATTTCACAAAGTTATTAGTTTTCATATGATCTCTTTCCTATATATATATATATATATATATATATATATATATATATATATATATATATGAGAGAGAGAGAGAGATTTAGGATCAAATGAGAATGGTTTTTATGCTCCGAATATATATAAAGAATCAAGAGTGAATTTTATCCCGGTGTGAGAACTAGGAACCACTTTTATTCATTAGATTAATAAAGATGGAGGGATCATATGTAGGCGCAGTTAATTCTAGTTGTACAGTTGAGATGTGATGGAGGTTATAAGAAGGGTAATTTTGTCTCCAAACAAATAAACCGTCTCCATTTAAAATACAATAACTTAACTTTTTTTATTCATTTTTATAAAAAATATATCAAATTAATCATCATGATCTTCGATTTAAGATGCATATTGCCTACAAATATTAGATAAAACTACTCCCTCCGTCCACCAACCATGTACATTGTTTTGATCGGCACGGGTTTTAATATTTCAGTTGACATAGTTGGTAGGATGTGTTATGAGTGGAGTAAGGGGCCCACTTGTGGTAAAATTTGTTGCCAAAAATAAACAATGCACATAGGTTGCGGACGGACAGAAAAAGAAATTGTTGCACATGGGTGGCGGACGGAGGGAGTATTATTTTTAAATTTCAAAAAAAATACCTGGAGTCTATATTGACATCACATTTGTATTGTAATAGCACCCCATTGTTGAAGGGAAAATAACTGAGACAATAAAGTAGCAAAAAAGTGCATATTCTTATTGATAACATCCCTTTAAAAAGCGAGAAATTACATACAAGCAGACATAATCCTATCCTAACTAGGAAAACCCATAAATAAAAGACTTAGGCACACATTTAGTATTATTACCTTAACACGCCCCCTTGTGCCTAGTATACAAGCGCATGTCATGTTGCCTCGTTAAAACCTCGTCAAGCAAAAACCCAGTGGGAAAGTTATCTTGATCGTAGGAAAAAGAGTACAGCATCTAGACACATCAAGTTTAGACTTCGTCCTTTGAATCTATCATTTCATATGATCGTTACGTTAATCATAGCGCTACTAAGGTGACATTTCCATCGATCCCTAAAATCATTCATCTTGTTACCTCGTTACAAATATTTCCAAGTGATAAAAAACCCTGTGGGAAAAATGATCCTTGGAAGGAAAAGAGTATAACGTACGATGTGGATGTAAGACTCCCCCTCAAGTCTACATCTCCCCCTGACTTGTACATCAATCAAGGATACTTTGAAAAACTTGTGCATGTGTCCTTTGCCTCATTAAAAACTTTGCTAATTAACAAAACCCAATGGGAGAAAATAAACATTGGTACAAGAAAAGAGTACAACGTCAGTGAGTTAGTTCCTTTATGACTCACACTTCTCCCTCTACCTTTACATTGGTTTCGGGAGTTCGGAAATTCTCCGCATTTCGATACTTTTCACGTGTTTTTCAAACACGACTTTGGGCAAAGATTTGGTAAACAAATCGGCCACATCCTCCTCGAATTTCACTTGCTTTACTTGAATATTGAGGAGAGACTGTTGTTGCTGATTGTAGAAGAATTTTGGAGATATGTGCTTTGTGTTATCCCCTTGCTATAGCCAAGCTTCATCTGTTCGATGCAAGCTGCATTGTCTTCATATATGCATGTGGGTGTTTCAGTGACATTACTTAGTCCACTGTTACCTCGGATATGTGTAATGACTCTTAACCAAATACACTCACGTACTGCCTCATGCAAAGCGATAATCTCAGCATGATTAGATGAGGTAGCTACAAAGGTTTGCTTAGTAAATCTCCAAGATATAGCGGTGTTCTCAATAGTGAATACATAGCTAGTTCTGGAACTGTTAGGAATATGCCCTCGAATGCCACTCAGAGGATGAGAGAGTGAGAGCATTTGTATTGTAACTGTGAATATTTAATAAGGCAATTATTATTTCTATATTATTGTATATCACTGGCATTGTGATTTGGTATATAGAATAATAGTCATTGCATTTGGGAGAAAATATTCTACTCCTTATGGAGATAAGGAGATAAGCACTCGAAGTGTTTAGAGCTCGAATGCTTAACTAGTTCGCAAGTCGATAAAATTTAAATGGGCATTAAGTTTAGCCGAGATTTGTATAATATGTACTTTGACATGTAGAGTGCCTGTATTCACTAAGAGTTAGTGGAGAACACGTTATAGGTATGCTAATGAGATTAGTATACTCGAACACGACTCACCTCGATTCGTTCACATGGATATCACTAAGGGTTTGTCGATGACTAAATCGAAAGGTTGTGATAGGTATACGTGGACCTTTGACTTGAGGTTTCAGTAGGAGATGTGTTTGTGACATTAAGTTAGTCATTAAAGTAGTTCGATCTAATCGCCGGTAGGTGGGGTCAACCTCAAAATGCAACTTAATGGGCAAGTAGCAGTCTCTACTGAATACCAAGATAGAATTCTTTCTCCTGTAAGTGAGCAGGTAAATATCCTATGCAGTTAATGGCAAATGAGATCATAAGTCTTTTGCTAAAGCATTTAGAGCTAGTTGTACTTGATACACGAGAGCTCGATGATCTCGGTTTGCATTAACAGAATGCATAGAGTTAAGTTACACTAGGGTTTGACTTTACCGTGACCCTAATACTTGACCGAGATATATGATTGAAGGGCTTATACGTGTACAGTATTCACAACATAATGGTTTTGGAATGACCCGATCATTCGTTCTTAGTTGGGTTACGATACGGAGCACTAGACTGTCTAAGTGTTACTCGTACTCCTTGGTTCCTCCCATTGCTGACTAAGACAGACCTACGGAGTCGCGCACAAGGATATTTGATGGATAAATATATAATTGTTATCTCTTCATTAATATTGGATATTAGATATCTAATTTGATTTATTTGATAAATCATGCGGTCTTGTGAATTGAAATTAATTACCCGGTGAATAATTTAATTCATATATAATTATTTATGGAAAATATATTATTATAATTTTTGTATTTGATAAAATTAATTAATTGGATTAATTAATTATAAATACATTTGAGATAAAACGAAGTATATTAGACGCACGAACGTCTGGTACACGAACCGAGTGGCTTGGTTTGTTTTTCTCACCAATCACAGTGGGCCGCCCCCAATATTGCTCCTCACCTTTCATGTTGTTTCTTTTTCTATATGTGGTGTGTTTAGTTTTATATAAAGACGAGGACAAAATGGATGAGATTCCATATCTCATCATTTTGATATCTTTTCTTATATAAAATGATATAGTCTTTCATTTGATGCCAAGACTAGAAAAACACACACACACAAACATCTTGTTTGGCCGTGAGCTATATTGGTGAGGAGGAGAAATAATTTCTTCAATTTCTTGGTTCATTTTTGAGAGAAAGAAAAGGAAGAAGAGAAGAGAAGAAAAATACCGTATCAATTCCTAGCCGTGTTCTTTGAGAACGAATTGAGATTTTATTATTTCGATCAATATACTACGCGTAATAACGTAGAGACATTCGACATTTTCGGTGTTGGATCATTCAACAAGCTACAACGAATTGGATTCATGTTCGTGTTGGTAACCGGAAAAAGCTTGTTCGGGTTTTTTCTTCAAAGATTATATTATCAAAGGACTACGAGGGTAAGTATTCTTTGTATTATCATACTCTTTATTTATATTCGTTTATACGATGCTTGATCGGTCCATTTTTGGGGTTTGGTTTTATCCGGTTGGATTTGTTTTCCGCTGCGTAACTCGTTTTAATCACCGAATCCCAACAGTGGTATCGGGCGAGGTCTATGCGATCGTATATTCGATATTAGCATTTGGAATGCTTGATTATTTTTTAAGATTTAGAATCATAATTGTTTTAATTGTTAATGTTTACTTGTTCATCTAAAAATTATTTTTCATGATTTTATGTTACAATATAAATCTATTTTTCTTTTGAAAAACTGATTTAATTGTGTAATTTAAAAATTAAAAAAATATTATTTTTGGATTCGGGACGAAAAGACGAGCCGTAAAAATGGCTGGACCCGACAACTCGGGTCACGGGTTGCCGGATCGCCCGGACAAGTGGCTGGGTCAATCTGATACTGGTCAATGGCGACCTATGCCGCCGCAGTTTGGCCCGGGCCTTGTGTTTTCCGACTCTGTTTTTATATTTCATTAGGTAAATTAATTTCCTGTAAATTAAATTGGATTTAATTTGACTAAAATATAGTTATGGTAATTTTATTTTAAGGGAATTAAGTAATGAAATATTTATTTTGTCCAGAACAAAATAAAATTAACAGTTATGTGAATTAATTGGATTAATTCTAATTGTTGGATTAATTTTTGTTGATTAGATCAATATTTACATTAATCATTTTTACCATTTATTTTAATGTGATTGTTGCATTAATTTTGAATGGGATGTAGTTCATGGACAAAGTTTTGAATCGTTTATTTTGTTCGATTGGGTTGTAAAGGCCTATTTGTCTTATTAGAAAATTTGCATAGGATGCAATTTTTGAAATGCAAAATTTATATGTAATGATGACGACCGGATGAAGATCCGCTCGAGAAGACGAAGATTCAAGATTGAAGACATGTAATTAGATTACGATGTTTCTGTACTAGGAACGGTCCATGAACGGTATGTTGTTAGTGTTAGGTTGTCTATGTTTTCATATTGTATGACAAATAAACAAACCGACAAACCGTGCTTATAAACGGATTAATGTGCAAAGTGTAACATATAATCGCGTTAATACTCCCACTTACAAACACTCAATTATAAAGGTTACGAGGTTTCCTACCCTCCGTCAAACTCATGGAAAATTGAAATCTAAACTGAAATATTATTCTTCTGAGTATGTCGGGGTAATATTTTGGGGAAGGTTGATAAATTCCTAGAGTGCATTAGATGCCTTTGGTTGTGACGAATCAAACCCCTAGAAACCGTATGGGTTGCCGGGTAAGATTCAATTATCAGACTAATAGGAGTTGACGGTTTAAACTTAGATAGTTCAGCGAGCCATAGAAACCGAATGGGTTGAGGGCAAGTGAACTAGGGGTAAAAGAAGATCGAATCATCCATTAGATGGGTTGGTGTTAGACACCACTTTATAAAGAATGATAGAATAGAAACCGTATGGGTTGCCCTTATAATATCCGGATTTATTATTGTGTATTTCATCTGTATTCGAACCCTGTATTATTAGGATTTGTGATCTCGATAATTGGAGTATGATATTTCTCACATTGGTATCTTTGTACATAAGTATATCGTCATGCAAAATTTCTCATGTAAACTCGTGATAGCGCACGCTAAGAATGTAGCTTAACGCGCGCTATCGGCTACAACTAGCGCACGCTACGAATGTAGGATTTTCGTGCGCTAAGCAGTCAATTATTGAGCTAGGCGGCTAGCACATGCGCCAGCCGGGACATGGGTCCGGATAAGATTCCCGCGGACGAACCTGGACAGATTTGGAGTCAACGCTTATTAGCGTGCGCTAAGTATGGTATGTAGCGTGCGCTGATCAGCTATTGTGCAGAAACTTTATTTAAAGGACAACACTCCATTTCTACCTATTCCCTTCATCTGTTCTTCATCCCTTGGAAGTCCAGAGAGCTTTTCTTACTCCTTAAGCTCATACAAATCCGCTGTACTTGATCATTAAATATTAAAGAGTGCTTATACTTGATCATTGAAGAAGAATTCACTTTGAAGTGACATTCAAGCAACCGGAGCTGGATTCTACCTTTTTGGATCAGTGATTTCTTCATTAAAGGTATGTTGATTCTATCTCCAACTTTAGATTCGTGTTATGAAGAATAAGATGATCATGCTAGCAAGATATTGAGTTCCATTGGTGAATTATTCAACAAACGTCATGTTTAGAAGATTGGAATAATTACACTTATGATATTGTCGTTGGAACCTCGTAGTTGGAATCTCAGTACATCAAGTGATGAGAGGAACATTCTGAATATGATTATCCGTATGAATCATGTTGTTATATTGATCATAAACTTAGAGATGATATCACTTTTGGTTATAAGGACTTAAGAAAGAATCATCTTAGATTTGCATCCTTTCTTATAAACTGGAATTGTTAGTTTATCTCCATGGTTAAATCGGGATGTAATGATGATAATGCGTCGACATTAAGAACACCAAACTTCGCATGAGAATTGTAATCAAGATGGATTATGGTGTTGTGATGATAATACGTATTCTTGAATTCGAAGTTGTTGTATCCGTAAGATCATTCATAACCATATGAGCATGTTATGCATGGAGATAACTTATATTATCACTGCAGAAATTCATAAGTTTCATCACCGTTAGAACAAGTCGGATGCCCAGTAGTGAACTGCCATGCACGGTTAGCGCACGCTAAGCTATGTAGATTAATGTGCGCTATCGAGCATGAGTTAACATACGCTACGTTTGGTACGTAACGTACGTTAGGCCATCAGGCGAGTCAGTCGGCTGATCAGTGAGGTACTGACCATGCATAGTTAGCGTACGCTAGGCTTTGTTGTGCGCTAACGAACAGACTTAACGCACGCTACGTATAATACTTAGCGTACGCTAATAAGTTCAGACAGATTGCATTTTATGAATTTTCGGCCGTAAATTGGATTGGTAGACATTCGTACGACGTGAGATAAATTCTATATTATTTCTTTTGTTAAGGTTCGAGCTTGTTACGTGATTAATTGAAGGGGCGATGTTCGAGTGTTTCGTTTTCGTGGAAGTATTGTTCTTGTCTTCGAATCGAGGCAAGTACCTTATTTGTTTTACGTATTGATGTTATACATATTGTCGTGCATGTATGTCGTTGTTGTATGTCCACCTCGTGTTGGTACGACGAGATCATCGGGGATCTATGCTAGCGTGCGCTGGATCATCGGACGGGTTTTTCCACCACGGGTTGGTCTGACGGGATCATCGTGGGTTCTAGGCAGTGAACGCTGGATCGTCGGAATTACCATGTGTATGTTATGATATCATGTTGTGATTATCAGTTGTGTATGTTATTTATGAGTTTCTCGCAGGAGAAGACTCGTTGGTATTTTGTCATTTACATTATTATTATTCTTCGTGAGATGTTAAATAATATGTTGTGGTACTTGTACTAGCATCGTTGTGCTAACCCCTTCGGAGGTGAACATTTTGTTTATGTTCAGGATCCAGGAGAGCGGGAACAACCATTGAAGCTGAATGACGACGAGGGTGCAGAGTGATGGTTCGGCCGGGTTTAATTGTCTGTTGTTTGTATCGTTTTAATAAGTACTCGAGTACGTAGTCGTTTATGATGATTTGGATTTGGTGATGTATTAATACTTTTACGTTGAACATTCATACTTTCAGTATTGCTCAAAACTCTTGTACCTTATTTCCGTTATTTTCATTCGTTGGTATCGGTTAATGTCTTTTTAGTTCTTCAGCCTTGTAAATTCTTATGTAAAGGATTTACGGCGCTGTAATATTCCTGAATATATCGGGGGGTGTTACAGCCCTCCACTAAACTTTGTAAAGAACTCGATCATCACTAACAAGTTAACCGTGACTTCCGGATTTCGCATGGGAGTGTGCAAATGCCGATAAAAATAGTGGGAGCCGAGTTATGAATAAAGAAAGTCCTTAAATTCTTTACTCGGATCATAATTAAACAATCCACTAACAAATCTTAAATTATTCTCCGCAATTAACAAAATCTCTTAAAATGATAATGAACCTACTCGCTATACTGCTTGAAAAGAATGTTCTCACTGGTCCGAACTATGTGGACTGGATTTGGAACTTGAGGATTGTCCTCACTATGGAAATGCTGGGATACGTCTTGGAGGCGGACATTCCAGCGGCTCCTGCAAGAACCCGAGCTAATCAGGAAGAGGTCGATGCCCATGAGAAATGGGTAAAAGACGACGTAAGAGTGCGTGGGTACATGCTAGGATCAATGACTAATGAGCTTCAACGTGCCCATGAAAAGATGACGTCTTCGAGAGCCATATTAGTGTAATACCCGTACTTTTTATTGACTGTTTGACTTTGCTGTTCTTCCTATTTTGTCGCTCTGTAAACTCTTTGTGATGTTGTTGATATTTTTATAGAGTTTCGTACCTTGTTTGGATCACGATTATGTTGTTTAGACCTTGCGGAAGTGTTCTGGGTCATAGAAATAACGCACGCTAGGCCTAGGCTAACGCACGCTAATTCTCCTTGAGTAGCGCACGCTAGCTTTGAGCCGTAGCGCGCGCTAAGGGACCAGTCAGGTCGGAACCATTAACTTATTCTGCTCTCTGAACTAGCAATTAGCGCACGCTAGAAGTTAGCTAGCGCACGCTATTCATGGTTAGTAGCGCGCGCTAAAACTTCCGTAGCGCACGCTAATGGGCTGGGTCGGCAGAGGCAGTGAAGTTGTTAGGTTTTCTGGACTATCAGGTAACGTACGCTAGGCTTCGGCTAGCGCACGCTATATGGGCTGCGTAGCGCACGCTAAGCCATAGAGGTAGCGTACGCTAAGACTCGAGCAGGGCATAGAACAGTAGGTTCTGGACTCCAAGTCCTGAACACCATTTTCGGCTAGCGCACGCTAAAGGAAGGCGATTAGCACACGCTAACGGGACCGATAGAAGCCACTGGACTACCCGGTGACCTCGCTAGTGCACGCTAATATGAGAGGCGTAGCGTGCGCTAGACTGGGCGAGTATATATTGGACAGTTGACTTCCATTTCGTCATTTTTCCCATTCTTCTCACTATACCGATCGAGAGCAGCAGGTTTCGGCGATTTGGAGAGTTCGAAGGCGATCTTTCTTCAGATATCAACATCTTTGGTTAGAACCCTATTTTTGGGAAATTTGGGATTTTTCTTAGATTCGTTCGATTTATTGTTGTGAGGAAATCCCTCACACTATGCCGCAAGTGCACGGTGTCAACAAGTAATAAAGTGATAAGTAAGATATCGTTCCCTCGAGGACTGATTTCACTAAGTACCAAAATATAGTCAACCCGTAATTTTATTTGAAGAACAATTATATAGAATTTAATTCTAAACTAATTGCAGAAAAATAAATAGAAAATAATAATAATAATAATAGTAATAATAATAATAAGGGCGTAGGATTATGATTTTCACCTCAAACAATCAGGAATGATTTTTATTTAATTCAAGTCACTTTTATTCAATTGATTGTAAGCCAGGAATTCCTAATTTGTTCTAAAGCCTTTCCCAAGGTCGATAGAAAATACTAAGAATTATTAACTCGATATATCCCTATTCGAATTAGATAATTAATAGCTAAAACAGTTCATGAATTCTCACAATAAACAGGCTTCACAATTCCCATGAGTATATCCCTATCTCACGAAAATCATGATTTTTCTCACAAGAACTATGCCTAAATTTCATCTCCCGAATCCATAAAGACATTCAAATCAATTCAATTATTGTCCAGACAATTGAAAGCATTGAGAAGAATCCAATTCAATACGAATAACGAGTGAATTGAAATAAAAATAAATAAATCAAACCATCATGTAATCGGCTACAATCACAATCCTACTCAAACAGATCTAGAAAATAAGATGCGGAAAAATTAAGAAAACCCGTAAAGGATCCGTAGTCTTGTCGTCGCCCACAAATCTCTTCGTTTCCGCTCTCCCCGGATTCTTGTGTTCTTCGATCCCGTCCTCCGATGTCTCGATCCTCTCTTTTTCTGACCTTCAATGCTTATTTATAACTCTCCTCAGCCTCCAAAACGCGTCCGTGGATTAGGTCGAGAACAGGCTCCAAAAACGGCCCAGAAACGTGTTAATTCCTCCAAAACCGCCCCGTGGGCCGCGACTCACTTAAGCTGTGCCGCGGACCCTAACCTTCAGCGCACAGCCTGGGCGCAACATTTTCTTCCTGGGCCGCGGCTCAGCATCCTTGTGCCGCGGCCCCCGGTACAGCGTGCTCGGGCTCTCTGTGTGGCGTGCGTGTGCCGCGGCCTGCTTTCCTTGTGCCGCGCCCCCCAGGCCAAAAATTGTCGTTTTGGCCCGTTTTTCGCCGTTTGAGCTTCCGGACTCCAATTTTCTACAAAACATATAAAGATAGTGCATTAAAAGCTCATTTATGCAGATTTAGACTTAAACTGGATATAAACTAATGATAAATAAGCGCATAAAAATACGCCTAACAAATACCCCCAAACTTGAGCCTTTGCTTGTCCTCAAGCAAAAATCAGTTTTCAAATAAAAAGTATAATGAATGATCGTGCAAATCCATAGTGCTCAACTTAATCAATACTACCCTGAAAATCTCAAAGAATAATACGAATGTCATATTAGTGAGTCACATTCACGGACACTGATTCCAAAAAGTAATCATTTTCAGTCCTAACCAATCGTTCATGAAGAAAATCAAGCTCAAAGATTAACAAGTGTGAATTTAACCGACCGTCAATATGAAGGGTTAGATTAAACAAGCCAATTCGCCCAGTCCCACATTCTAGTGGCAAAAAATCTCAAGAGTTTTATCATCAAAAATAACCCTCGGAAAGTATCCCCTTATATATGATCAATAAAATGATTCGAGTTAACCACTAGGTTTGGATCTCGGGATGTTTCATCGGGATTATCCTAGGGTGGAATTCTATTCTCATGTATTGGGGAACCGTTTGACGTAAAAGACACTCATGGGGCACATGGATGCTTCTAGTTACTAAGTTCTCCTCCACAGCGGAGAAAAAACTCGAATAGCTATTCCCGCATGTCCGATTCAAGGTCGCTGTTTTACGTGAGAGTAAACAACGGGTCACGCGAATACCCCCGGTTACCAGGCTCCCCATCATCGGCACATGCGAAATCATCTAAACCACTAGTCTAATCAGGGTTGTCGTTTTACGCGAGAGTAAACAACGGGTCACGTGAATACCCCCGGGTACTAAACTTCCCATCATAGAACAATTTCTGACTTTGGGAAAGACAATCCGACTCTAAACTCAATTTAAGTGCCAACACGACTCATGTTACTGGACGACTAACTACGCGAAAAGTGTAACCAAACATATAGACGGCGATTTGAAAACACGTATGTCTCCTTTCTTATACGCTAAGATTTCTACAACAACGAAAAAATTTCGAACCTAAATGAATACTCAACGGAAACAGATATCGCTGATTGCAACTCGACCAAAAGTCAACCATTTCTTCAAAAAGAAATCAGTATCGTAACATCAGTTTTACACACGGAAGCACGAAAAATTCACATAAAATTCACGTTTTTGGCAAAAACCATCAACAACATGCAAGAAAAATAAAGCAATGATGAAATAGCAATTTATAACCAAGAAAAATTAAGAAAATATCGCATGCTTCAATTTATTCCACTACACATAAAATCATCAACAATAAAACTCATGTGAAAATAAAAGAGATAAGGAAAAGTGAATCTTATTCCAAATGTCTTCTTGAACGCCAGCACATGTCTGAGTGGAATCGTCTGTCAATCCATACTTCAAGTAATGCCCAACATCATCAGGGACCCCCAAACTTAGTTTCTAGTCATGAAATAACTATAGACATTAGGTCAAGAAAGACTAGAATATGAAGGATAATAACTCATTGGGGTTATATAAAAATATTAGAGAAATAAGGGCCAACAAGAATACACGAATCCAAACGAAATAACAAAACAAAGGAAAAAACAAATTATTAACGAAAAATCAAATAAAAACAACTAACTAGAAAGCACGTAAAAATGATGGGTTGCCTCCCATCAAGCGCTCTATTTTACGTCTTGAGCACAACGTGGCAAATAAAAAATTAACGTGGATTCTTTCTAGGGAGATTGCCAAATACCCTCTTCTTGCAATCTATAAGCCTCTTATTCCACAAGGAGGCTTTGGTTCATGCCTGGTTGCCAAAAATAATGAGTAAGAATAATTATGCGGACAACCAAAAAACAATGGAAGAATATAATAATTATAAGGTATGAAAAATAAGCAGAGTTCGAATGGGTAAGTAATAAAGACATATCATGAACAACCTCATTAGAACTCAAAGAATCAGCCTCAACAAAATCAAAAGTAATGGGGTCAATCTCTCCCATTATGGATTTAGGAAAAATTATGCGTGACACCGTTAATAAAATTTTAGGCACAAAAGTGTTCACGTTATTTTTCGAAGTTTGATGACAAATTAATGAAATTTCTTTGGAAACATCATCAATGGTAACTTCTTCTACAATCTCATCACACTTTATGTAATTATCAGGTGCTGGGGGATCGACCCTAAAACTCAGCATGTCTTTCTTCTCAACCTCCCCCTCAACTTCACTACTAAATCGATGAGCTGGAAAATAACCATAGTGAATCTCAAGACCACGACTTGCACATTCTCGCTCAAGAGGGGTACTATCAGGATTTTTGAGAGCGTCTACACAATGTTCAAACATGGTCTTTTGTTTCGGGTGAGGGGGCTGACTGACCCTATTAGGAAAATTATTAAGATCATCGAAATTTACGAAATGCCAAGGGTCACGATAATCAAAGGAAAATATAATGAAAAAATAAGAAAGAAAAATTAGAAACTAAAAAAAACTTCAAATTAAAATTAGAGTCGCTTGGTAATGATATTAGCGAAAAATCAGTCCCCGGCAACGGCGCCAAAAACTTGTTGTGAGGAAATCCCTCACACTATGCCGCAAGTGCACGGTGTCAACAAGTAATAAAGTGATAAGTAAGATATCGTTCCCTCGAGGACTGATTTCACTAAGTACCAAAATATAGTCAACCCGTAATTTTATTTGAAGAACAATTATATAGAATTTAATTCTAAACTAATTGCAGAAAAATAAATAGAAAATAATAATAATAATAATAATAGTAATAATAATAATAAGGGCGTAGGATTATGATTTTCACCTCAAACAATCATGAATGATTTTTATTTAATTCAAGTCACTTTTATTCAATTGATTGTAAGCCAGGAATTCCTAATTTATTCTAAAGCCTTTCCCAAGGTCGATAGAAAATACTAAGAATTATTAACTCGATATATCCCTATTCGAATTAGATAATTAATAGCTAAAACAATTCATGAATTCCCACAATAAACAGGCTTCACAATTCCCATGAGTATATCCCTATCTCACGAAAATCATGATTTTTCTCACAAGAACTATGCCTAAATTTCATCTCCCGAATCCATAAAGACATTCAAAACAATTCAACTATGGGCCAGACAATTGAAAGCATTGAGAACAGTGAGAAGAATCCAATTCAATATGAATAACGAGTGAATTGAAATAAAAATAAATCAAACTGTCATGTAATCGGCTACAATCACAATCCTACTCAAACAGATCTAGAAAATAAGATGCGGAAAAATTAAGAAAACTCGTAAAGGATCCATGGTCTTGTCGTCGCCCACAAATCTCTTCGTTTCCGCTCTCCCCGGATTCTTGTGTTCTTCGATCCCGTCCTCCGATGTCTCGATCCTCTCTTTTTATGACCTTCAATGCTTATTTATAACTCTCCTCAGCCTCCAAAACGCGTCCGTGGATTAGGTCGAGAACAGGCTCCAAAAACGGCCCAGAAACGTGTTAATTCCTCCAAAACCGCCCCGTGGGCCGCGGCTCACTTAAGCTGTGACGCGGCCCCTAACCTTCAGCGCGCAGCCTGGGCGCAACATTTTCTTCCTGGGTCGCGGCTCAGCATCCTTGTGCCGCGGCCCCCGGTACAACGTGCTCGGGCTCTCTGTGTGCCGTACGTGTGCCGCGGCCCCCAGGCCAAAAATTGTCGTTTTGGCCCGTTTTTTGCCGTTTGAGCTTCCAGACTCCAATTTCCTACAAAACATATAAAGATAGTGCATTAAAAGCTCATTTATGCAGATTTAGACTCAAAATGGATATAAACTAATGATAAATAAGCGCATAAAAATACGCCTAACATTTATCCGGTTTGAAGCTTGAGAATCTTGAGATTATGATATATCTACTCCGTATACATGCTTTTCCTACGATTTTCGGATTAGTTTGTGCCGTTTCGGACTTGTGAGGGTTTGGGTCATTTTCCAACCCCTAGTTGTTTACCCTTGTATTTTCGTGAATCGTTGACGGGTTTCGGGAGTTTCTTCGTGAATTATGAGTATGGATTATTGATTATCATTCCCCTTACGAATCGTTTAGGTACCGGAAGTGCGTTCTTGGGCCTACCGAACTCATACTCCTTTCCGTTCAATTTCTTGATGTCTCAAAGGCAAGTATATATTTATGATTGTACGTTCTCGACTTTGAAAGTAAGATATATGAATGGCATGTTTATTTATATCCACTCCGGGATGGGCCGACGGGTCCTCTGAGGGTTTCGTAGCCTCTGGTGCAATTTCACGGATCATATGAGTTAACCACTTTGGGATGGACCGATGAGTCCTCTGAGGGTTCCGTAGCCTCTGGTGTGGTTCCACGTTTGATCATGTATGTATTGATGTGATGCTATGAGATTTAGTTATTCCGGAATACTAGTCTTGAATTGATGAATTGACGGTTACCTTTACTTTATTGTCGATGAGTATTGTATTTCATATTTGATATACTTGTACTAGCTATTCGACGGCTAACCCCTTTATGGGGGACATATTTTATGTATTTCAGGTTCCAGGAGAGCGGACAAGCAGGTATCGGGTCGGCACGAAGATGATGGGAAAGCGTGATACTGTGTTCTATCTCCGGTTGTATTTTATGTTCTCCCATCCAGTGTTGTTGTACTGGAGTGGTTATTGAATACTCGAGTATTGTTTTCCAGTTTTCTTCGATGTTCCGGCCTGTGTTTCCGAAGTGTTGATTTTGTGTTGTGATGTATTTGGATACATTGGATATGGTTTGAATACCCTTTGTATTCTCCTTCATTTCGTTGTATTTAGACCTTCTCGGTCAAATTTTTATAGTTCCGCGTTTGATTAGCCTTGTGGGTGTAACACCCCCAAGTTATTCAGGGTATATTACAGCGCCGTGAGCCCCGCCGTGGGACACACAAGGCTAAACATACGCGGAACTATAAAACTTGACCGAGAAGGTCTACATACAATGGAAAGAAAGACGATACAAATGATATTCAAAACCATAACCAATGGAACCATATACATCACTGCACAAATCAATACCTCGGCAACACAGGCCGGAACATCAAGGAAACTGAAATACAATACTCGAGTATTTAAAATCCATTCCAATGCAACAACACTGAATGGAGGAATCCAAAAAGATAACCGGAGACAAGACACAGTATCACACTTGCCCATCATCTTCATGCCGACCCGATACCCGCCTGTCCTCTCTCCTGGAACCTGAAATACATAAAAGGTATTTCCCCCATAAAGGGGTTAGCCGTTGAATAGCTAGTGCAAGTATAACAGTATGAAACACAATACTCCTCGACAATAAAGTAAATGTAATCCGTCAATTCATCAATATAAGACTAGTATTCCGGAATGACTAAAATCTCAAGACGTATGTGAATGCCGTAGAAACGGTTCGTTCATATCATACGCCGTTACATGTAGGAATGCCGTCAAAACGGTTCGTTCATTACATGCCAACATTATTTCATATGAATGCCGTAGAAACGGTTCGTTCATATCAACCATGGAATCGCACCAGAGGCTACGAAACCCTCAGAGGACCATAGGCCCGTCCCGGAGTGGCTAGAAATAATCATACCATCAATATTTCATACTTTCAAAGTCGAGAACGTACAATCATAAATGTATACTTGCCTTGAATAATCGACGACGCAACGAACGGAATGGAAAGTCACCGACGAATGCTAGGAACCATCGAAAACGAACCTAACGATTCGAAGAATACAATCACAACAGATTCTAAACGAATACGGAATTGGAATACGCCCGGAAACCCACCCACGATTCATGTATATTCGTATAAAAACGACAACGAGGGCGGACCACAACCAAACCCTCTCGATTCGTAAAAATCATGAAATATACCATGAATCCGTAGGGAAACTAAGAGTACCAACAAGATTAATCATATTCATCATGAATTACTCATCAAAACCGAATGAATCGGACAAAACCACGAAAATCCCCAAATCTCCCCAAAAGTAGGGTTCTAAAGATCTAACCTTGATTCGCTGGATCGAAGGATGTTATAGGACGATTGATCGGTGATATAAACTCAGAAACTTCGTGGATTTGTTGTTCAACAACATGGTTTCGTCTCCTCCAAAACCCCAGCCGCGGAACGAAGAGAAATGAAATGAAAAATGACGGAGAAAGTCGCTGGTCTGTCATTTTATACTGGGCCGGAACTAGCGTGCGCTAGCCTTCCCGGCCTAGCGTGCGCTATCGGCCAGTATCGGCCGAGCACTCTCGGCCATGGCCCGCATGACCCGGCACCACCGACCAATTCTGCCGACCATGACTCGACCGCCCGACTCCCGCTAGCGTGCGCTACGGCCGGAAGCCTGCGCGCGCTAGCCGACCTGTCCAGTAGCCACTGGATCGACAAACCCACCTGGTAACGTCGCTAGTCGGCCGGCGGCGCTACCCTGCCGGTTAGCGTGCGCTACGACCAAGCGATGGCGTGCGCTACTGCCGATCTGGCCAGTCGAGAACCTCGTAATCCCTCCGCCCGGGCCCGATAGCGTCTGGCCGGTGACTCGGCAGCGTGCGCTACATCTGCTGAGCTAGCGCAGCGGCGTCCGGCCGAAGCGTCGCCACGCCGGTTCTGCCGTGCTCGCTCGATCGATGCGACCATCGTCCGGCGAACTGCGGCCGTCCGGTCGATCCATAATCGTCGGCCGGTGCGACCACGAGGGCTCGGCGACTCGATTTCCAAAACGTGCGGAACGAACACGACGAAAAGTTCGCGGACAACATCAACGACCGAAATGAAAGCGTAAGGTAATAATTAATCATACGCGGCCAGAAAAGAGTCGAGACAACGAATACGATAGAATACCCTTAACTTTGGGTAAATTACAAAACGGCCCAAACGCGAAAATCACGATACGCGATCGAATAACCAAACCGAAGTTCACAACACTTCTAACAAAGTTAAATGGACTTACGGAAACTCGAAGCAATGAGTTTAGAACGAGATTCGCAAGAATCGAACTCAAGTGCGGAAAAGTCGTTGAAAAGCACGGAACTCAACATAACGACACGAAGCGAACTCGGATGTCAAAAAGTGTATAATTAATCATTCTCGGGGTGTGAAAGCGGTCCCAAGCGAGTTATCAAAACGGACTTCCGCCAAAAATAGAAAATTAGGGAATCAAAATTACGGGTATTACATTCTACCCTCCTTAAAAGAAGTTTCGTCCGAAACTTAAAGCAGTAGGGAGAAGAAATATTCCGGAAAAACTCAACGAGATACACAAGAACCGAAAACTTACGCCCAAACGGCGAGTCATCAATATAGAACACAACAATACATTACCCGAAGGTAAACCGAACCAATGCCGAAAAAGATACGAATTCACAATGCCCGAAGGCTCCAACGGAAAATACCGATACATCATAATGGCCTGAAAGCCGAACAGCCCAAAGCTGTAAATCATCACAAAATAGATCTCAAAGAAATCAACCTGACTGTCGGACATACCCCTCGGCGTATGAACAACCAGTCGCAAATCGTCGGACATATCCAATACAACATGGACTACGAACGATCAACCAATAAAGCTCAAGAGGGACATCACAGTACGCCCGATCCGGAAATGTGTCCGTGCACATGTCCACCCCGTATACAGAATCCAGAATATACGTGTGACAATGTACCTAATTAGCCTCAAGAACTACGTCTCGTGTGCACGGTCCAATGCGGAAACATCCACGCATGACCATCGAGTGCCTGGCTAAAAATCCTACACATAACCAATCGGCACGCAGACATGATTCCAGATATGCCACGATACAACATGACAACGAAACTCAAGGGATAAAGCATCCAATACGGATCATACGACTCACCAAGTGAACGATGACACACGAATAATGAAAGATCGACACGACCAACGATATTCAAAACAACCATCCTGGGATCATAATTCCCTAAGGACCGATTAACACGGCAATAACCACAACACCACAATTCGGGAAATCCTCCACCCTCAACGATCACAAAATTGTCGAGTTCATAAGAATAATAGTGTGCTGCCCTGAGTTGGCCAACACGACAATAATAACTCACAGATGGGCACTATCCTCGGAGATCCCCATTCAATATCTCGATTGTCTTCGAACGACCAATCGATAACGACTCAACGGATGGGAACTATCTTCGACAGTCCCAATTCAATACTTCGGTTACCTTAGAACGGCAACTCGATAACAACGGTACAACGGATGTCTCGGCACACTTAAATCAGTTACCGATAATGAAGATGAAATTCGAATACATCAATGCCTTCAATCGGCCGTTTACGAACAACAATAACATTTGGCATGATTTGTCGACGGGTGTCGTATCAAACAATCCCCTGATATCAATACAATCATAAGTACACCAAGTCTCGAAATGATACACACATTCGTACACCTACACGATAACATTAGTCTCATTGATTAGTACGAGTATAAAACTTGCCTCGATATCAATACAACGAACTGTTACCAATTCAGTTGATTTCGTCTTACGAATTCCTCAGTTTCGACCAAGTTAATCTACGAACCCTTCAACCTTAACCGCAACACAACAGTCATAATTCACGATCAAACATCATACCTTATTGTAAAACGAAGGATTAATAATCAACAAGTTCGATGACGACCAATATCAATACCACCAAACCACAAACTCAATCGTTTCACCATATCTTGACTAATCACAGTCTGAACAATCCAACTCAGACACTTACACATCCTGTCCACAATACGAGTCGAAATATGATGATCATATCAGCAACAAATAAGGACCAATAATAAGGGTCTAAATGTTCCAAACTAAATTCTTAAATTCGAATTGATAAGGTTCCCTTCTCGTAAATCCATCGTTAAAATTTACTTATGACCGTCATCATTTCGAATCATCCGACTGGTTCAAAACAATAGATAATCCTACTAAAAAAAAGTTATCAAATAGTCCAATCATTCGACTTGAACATATGCTCCAATATGTATGGGCTTCCAAATTCGGAGATGAATAATAGTCTCGTCAAACTCATAATCACATTCGTATTCCTATACGAATACTATATCAAACACATAGGTTAGCTCTAGATATGAATATTCCATATTCATTTTCAAAACATCAACACTTCTAAAAAAAAATTCATCACCTCGTATAATTCAAGAGTTCTTCAAGAACACGAAATATCCGAAATCCTATTCAGAACAACATATCCGAGGTATATATCTCCATGTTACCATTTTCTTCGTCATGCCATTCATACAACCTTAAGAGTCGCAACAATACTGTCATCACCATATGAAGAAGGTCTCAATATTCATATCAACATCCGAAATCTCTTATTACAATTCCAATAAATCTCGTATAACATTATCACATGATACCACAATTGTATCACCCCAGATCCTCCTGGGAATATTACACGCCGTAAACTCTTCTCACAAGGATTTACCAGGCTAAGCACAATTTTTCCACATCATTTCAAAAATGCTAAAAAGACCGATGACGGTAATATTTTTCAAATATTAAGAAAAAATCATTTTCCAAATACCGTCAAAATGATCAAGGCCAAAATGCCAAAGACTCAGTTTAGGGAATCGGTTTTACAAAATAAAAATTCGATTGGCAAATACCAAAAGCCATTTCAAAATACTCACGCAGAGGATAAAAGTACAGTCCAATTTATGCATTTTCATTGAAATAAGACGAACATCAAAATACACGATTCCCAACATACTCCCTCCCAAGTAGTAATCCTTAAAGAAATGAATCACTATCAAGGGATACGAGGACTACCATGTATGGACGAACCACGAAGAAGAATAATTTGAACTCCATTCCAAGAATCATCAAAAACTTCATGAACAAAACTTAAATCCGAGCTCTCCATCTCAATCTTGTTTGAGAGAATCATCTCTCAATGTTTAGGAACTTCAAGTACTTCCCAAGGTTCTCTCTATTGACTGAAGGAAGGAGAATGGACAAAATGCCTCTCAGTACTCGTCTATCCTCTCTATAAAAAACATCACTAGCACGCGCTAGACCTTATATTTAGCGTGCGCTACATGACTAGCGTGCACTATCCTTCCTTGATAGCGTGCGTTATCGGGCAGTCCAGAAGCTACTACATTGCTTCGAAATTCATCTAACGTACGTAATGTCCATACATTAGCGTACGCTAACAGGCATTGACTTGATACAGTGAAATGCTCAGTAGCGTGCACTATTCTTCGACCTTAACGCGCGCTAATCGTCGTTGACTTGCTAAAGTATCGTGCCCCCACATGCCGAAAGCATCCGCGATTATCGGGATTCCTTTGACCGATATGGAATTAGCGTGCGCTAATCATACGGTTTTAGCGTGCGCTAGCTCTACACGACAAGCACTCGTTGACCTTATCTGGACACGCGTCGAACATGGCCGGGTCCACCGCCAAAGCTAAGATTCCATTATTGGCGATGCGGCGTTAGCGTGCGCTAACCAACATGCGTTAGCGTGCGCTATCGAATATAAAAATCAACACAGGGCCTACCTGCCGGCCACCTTCCGAAACTAACCCCGATTCGTTACGCACGTTAGGGGTCCTCCTTAGCGTCGTAATCGAATCTCTTAGCGTGCGCTAAGTATGCACCGTAGCGTACGCTAAGTATATATCTTAGCGCGCGCTAGGCATACCTTGTAGCGTGCGCTAACGTAGTCAGACTTAGCCATTTTCCGCTATTCTCTACCAACATCTCGACATACCAAACGATCATACGGCACAATGAATACATATACGCATTCACAACATTGTCATACGTTCACATCATCCTCAAGCACAATTATCCAACATATAAGTCCAAAATCACCAAGATAACCAAGAATTATCGAATAATCCAAACAACATACTTAGAGGTGCGTGATGTCGATGATCTCCGTGGTACTAGCATGCGACTCTAAACAAAGTCCAAACACAAACCGATACACGCTAATATCGAAATTAGCAATTTGACAAAATCTCAAGGAAGGGTTCACGTCGTAACCACGATCCGACTTCTTCTCCTTACATCCAACATTCTAAAGGGCACACACGTGTGGAAGTATAATCCAAATCGCACCTTCTCGAAGTGACCAATTCCAAAGAATACCAAGCTAAAAACGAAACGGTCAAGAAAATACAAGAAGAGTGAGAGGACTTACAAGTACCGATCGCACTGTGATGATGGCAGAATAGTGATACTGTGGGCAAATGACGACTCAATCGACCCAAAAGACCGACAGCCTAGGTATCCATAAACCTAAGCTCCGATACCATATTCTGTAACACCCCCAAGTTATTCAGGGTATATTACAGCGCCGTGAGCCCCGTCGTGGGACACACAAGGCTAAACATACGCGGAACTATAAAACTTGACCGAGAAGGTCTACATACAATGGAAAGAAAGACGATACAAATGATATTCAAAACCATAACCAATGGAACCATATACATCACTGCACAAATCAATACCTCGGCAACACAGGCCGGAACATCAAGAAAACTGAAATACAATACTCGAGTATTTAAAATCCATTCCAATGCAACAACATTGAAATGGAGGAATCCAAAAAGATAACCGGAGACAAGACACAGTATCACACTTGCCCATCATCTTCATGCCGACCCGATACCCGCCTGTCCTCTCTCCTGGAACCTGAAATACATAAAAGGTATTTCCCCCATAAAGGGGTTAGCCGTCGAATAGCTAGTGCAAGTATAACAGTATGAAACACAATACTCCTCGACAATAAAGTAAATGTAATCCGTCAATTCATCAATATAAGACTAGTATTCCGGAATGACTAAAATCTCAAGACGTATGTGAATGTCGTAGAAACGGTTCGTTCATATCATACGCCGTTACATGTAGGAATGCCGTCAAAACGGTTCGTTCATTACATGCCAACATTATTTCATATGAATGCCGTAGAAACGGTTCGTTCATATCAACCATGGAATCGCACCAGAGGCTACGAAACCCTCAGAGGACCATAGGCTCGTCCCGGAGTGGCTAGAAATAATCATACCATCAATATTTCATACTTTCAAAGTCGAGAACGTACAATCATAAATGTATACTTGCCTTGAATAATCGACGACGCAACGAACAGAATGGAAAGTCACCGACGAATGCTAGGAACCATCGAAAACGAACCTAACGATTCGAAGAATACAATAACAACAGATTCTAAACGAATACGGAATTGGAATACGCCCGGAAACCCACCCACGATTCATGTATATTCGTATAAAAACGACAATGAGGGCGGACCACAACCAAACCCTCTCGATTTCGTAAAAATCACGAAATATACCATGAATCCGTAGGGAAACTAAGAGTACCAACAAGATTAATCATATTCATCATGAATTACTCATCAAAACCGAATGAATCGGACAAAACCACGAAAATCCCCAAATCTCCCCAAAAGTAGGGTTCTAAAGATCTAACCTTGATTCGCTGGATCGAAGGATGTTATAGGACGATTGATCGGTGATATAAACTCAGAAACTTCGTGGATTTGTTGTTCAACAACATGGTTTCGTCTCCTCCAAAACCCCGGCCATGAACGAAGAGAAATGAAATGAAAAATGACGGAGAAAGTCGTTGGTCTGTCATTTTATACTGGGCCGGAACTAGCGTGCGCTAGCCTTCCCGGCCTAGCGTGTGCTATCGGCCAGTATCGGCCGAGCACTCTCGGCCATGGCCCGCATGACCCGGCACCGACCACCCTGCCGACCATGACTCGACCGCCCGACTCCCGCTAGCGTGCGCTACGGCCGGAAAGGCTGCGCGCTAGCCGACTATCGGTAGCCACCGGACTAACAAACCCACCTGTAACGTGACGCTAGTCGGCCGGCGGCGCTACCCCTGCCGGTTAGCGTGCGCTACGGCCAAGCGATGGCGTGCGCTACTGCCGATCTGGCCGAGTCGAGAACCTCGTAATCCCTCTGCCCGGGCAGATAGCGTCTGGCCGACTCGGCAGCGTGCGCTACAACTGCCAGCTAAGCGCAGCGGCGTCGGCCGTGGCGTGCGCTACGCGGTTCTGCCGTGCTCGCTCGATCGATGCGACCATCGTCCGGCGAGAACTGCGGCCGTCGGTCGATCCGCAATCATCCGGCGGTGCGACCACTGTGGCTCGGCGACTCGATTTCAAAGCGTGCGGGCGAACACGACGAAAAGTTCGCGGACAACATCAACGACCCGAAATGAAAGCGTAAGGTAATAATTAATCATACGCGACCGAGAAAAGAGTCGAGACAACGAATACAGATAGAATACCCTTAACTTTGGGTAAATTACAAAACGGCCCAAAACGCCCGAAAATCACGATACGCGATCGAATAACCAAACCGAAGTTCACAACACTTCTAACAAAGTTAAATGGACTTACGGGAAACTCGAAACAGCAGTTTAGAATGAGATTCGCAAGAATCGAACTCAAGTGCGGAAAAGTCGTTGAAAAGCACGGAACTCACATAACGACACCGAAACGAACTCGGATGTCAAAAAGTGTATAATTAATCATTCTCAGGGTGACGAAACGGTCCCAAGCGAGTTATCAAAACGGACTTCCGCCAAAAATAGAAAATTACCGGGAATCAAAATTACGGGTATTACAGTGGGTCCCACGGAGGGTCTCACAACTCTGTAATATATACTGAATAACTTGGGGGTGTTACAGAATATGGTATCAGAGCTTAGGTCTATGGATACTGATAAGTGGTAATTTTACCACTTATTTCTAGGATTTTATACTAGGTTTTTATCTCGTTTCGTGATTAATGTGCTCGTATTTGGCTTATTTATGATTAGTCGAGCCGTATTACGCGTTTGGGTTGGTTTTAGTGTGTTTGCAGGTTTTTAGAGCCAAAAGGACCCAAAACGAGACAAAGGACCGAGAGTCGAGTCAAACGGACGAAGAAACAGATTTTTGCGAAAGACAGACACACCTATCGGCCAGCCTATCGGCTGATAGGCCCATCCGAAAGGAGATTCTGCCCTGCCAAGTGAAGAGATCGACGAACCAACTATCGGCCAGCCTATCGGCCGATAGGCCAGTCCGATAGGCTACCCAGCGGACTCTCGTATTTTGACGGATTATGACTCTTTTGGACAGATTTTGTTTCCTAGATTAGGGCTAATCGGGAATGTAACCCCCTTAGGCTATATAAACCTCCTCCTAGACCTAGTTTTGCTATTCTTTATCATCTTCCATCATCATCTTTCACCATTCTTTTTCATCCATTATTATCTTTAGCAGAATTTTACATCTTTTTGGCAAGATTAATTCTTGGGATACAAGAACTTTTTGGAGGAGAATTATTATTGTTTTTCGGAGATTGAAGACTCGGAGTTCTTCCGTAGGGGTTGTAATCTCTCTTTTCATATTAATAATATGCATTCTTCATCGATTTCTTGTTTAATTTCAATTATGTCTGGCTAAATTCATCGTTTGATTCTAGGGTTAGTAAATTTAATTGATGTTCACATGATGTTCCTTTGATTACCTTTTTACCTTTCATCCTAGGCTTGTGATCAAGATGTGTTAAATCTCATGCTAGATTAAAGGGCCCTTAATCGATGCATGTTAGCTAATTGATTTTGCCCGGAAGGATTAATTAATTAGTGGAAATACTTGATGCACAATATGATTTTATCTTGAGACCTGAGTGGAGAAAGATAAATCATAGATAAATAAGTTGACGCTTTTTAAGTGATTTAAATTCCTTGAGCCTTAGCGGGAAAAAGGGTTTAAATTAACTATCTTTCTAGGTTGCCTTGATCGGAATTCTAGATCGGCTGAGTGATTATTTCTAGGATTGAATTAAAATTTGGGGAAAAGGAATCAAGTGAATGGATTGTGTGCACTCAATTAGATGATACTACCCTAGGATCAATTAACTTTCATCTTGTGATTTTATCCTGCTAATTTGCTTTATTTGCTTGATTTAGATAATTCATCTTTTATTTAATTTTTATTTTTCGATTTTTAAAGTTAGATAATTAGAATCAAAACAAATTTTCGGATTCCTAAATAGCAGTCGAATTTTGAGTAGAGTTACTTCCTTTATTTTCGACACATCAATTCCCTTGGGTTCGACACCTTGGAATTACTTCGAGGTTTTACAAATTTTAAAATTGATCGGATTTGAAAACCATACTACGCGAATCCTAGCGATCAATTTTTGGCGACGTTGCCGGGGACTTGATAGAAAATTTAAAGGGATAATTCGAAAAAGAAGAGATTGTTACTTTAGGTTGTTTACTATTATTATTAATATTCAATCTCGTTTCCTCACATCTTGTTTTCTCTTCCTTGTAGGCGGTGCATGATCACAAGATCCCAAGGAAAGGACTTATTCCCTTTGGATCCGGAAATCGAGAAGTCTTTGAGGAGGAAGAAGCAAGAAGCGAGAATCGAGACTATTTCTATACCTATCGTTGATACCATGGATGGCATTGTTGAACCACCACAAGAACTCGCTCGTCCCGAGAAGATTCCTTTGAATGCCCGTTTTCGACCGAAGCTGGACGATTATCAAGAAAGAGGTTGGGGGACGATCGATGCCAACAACTTCGAGATTAAGCCATCCCTCATCGCTACGGTGAAGTCTCAAACATACGGAGGAGGAGTTAATGAAGATCCAAACGCTCATCTTGAGTCGTTTTTGGACATATGTGCCACCATCAAGCAAAACGGAGTGCCTCCGGATGTCATTAAGCTCCGCCTATTCCGGTTCTCTTTAGAAGACGATGCGCTAGATTGGTACAAGAGCCTAGATCGGAAGGAAATTGGTACTTGGAGAGAGATGACTCGGTTGTTCTTAGCACAGTTCTATCCTCCCTCGAAGGTGCAAAAACAAATCAATGATATCATGCAATTCGAGTAATATGAGGATGAATACTTATACGAGGCATGGATCCGATTTAAGAAGCTACTTCGCAAATGCCCACAGCATGGAATTGACAAGGAGGAAATCTATATTCGGTTTTATAGGGGTTTGACGAGGAAGGCCAGAAGGGAGTTAGACTATTCATCGAAAGGGGGATTTCTGGCTAACGATTATGAAGAGGCTAAGAATCTCATTGAGCTAGCGGTCAACAATGATTACGAGGAGGTGACCGATAGAAAGATGACGAGAAGAAAGGTTCCATCCGGTGACGAGGACGCCTACGGTGATTTGAAGGCAAAATTTGAAAAACAACAAAAAGAGCTTGAGATGCTAAGAAAGAAGACTTCGGGAGTCAATGCAGTTTTTAAAGAGCTAAACGAGCCTATTGCAGTTAAGGAGGATGTAAATTACGTGCAAGGAGGAAACTTCCGGCAAGGGGGAAATTGGGGGAACTATTATCCGAACAATCGAAACCACCCTAATTTCTCCTATGCCAACCCGAACAATGCTCTCCAGCCACCACCGGGATTTAACGTGAAAAACGGGGTTATTCAAGAGCCGATTGCTAAGACACCTATGGAAGAGATGTTGGAACGGTTGGAGGCAAGTCAAAAAGATTTTATCTATAAAGCAGACAAGAGGTTCGGGGCTCTCGAGCATAGTGTGACATCTATTGGATACTCAGTGATAGCCTTGACAAAGCAGATGTCGATGGTGGAGACCCAAATGAGTCAAATGGCGAACGCCCAAGCCGGAATTCATAAGCCGGGCCATTTTCCGAGCAGCACCGAGACCAACCCGAAGACGCAACAATGCAACGCAATCGAGCTTCGGAGTGGGACAAGGTACATTAATCATGGGGCTGAAGTTGAGGAATCTGGAAACAAGGATGTACTAGAAACGGGAGCCGAGAACGAGAAAGAAGATGAAATGCAAGAGCCCATCCTAAGCCTATCGGCCGATAGCCCAACCGATACCTGCAGACGTAACGCGGCAAAGCCTATCGACCCGCCTATCGGTCGAAAGGCTCCTGGAAGTTCGAATGTGAAGGATTTTGAGGTAAAAGCTCCATTTCCACAGCGATTGGCCAAGTCGAGACATGATGAAAAGCTTAAACGATTTATCGACATGTTTCAAAAGGTGAATATCAACATTCCACTTCTAGACGCTTTGAGAGACATGCCGGGGTACGTGAATTTTTTGAAAGACGTTGTGGCAAGCAAGAGGAAGTTGGGGAAGTTTGAAACAATAAATTTGACAGAGGAGTGTAGCGCTATCATTCAAAACAAGCTCCAGCTCAAGCAGAAGGATCCGGGACGTTTTACTTTGACATGCATCATTGGCGACCAAACGTTCCGTAATGTGTTGTGTGATCATGGGGCAAGCATCAATCTTATGCCTCTATCCATCTTTAAGAGGTTGAAGATTGGGGAGATGAAGCCGACTACCATTTCTCTACTCATGGCGGACCGATCGATCTATTATCCGAGGGGAGTTGTGGAGAATGTGTTAGTTAGAGTCCAACACTTAGTCTTCCCGGCCGATTTCATAGTTCTTGACATGCCCGAGGACGAGAATCAACCACTGATCTTTGGGAGACCATTTCTAGCGACGGGGAGAGCACTTATCGACATCCAAGAGGGTGATCTTATCTTCCGGGTTAATGATCAAAATCTGAAAATTTCCATCTATGACGCGATGAAGAAGCCCGATGATGCACCCGAGGAATGTTATGAAATTGAGTCTATTATGCCGCCCCCGACCGACCTGCTGGAGCATTGCATTTCACACTCCATTTACTCACATTCCGATGTTGATGAAATTTTCGAGGATTTGCCAGAGTATGTTCGAATGTTGGAGGCGAACGAGAGTCGATCTAATGAGAAGGACGTATGCTATCTTGATATCAACAAACCCGTTCAAGGGGGAGTTGTCGATGAAGACCTGGAATGAATGAGGTATCGTCTAGCTAAAGACGTTAAACGTAGCACTTGTTGGGAGGTAACCCAACGTATGTATATTAGTTCGTTTTATTCTTTTATTTTCGATTTTTTGTTTGCGTGTTTTTTGTAGTTTCTAGTTTCGTAGTAGCTTTGTTAGTTTTGTTAAGTTCTAATCCATGCACGCCGAGTTTTGAATACTTGCAAGTCTTTAATCGCCATATCCAAGCAAAAACGGGACCAATTATGCGGAAGAGAAAAAGCTGGAAATTTTTTTTGAGACAGACGATCCTATCGGGCGAGCCTATCGGCCGATAGGCCCGACCGATATGAGCACTTGGACGGATTCTGTTTGGAGTTTTGATGAATTTCGTATTGGGGATCCGCTTTCTGGGGGCTTTTGTTAGACTTGATGAATTTCCGCCACAGTGATCAGGTACTCCATTAACAAAGCCACTCCTTTCTCTTTTCAAACTTATTCCTCCTTTGGGATGCGAAATAAGTTTGGGGGAGAAGGGCGGCTTTGTTAATTTCTTTACGTGTGAGTACCTTGTTTGCCTTGTATCATTATTTGCTTGTGTTGGTGCCCGTTGTTTTTATTTGTGCTTATCATATTGGTGTTGCATGGATTTAGCTTTTTGTTGCTTAGTTTTTTGTTAGATTTTTATGTTCATTTTCGTTTGGTGTGTTTGCTAGTTTCTATTTTTTTTTTAGGTCGTAGTAGTTTTTTTAGATTTCGTGTTTGCTTTTATTTGCTTTTCGTTGTTTGTTTTAAATAGCCTTGCTTGTCTTAGTTTTTTTTTATTCGTGAATTTTTCGTGCTTCTATTTGTGTGATACCGATGTTACGACCTTTGTTTTTCTCTACGAAGAAACGGTCGAGTTTAGTCGAGTTGTAGTCGATTATTTCGTTTTGCATAGTATTCATTTAGGTCCAAAATTTTTCGTGATTGTAGAGGTCTTGGCGATAAGAGACGATACATACTTGTTTTAAAATCACCGTCAATACGTTTGGTTACATCTTAGGATAGTGAGTCAATCTTGTTTCCGGTCGTGTTGGCACTTAGATTGAGTTTAGAGTCGGTCAGTTTTTCTCAAAAGTTGAGATAATGTTGCTCTATGAAAGGAAGTCTAGTAACCGGGGGCATTCGCGTGACCCGTTGTTTACCCTCGCGTAAAACGACGACTCTGATTAGACTAGTGATTTAGATATTTCACATGTGCCAATGAGAGGGAACTTAGTAACCGGGGGTATTCGCGTGACCCGCTGTTTACTCTCGCGCAAAACGGTGACCTTGATTCGGACATGCGGAAATTATATATTCGAGTTGTTTCTCCGCTGTAGACGGGAACTTAGTAACTAGAAGCATCCATGTGCCCCATGAGTGTCTTTTACGTCAAACGGTTTCCTAATACATGAGAATGGAAGTTCCACCCTAGGATTACCCCGATGAAACATCCCGAGATCCTAACCTAGTGGTCAACTCGAATCAAATTCTTGAACATATATATAAGGGAATACTGACCGAGGTTTATTTGTTATGAAACTCGTGAAAAATGTGCCACTAGACTGTGTAACGGGACGAACTAGCTTGTTTATTTTAGCCTTTCATATTGATGGTAGATTTGACTCACATTTTGTTAATCTTTGAGCTGGATTTTCTTCATTAACGAATGATTAGGACTGAACTTGACTACTTTGCGGAATCATTATTCTGAGTGCAGCTCGCTTTTACGACACTCGGATTATTTAGAGAGAATTACAGGATAGTATTGATTAGGTTGAACACTATGAGTTGCACGATGATTCACGACTTTCTTTTTCTTTTCTTTTTGTTGTTCGGGACGAACAAGGCTTAAGATTGGGGGGGTTTGATAAGTGGTAATTTTACCACTTATTTCTAGGATTTTATACTAGGTTTTTATCTCGTTTCGTGATTAATGTGCTCGTATTTGGCTTATTTATGATTAGTCGAGCCGACACGCGTTTGGGTTGGTTTTAGTGTGTTTGCAGGTTTTTAGAGCCAAAAGGACCCAAAACGAGACAAAGGACCGAGAGTCGAGTCAAACGGACGAAGAAACAGATTTTTGCGAAAGACAGACACACCTATCGGCCAGCCTATCGGCCGATAGGCCCGTCCGAAAGGAGATTCTGCCCTGCCAAGTGAAGAGATCGACGAACCAACTATCGGCCAGCCTATCGGCCGATAGGCCAGTCCGATAGGCTACCCAGCGAACTCTCGTATTTTGACGGATTATGACTCTTTTGGACAGATTTTGTTTCCTAGATTAGGGCTAATCGGGAATGTAACTGTAATACCCCGATTTTTCGGATATATTTTTCGTTTATATGTTGGATATAGTTGATGGATATTTATGCTTGAGAACGTTGTGAATGTTTGATAATGTTATTGAATGCGTATATGTATTCATTGTGCCGTATGTTCGATTGGTATGTCGAGACATTGGTTGAGGATAGTTGAATATGGCTAGGCACAACAACGTTAGCGCACGCTATAAGTGTTTCATTAGCGCACGCTACTGGGTACAGGTAGCGCACGCTACGAAGTATTGATAGCGTACGCTAAGAGGTTCTGCCACGACGCTAAGGAGGACCCCTAACGACGTAACGACTTGCCGGGTTAGTTCGGAAGGTGGCGATAGGTAGGCCCATGTTGATTTTTATATTCAGTTAGCGCACGCTAACGCATGTTGGTTAGCGCACGCTAACATCAGATCGCCAATAATGGAATCTTAGCTTTCGGCGGGTGGACCCGGCCATGTTCGATGCGTGTCCAGATAAGGTCAACGAGTGTTTGTCGTGTAGAGCTAGCGCACGCTAAAACTGTATGATTAGCGCACGCTAATTCCAGATCGGTCAAAGGAATCGCGGTAATCGCGGATGCTTTCGGCATGTGGGGGCACGATACTGTAGCAAGTCAACTTCAGATAGCGCACGCTAAGGTCAAGGACTTGCGTACGCTAGGCATGATGTTTTACGTACGTTAATGCATGGGCATTACGTACGTAAGCTAATTTACGGCGAGGCGGTAGCCTGCAGCCCGATAGCGCACGCTAACAAAGTCAGTTAGCGCACGCTAAGGCGGTAGCGCACGCTAAACATGAGATGTTAGCGCACGCTAATAATGTTTATTATAAAAGGTGGACAGACGGGTATTGTGAAGCATTTCGTCCATTCTTCTTCCTTCAGTCAGGAGAGAGAGAGTTGGGAGTTATTTGGAATTCCCAAACACTGTATAATGATAAGCTTTAACAACATTAGATTGAGAGCTTGGATTCAAGCCTTGTTCTTTAAGTTGTTCATGATTCTTTGGATGGAGTTCTAGTGTTCTTCTTTTTGGTTCGTCTAAACCAGGGTGATTAATCAATAGGTATAACTGTTGTGCTTCGTTGGAAGACCGTAGATTCGTTCCAGTCGGGGCTGAAGAGCTCGTAGACGAGAACGATGAGTTCGGTGTTGGTTTTATCATGTTGGTATCCAGGCAAGTGTTTACTTGTTCGGTTGTAATGTTTTGATGAGTAATTCCATTTACATTTCATAAGTATTTTTTGTTGTATTGCATATTGATGAATGTTCAGTGATGTTCTAAATGGATTAGAATGCACAGTTGATGATTGTTGAGATACTTGGACAATCTTGGGAAGATTGTAGTATTCGGATATTGTTGATGTCATTTTGGATATTCTTGGTCTGTGTATGCATTCCGGAAGGATGTCCGGATAGAGGTATGTTTTAAGGCAATCGTACATAGAGGATTATGTACGAGAAAGTATTCGGTATTGAGGTATTATACGGTATTGTTGTGATACTGGGATTTTTATGGTATTATCGTGATTTTGGGTTTTTGACGAGAATCGTTGGATTACCGGAAGTGGTAAGGTCATCGTTGAGGTTATTATTCTCATGATGCATGGCATGTGAATATTTATGTTTATGTACTTGCCGTTATTTGTCGGGCATTATTGCTGACCCCGTTGTGGGACTTGTTTTTCAGGTATCGAGGACTATGATGGTAGCGGTCGTGAAGCGAGGATTCCGGACGATACTGGCTATGGCATATTGTTGGGGAATCGTGTATTTTGTTGTGTATATCATTATTGATGTATATGTATCTTGGACTGTATTTCTATCCGCTGCGTGAGTTCTTTCAAATGGCTTTCGGCTTTATGCCAACTGAGTTTGATTTCGAAAACCGATTCCCTTGACCGAGTTTTTGGCCTTGATTATCTTGACGGTAGTTGGTGTTCTCAAATGACTTTGTGAGTTTTGGAAAATACTACCGTCATCGGTCTTCTTGTCGTTTTTGTAATTGGTTTTTAGCCTGGTGGGTTCCGGCGCGGGGCCCACGGCGTGTAATACTCCCGTAAGGTTTTGGGGGTGTTACAAATATGGTATCAGAGCCCAAGGTTTTGTGATAACCGGGCATGTGTGTTATGTGGCTCTACCGGTGTGGTAGTAGCATGATGTTTGTGATGTTTTGGAACTGTGTGATTTTTGAGTACTGTCGTGGTGATGTGTGGGTTTTGGGATTGTTGGTGTTCCCGAGACCGATGAGGCAGGGAGTGAACGCCGGTGCCGTGGTCATGTGCAATGTGCGGCTCCAATCGGGAAGTGAACGCCGGTGCGAGGCACGTGCAATGTGCGACTTTCGATGTGGAGTGGAACGCCGGTGATACGTGCATGTGACAAGGAGCGGCTCATGCGCTTTAGGTGAGGTGACACAGCGTCACAGATCCCACAAAACTCGATAGTGCTCTAAACTTGTTGTGGTCTTAGCGGAGACCAATCGTTTTCAAATTGTGATTATTCCTGTTTTGGCATTCTTGTTGTGTCGAGATTTTTGAAATGGTGCCATATGCTAGTATCACGGGAGATCTTCGACTTCACAGACCTGTAAGTATGTTGTTCGAATTATTCGATAATTCTTGGTTATCTTGGTGATTTTGGATTTTCTGTTGAATTGTTGTTTGTGCGAGTGACTGCAAGTTTCGAGGACGAAACTTATTTTTAAGGGGGGTAGAGTGTAATACCCCGATTTTTCGGATATATTTTTCGTTTATATGTTGGATATAGTTGATGGATATTTATGCTTGAGAACGTTGTGAATGTTTGATAATGTTATTGAATGCGTATATGTATTCATTGTGCCGTATGTTCGATTGGTATGTCGAGACATTGGTTGAGGATAGTTGAATATGGCTAGGCACAACAACGTTAGCGCACGCTATAAGTGTTTCATTAGCGCACGCTACTGGGTACAGGTAGCGCACGCTACGAAGTATTGATAGCGTACGCTAAGAGGTTCGGTTACGTACGCTAAGGAGGACCCCTAACGTACGTAACGACTTGCTGGGTTAGTTCTGGAAGGTGGCCGATAGGTAGGCCCAGGTTGATTTTTATATTTAGTTAGCGCACGCTAACGCATGTTGGTTAGCGCACGCTAACATCAGATCGCCAATAATGGAATCTTAGCTTTCGGCGGGTGGACCCGGCCATGTTCGATGCGTGTCCAGATAAGGTCAACGAGTGTTTGTCGTGTAGAGCTAGCGCACGCTAAAATCGTATGATTAGCGCACGCTAATTCCAGATCGGTCAAAGGAATCGCGGTAATCGCGGATGCTTTCGGCATGTGGGGGCACGATCAGTAGCAAGTCAACTTGAGATAGCGCACGCTAAGGTCAAGGACTTGCGACGCTAGGCATGATGTTTTACGACGTTAATGCATGGGCATTACGTACGTAAGCTAGTTCTGGCGAGCGGTAGCCTGCGGCTGATAGCGCACGCTAACAAAGTCAGTTAGCGCACGCTAAGGCGGTAGCGCACGCTAAACATGAGATGTTAGCGCACGCTAATAATGTTTATTATAAAAGGTGGACAGACAGGTATTGTGAAGCATTTCGTCCATTCTTCTTCCTTCAGTCAGGAGAGAGAGAGTTGGGAGTTATTTGGAATTCCCAAACACTGTATAATGATAAGCTTTAACAACATTAGATTGAGAGCTTGGATTCAAGCCTTGTTCTTCAAGTTGTTCATGATTCTTTGGATGGAGTTCTAGTGTTCTTCTTTTTGGTTCGTCTAAACCAGGGTGATTAATCAATAGGTATAACTGTTGTGCTTCGTTGGAAGACCGTAGATTCGTTCGATCCAATTTGAAGAGCTCGTAGACGAGAACGATGAGTTCGGTGTTGGTTTTATCATGTTGGTATCCAGGCAAGTGTTTACTTGTTCGGTTGTAATGTTTTGATGAGTAATTCCATTTACATTTCATAAGTATTTTTTGTTGTATTGCATATTGACGAATGTTCAGTGATGTTCTAAATGGATTAGAATGCACAGTTGATGATTGTTGAGATACTTGGACAATCTTGGGAAGATTGTAGTATTCGGATATTGTTGATGTCATTTTGGATATTCTTGGTACGTATGCATTCCGGAAGGATGTCCGGATAGAGGTATGTTTTAAGGCAATCGTACATAGAGGATTATGTACGAGAAAGTATTCGGTATTGAGGTATTATACGGTATTATTGTGATACTGGGATTTTTATGGTATTATCGTGATTTTGGGTTTTTGACGAGAATCGTTGGATTACCGGAAGTGGTAAGGTCATCGTTGAGGTTATTATTCTCATGATGCATGGCATGTGAATATTTATGTTTATGTACTTGCCGTCATTTGTCGGGCATTATTGCTGACCCCGTTGTGGGACTTGTTTTTCAGGTATCGAGGACTATGATGGTAGCGGTCGTGAAGCGAGGATTCCGGACGATACTGGCTATGGCATATTGTTGGGGAATCGTGTATTTTGTTGTGTATATCATTATTGATGTATATGTATCTTGGACTGTATTTCTATCCGCTGCGTGAGTTCTTTCAAATGGCTTTCGGCTTTATGCCAACTGAGTTTGATTTCGAAAACCGATTCCCTTGACCGAGTTTTTGGCCTTGATTATCTTGACGGTAGTTGGTGTTCTCAAATGACTTTGTGAGTTTTGGAAAATACTACCGTCATCGGCCTTCTTGTCGTTTTTGTAATTGGTTTTTAGCCTGGTGGGTTCCGGCGCGGGGCCCACGGCGTGTAATACTCCCGTAAGGTTTTGGGGGTGTTACAGTAACCCCCTTAGGCTATATAAACCTCCTCCTAGACCTAGTTTTGCTATTCTTTATCATCTTCCATCATCATCTTTCACCATTCTTTTTCATCCATTATTATCTTTAGCAGAATTTTACATCTTTTTGGCAAGATTAATTCTTGGGATACAAGAACTTTTTGGAGGAGAATTATTATTGTTTTTCGGAGATTGAAGACTCGGAGTTCTTCCGTAAGGGTTGTAATCTCTCTTTTCATATTAATAATATGCATTCTTCATCGATTTCTTGTTTAATTTCAATTATGTCTGGCTAAATTCATCGATTGATTCTAGGGTTAGTAAATTTAATTGATGTTCACATGATGTTCCTTTGATTACCTTTTTACCTTTCATCCTAGGCTTGTGATCAAGATGTGTTAAATCTCATGCTAGATTAAAGGGCCCTTAATCGATGCATGTTAGCTAATTGATTTTGCCCGGAAGGATTAATTAATTAGTGGAAATACTTGATGCACAATATGATTTTATCTTGAGACCTGAGTGGAGAAAGATAAATCATAGATAAATAAGTTGACGCTTTTTAAGTGATTTAAATTCCTTGAGCCTTAGCGGGAAAAATGGTTTAAATTAACTATCTTTCTAGGTTGCCTTGATCGGAATTCTAGATCGGCTGAGTGATTATTTCTAGGATTGAATTAAAATTTGGGGAAAAGGAATCAAGTGAATGGATTGTGTGCACTCAATTAGATGATACTACCCTAGGATCAATTAACTTTCATCTTGTGATTTTATCCTGCTAATTTGCTTTATTTGCTTGATTTAGATAATTCGTCTTTTATTTAATTTTTATTTTTCGATTTTTAAAGTTAGATAATTAGAATCAAAACAAATTTTCGGATTCCTAAATAGCAGTCGAATTTTGAGTAGAGTTACTTCCTTTATTTTCGACACATCAATTCCCTTGGGTTCGACACCTTGGAATTACTTCGAGGTTTTACAAATTTTAAAATTGATCGGATTTGAAAACCATACTACGCGAATCCTAGCGATCAATACCTAGGTTGTCGGTCTTTTGGGTCGATTGAGTCATCGTTTTTCTATAGTATCACTACTTTGCCATCATCACAGTGCGACCAATACTTGTAAGACCTCTTACTCTTCTGATGTTTCCCTTATCGTTTTGCTTATGTTGTGGTATTTTGAGAATCGGTCACTTCGGTGATGTGCGATTGAATTGTACTTACGTGCCTTGTGTGTTCTTCAGCATGTCAGCTGGTAGGGGACGAGGCCGTGGTCGTGGTGCGGCCGCTTCCCTCAGTTCCATTGCGGGATCGACCAACCCTAGCCTATCTAACTCGGTGCATCCTGACACCGAAAGTCAGCACGACCAGTCGACTGGCCAGGGGAACAATGCAGACGTTGGAGTTGCGAATGTACTTAAACAATTGGGTAACCAGATGACCATTTTAGCCCAAACCGTTCAGCTGAATAATCCGAACCCGAACGCGGATGCCTTGCTTTAGAATGTAATCCGTATGCACCCTCCTCAGTTTGGCGGTGCCACAGACCCATTAGGATGGGAAGATTGGCTAGCGGAGTTAGAGAAAATTTTTGAAGCGGTCGATTGTCCCGAAGCGAGGAAAGTATCGATTGCTCAGTATTTCCTCACCAAGGAGGCTGCTACGTGGTGGAAAGTCATCAAGCCACAAGATCGTGTTGCTACATGGGATGAGTTTAAAGAACTTTTGGAGGCCGAGTTTTGTCCTTGGCCGGTGCGAGAAGGCCGAATTCGAGCCTTTTTCGAGGTTAAACCGCAGAATTCCGTTTCTCAGGCGATCTTGGATTACAACCAACAATTGATCCACGTGAAGGATCAAGTGCGAAACAAGCGTGATAAGATCCGTTACTTTGATATGCAGATGAATATGGACTTACGGCGGTACATGACCGGATTTTCTTGTACCACGTTGAAGGAATATCAAGACAGAGCTTTGGCCCATGACATGTTAAGCCCCGACAACGATACCACTGAAGAATCGAAGAAGCAGAAGGTCGCGGGAAATTTCTCTGGCTCTAAGAGTGGCAACTTCCAGAGGTCACAGACGACTAACCGTTCCTCCAGACAGTCGTCACGTTCTGCTAAAGGAAAGAGGGGTTTTCGTTCTACACCAGGCACCACAACTCGTACGGTGACTTGCTATAATTGTGGTCGTCCAGGCCACGTTAATTTGGAATGCAATTTCCCACCATTGAAGTGTCACACTTGCGGACAGATGGGACATAGGGCGGCTTATTGTTCCGAACCAAATCAGACTTAAGACACTCGGGCTTCTGCCCCAGCGCCACTTGATCAAGGCGTGAATCAGCGGCAATCCTTTGGTCAGTCTCAACAGAATTACGTCAGGGGCCGGGTACGGGGTCAGAACGCTGGAGGGGGAAACTCTAGCATTGGTTCGGTACAACCACGAGTGTACGAGATGCGTCGAACAGACGAACCCAATGTAGCGGTAGCCTCAGGTACCATTCATATTTTATCTCATCCAGTTCGTGTACTTTTTGATACGGGTGCTACCCATTCTTTCATTTCCTTGGAGTGTGTACGCCGCTTAAATATAACTTGTATGACTGTTTGTGATCCCTTCATTGTGAAACTACCTAGCGGGGATAGAATTGTGGGGAACCGGGAAATTAAAGATTTTCCGGTGATTATATCCGATATGGATTGGGTATCGAATCTGATTGTAGTTGATATGGAAGGCGAGGACGTGATCCTCGGCGAGGATTGGATTGATCGTCACCAAGAAATTATGAATTACCGTACTAAGGTTATCACCATGATGACTAAAGACAGATCCGAGTACTCATTTTTAGGACGTAAGTTGGGCCAATCCAAGTTACTTATTAGCGCCATGAAGGCCGTAAAACTTTTGAATAAAGGTTGTACGGGCTATTGGTGTTACGCTTTGAAGACGAAAGGGAACGAAGTCGAATTCTCTTCGATTCCGGTTGTTAATGAGTATCCCGATGTTTTTCTGGATGACCTCCCGGGATTACCACCAGATCGAGAAATAGAATTTTCTGTGGATTTAGAGCTTGATGCGGCCCCGATTTCTAAGGCACCTTATCGGATGGCACCTTCCGGGATGCAAGAATTAAAGAATCAGTTGGGAGAACTTCTGGAGAAAGGGTACATCAGACCGAGCGCATCGCCTTGGGGCGCGCCTGTTCTTTTTGTGAGAAAGAAGGATGGTTCACTACGTTTGTGCATCGACTACCATGAGCTGAACAAAGTGACCATCAAGAAAAAGTATCATTTCCCTCGTATAGACGATTTATTTGATCAGTTGCAGGGGGGTGCAGTTTTCTCGAAAATAGATTTGAGATCAGGGTACTATCAACTCAGGGTGAAAGAGTCCGACGTTCCGAAGACTGCATTTCGGACGAGATATGGGCATTATGAATTTGTAGTCATGTTTTTTGGTTTGACTAATGCACCGGCAGTATTCATGCAGTTAATGAATAAGATTTTCATCGAGTACCTCGACAGGTGTGTAGTCGTCTTTATTGACGACATTTTGATCTATTCTCGAGATAAAGAGGAACATGCCCGACACCTGCGTTTGGTACTAGATATTTTGAGGACCGAGCACCTCTATGCAAAATTCTCGAAATGTGAATTCTGGTTGGAAGAAGTTATGTTTCTCGGCCATGTGATTTCGGCCGAAGGGATTCGTGTAGACCCGCAGAAGATTGAGGCAGTGCTAGATTGGGCACCGCCTAAAAATGTTAAGGAAGTTCGTAGCTTTTTGAACCTTGCTGGGTATTACCGTCGGTTTGTCGAGTGGTTCTCGAAACTTGCTCGGCCGCTTACGAAATTACTCCAGAAGACAGAAAAGTTTGTTTGGACGGATGAGAGACAACAGAGCTTCGATGAGCTGAAGAAATGTTTGACTTCAGCGCCGATCTTAACTTTACCACATGGTAGTGAGGGCTTTGCGGTTTATAGTGACGCTTCGGGTCAAGGTCTTGGCTGTGTGCTTATGCAGCATGATAATATGATAGCTTCTGCATCACGACAACTGAAGCCGTACGAGATGAATTATCCTACTCACGATTTAGAGTTGGCCGCAATTGTCTTCACACTCAAGATTTGGCGGCATTACTTGTATGGTTCTCCGTGTCGGATTTATACCGATCACAAGAGCCTGAAGTATATTTTCAGTCAGAAATAGCTGAACATGAGACAGACGTTGGTTAGAGTTGATAAAGGATTACGATTTAGAAATTCTTTACCACCCGGGTAAAGTCAATGTTGTCGCAGATGCTTTGAGCCGCAAATCGGCATCTCTCCGGATGCTCGAGGTTCTTACTTCTCAGACAAAGATTCGGCAGGATTTAATCGAGCAAGGAATAGAAGTTTGGCTTCAACGAGTACAAGGATAGTTGTGTACTCTCGAAATTACTTCGTCTTTGGTTGACGACATCAAAGGGAAACAGTGGAGTGACCCGATGAACTCTCAACTGAAGGAAGATGTAATTAAAGGAAAATCTCCTGGATTTATGGTTCACGGGGATAGTATCTTGAGATTTCAAGGCAGGCATTGTGTTCCGAATGATCTAGAGTTGAGGCAGAGAATTCTCCGAGAAGCTCATGCTACACCTTACTCAATCCACCCCGGAACGAGTAAGATGTACAAAGACTTGAAGCGAAATTTTTGGTGGAATAACATGAAGAAGGATGTCACGGTTGACCAAGTTTGCACACTTCTTGGGTATTAAGGATACTTGGGGACCGAAGAGGTTGGCTCGAACCTTTATAGCTGAAATCGTAAGATTGCACGGTGCCCCCAAAACCATTGTTTATGATCGACACGGTCGTTTCGTAACGCATTTTTGGCAGGCCGTTCATCAGGGTTGGGTACTGACTTGAGATTGAGCACGTCCTTTCACTCTCAGTCAGACGGTCAGACAGAGAGGACAATTCAGACATTGGAGGACATGTTGCGGGCTTGTGCCCTAGATTGGAGTAATGATTGGGAGCTTCACTTGCAGTTGATCGAGTTTGCCTACAATAATAGTTGGCATGCGTCTATCAAAATAGCACCATTTGAGGCACTTTATGGTAGGCGATGTAGGTCGCCATTATGTTGGGACAAAGCTTCGTAGCTAATCGGAACGGAACCGGACATGTTGATGAAAACTAAGGAAAAGATTTCTATCATCCGGGATCGGTTTCTGACTGCCCAGAGCTGTCAGAAATCTTATGCTAATACTCGTCGTCAACCCTTGGAGTTCGAAGTGGGGGATCATGTCTTACTCAAGGCGTCGCCGACCAGAGGGGTTTTCCGCTTCGGGAAAAAGGGGAAACTCAGTCCGAAGTATATCGGAGATTTTGGACAGGGTTAGAGATTTAGCTTATCGCTTGGCGTTGCCTTCAGCTTTGAGTCACGTCCATAGTGTTTTTCATGTGTCTCATTTGAGAAAGTACGTGCCGGATCCGAGCCATGTTATCGACTATAGTGAGATTGACGTAGCCGAGGATATTACCTTTCCGGAGAGACCCGTGAAGATCCTTGAGCGTCGTGAGAAACAACTTCGACATAAGACCATTCCACTGGTTAAAGTGCAATGGTCGAGACATGGAGTCGAGGAGGCGACTTGGGAAACGGAAGAGAAGATGCAGTCGGAGTACCCCGAACTTTTTATTTCTTAAGTTTCGGGACGAAACTTCTTTTTAGTGGGGGAGAATGTAATACCCGTACTTTTTATTGACGGTTTGACTTTGCCGTTATTTCTATTTTGTCGCTCTGTAAACTCTTTGTGATGTTGTCGATATTGTTATAGAGTTTCGTACCTTGTTTGGATCACGATTATGTTGTTTAGACCTTGCGGAAGTGTTCTGGGTCAGAGAAATAATGCACGCTAGGCCTAGGCTAATGCACGCTAATTCTCCTTGAGTAGCGCACGCTAGCTTTGAGCCGTAGCGCACGCTAAGGGACCAGTCAGGTCGGAACCAGTAACTTATTCTGCTCTCTGGACAAGCAATTAGCGCACGCTAGGAGTTAGCTAGCGCACGCTATTCATGGTAGCGCGCGCTAAAACTTCAGTAGCGCACGCTAACGGGCTGGGTCGGCAGAAGCAGTGAAGTTGTCAGGTTTTCTGGACTATCAGGTAACGTACGCTAGGCTTCGGCTAGCGCACGCTATATGGGCTGCGTAGCGCACGCTAATCCATAGCGGTAGCGTATGCTAAGACTCGATCAGGGCAGAGGACAGTAGGTTCTGGACTCCAAGTCCTGAACACCATTTTCGGCTAGCGCACGCTAAAGGAAGGCGATTAGCGCACGCTAACGGGACCGACAAAAGCCACTGGATAACCCGGTGACCTCGCTAGCGCACGCTAATATGAGAGGAGTAGCGTGCGCTAGACTGGGCGAGTATATATTGGACAGTTGACTTCCATTTCGTCATTTTTCCCATTCTTCTCACTATACCGATCGAGAGCAGCGGGTTTTAGCGATTTGGAGAGTTCGAAGGCGATCTTTCTTCAGATATCAACATCTTTGGTTGGAGAACAAGGATTTAACATCTAATCCATTCTATCGTCCAAATCAAGGTAAAAATCCTTAGAACCCTATTTTTGGGAATTTTGGGGTTTTTCTTAGATTCGTTTGATTTATCCGGTTTGAAGCTTGAGAATCTTGAGATTATGATATATCTACTCCATATAAATGCTTTTCCTACGATTTTACGGATTGGTTTGTGCCGTGTTCGGACTTGTGAGGGTTTGAGTGATTTTCCAACCCCTAGTTGTTTACCCTTGTATTTTCGTGAATCATAGACGGTTTTCGGGAGTTTCTTCGTGAATTATGAGTATGGATTATTGATTATCATACCCCTTACGAATCGTTTAGGTACCGGAAGTGCGTTCTTGGACCTACCGAACTCATACTCCTTTCCGTCCAATTTCTCGATGTCTCAAAGGCAAGTATATATTTATGATTGTACGTTCTCGACGTTGAAAGTAAGATATATGAATGGCATGTTTATTTATATCAACTCCGGGATGGGCCGACGGGTCCTCTGAGAATTTCGTAGCCTCTGGTGCGATTCCACAGATCATATGAGTTAACCACTCTGGGATGGACCGACGAGTCCTCTAAGGGTTCCGTAGCCTTTGGTGCGGTTCCACGGTTGATCATGTATGTGCTGATGTGATGCTATGAGATTTAGTTATTCCGGAATACTAGTCTTGAATTGATGAATTGACGGTTACCTTTACCTTATTGTTGAGGAGTATTGTATTTCATATTTGATATACTTGCACTAGCTATTCGACGGGTAACCCCTTTATGGGGGAAATACTTTTTATGTATTTCAGGTTCTAGGAGAGCGGACATGCAAGTATCGGGTCGGCACGAAGATGATGGGCAAGCGTGATACTGTGCTCTATCTCCAGTTGTATTTTATGTTCTCTCATCCAGTGTTGTTATACTGGAGTGGTTATTGAATACTCGAGTATTGTTTTCCAGTTTTCTTCGATGTTCCGGCCTGTGTTGCCAAAGTGTTGATTTTGTGTTGTGATGTATTTGGATACATTGGATATGGTTTGAATACCCTTTGTATTGTCCTTCATTTCGTTGTATTTAGACCTTCTCGGTCAAATTTTTATAGTTCCGCGTATGATTATCCTTGTGGATCCCACGGAGGGGCACACGGCGCTGTAATATACCCTGAATAACTTGGGGGTGTTACACTTAGCGCACTTGCCTGAGCTCTATGGAGAGTATAGTCGAACTGCTAGATATGAGACATCAAAGCAATTATTCGGCGCCAGGATGAAGGAAGGAGAGAGGGTTGGGGACCATATTTCTCAAGATGATCCCGATGATTGAGATATTGGAAGCTCTTGATTTTCAGATGCATGCATCTCCCTGTAACATCCCAATTCACAAAAGGGACATTACACGCCGTAGAACCCCCGTGAGGTCTAACAGGCTAACTCGTGACACATAAACTACAATGATAACCCAAAAGATGCACCCAAAAAGTAAATAAGGCCGTGGCCTCGGCCAAAACATTTTAACGGAGTACATGAGACATAAGTTAAATACCAAATTATTGCCCACGCAGGGGACTTAAACCATGTTTAAAAATAAACAGTCTAACTCCAGTACTCAACAGATGCAATGACAAAACAGAAAAATACAGACTCGAGCCACATCATCATGCCAACCCATCCTTTGCATGCGCATCCCGTGCCAGCTCCTCAGCTCGACCAGTACCTGAAATGCATAAGACGCATTTCCCCCATTTAAGGGGTTAGCATTCGAATAGCTAGTGCAAGTACATAATTACACAATATTATATACATACACGATTCAACGCAAATAAATCGTTAGGAAAAATCATTTTAAAAATCAATATTCCGGAATATCACATTAACATCCAAACAGTATATCAACAAGTTTTCCATATCACAATTATCCACGCTTGGTAACTCGCGACCGTACCCATTAGTATCGATCCCCAGAGGTCCCGTCGGACCGTCCCCAGGTGAGAAACCACTTCCGCGGCCGTACCCATTAGTATCGGCCCCCAGAGGTCCCGTCGAACCGTCCCCAGGTGGAAGAACATCAACGCACGCACCCAAGTCCACTCCCGTGGCCGTACCCATTAGTATCGGCCCCCAGAGGCCACATGCCATCCCCAGGTGGAAGAGAAACAATCACATTCGTTCAATAATACCATTTACATCATTCGCATCAAAATCATACGCACATAACGGAATGTAATACATGTACTTGCCTGATTAATACTACGTGAAGGAAAACGGCGAACGGAAAGGTTTTGGCCCGAACAACCTTCACAAATTCGATCCTAACACAATAACGATGGACAACAATCTAAAAACTATGCAAATGATGGAATACATCCTAGTTCTACCCGCTGAAACCCTTAGTCGAACATAACTTGGGTATCGTCGACTATAAGTGACGAACAATGGAGAACTTGGAGTTTAAAACCACAAATCATCAATAAAATGAAGGATTACAAGTACACGATCGAAGTCTAGCGATAACCCAGTAATAATTCGGACTAAAAGAGTCAAATCCCAAGAAATCCCCAAAATTCCCCCAAAATCTCAAAACAAGGGTTTTGGGAATATTTACATTGATTCGGATGGTGGAAAGTGATTAGGAACTTGAAGAATTCACGCAAGGAATGCACGGTGGTAGTGAATGATGATCTACAGTTGGAATCGGTCCTAACCCCTGCCTGGAATCGCTCAAAGCCGAGAAGGATAGGAAATGAAGGAAAAATGACGAAGTTGACTGCTGTTGTCCTATTTATATTTAACAGACTTAGCGCACGCTACACACAAGCATTAGCGTGCGCTAGCGGGGCATGGCAGAACAGTCTGCCTACTGACCTCCCGTTAGCGTACGCAAGCTAACATGGTTAGCGTGCGCTAGTACTAGGGATTAGCGTGCGTTAACGCTAATTAGCGTCTGTTGCTGGTCCCGATCAAGCATGAACCCACTGTCCCAGACTGCTGAAATCGTTAGCGCACGCTATGAACCCCAGGTTAGCGTACGCTAACCACACAATGATAGCGCATGCAAGTAAATCCTGAGTAGCGTGCGCTACTCAGGCAGCAGTTCTGCACAGTACACTGCTGCCAACAGCGTAAAAGTGCCGAAAAACGAAGCAAGACCAGAATCCAGAATCATAAACACGTAATAATCAAGATGACAAAGTTGAGCGTTGAAGAAGAATATAATCTCGATCACTAGAGAGTTTGAAACGAAGCAAATAAGGCGAAATTCCCCAACTTATGAAAATTACAAAAACGGCCCAAGTGCCCGAAAAATCGCGATACAACGTCGGATTAACAAACCGAAAGTTCCAACACGACCAACTCAACCATACAAACTTATACGAATCGAGAAACAACGAAAACGAACAAGTTTTACGAGAATCGAATGCACATGCGGCAAGATATAATTCAAAATGAAATTATGCAAAAACAACCTCGAAACTCGACCAGACGGAAAAACTCCAAGAACAAAATAGATTCAGAATTCCAAAACAGTGCTAAGCGAGTTGTCTGAAACGAACATACACCAAAAATAGAAATTACCGAAAATAGAAAACACGGATATTACATTATCTCCCCCAAAAAATAAGTTTCGTCCCGAAACTTACAACGCGAACAACTCGGGGTATCTCGACTGCATACTCTCCTCCGTCTCCCATGTGGCTTCCTCGGACCCATGTCTCGACCATTGAACTTTAACCAGAGGAATGGTTTTATGACGAAGTTGCTTCACCCGACGCTCTAAAATCTGAATCGGCCTCTCCTCGATGGTAATGTCGGGTCCCAATTCGATCTCTCTAAAATCGATAATATGGCTAGGGTCCGATACGTACCTCCTAAGCTGGGAAACATGAAATACGTTATGAACGTGGCTCAGGGACGGCGGTAAGCCTAGCCGATAGGCAAGTTCTCCCACTCTCTCTAAAATCTCAAACGGCCCAATAAACCTCGGACTAAGTTTACCCTTCCTAAGCGGTAAACTCCCGTGTCGGCGACACCTTAAGCAAAACATGATCTCCCACCTCAAACTCCAACGGCCGGCGACGCGTGTCGGCATAAGACTTCTGCCGACTCTGGGCCGTTAACAATCTATCACGAATCAGAGTAATCTTCTCTCTCGTCTCAACTACCATATCGGGCTCGGTACCAATCAGCTCGGACGCATCGTCCCAACACAACGGCGATCTACACCTCCTCCCATACAACGCCTCAAATGGCGCCATTTTGATCGGCGTGCCAACTATTGTACGTGAACTCGATCAACGGCAAGTGTGACTCCCAATCATCCTTCCATTCTAGGGCACGGGCTCTCAACATATCCTCTAACGTCTGGATCGTCCGCTCATTGCCCGTCGATCCGAGGGTGATAAGATGTCTTGAGTTTCAACTCGGTCCCCAAAGCTCGATGAGCGACTGCCAAAGATGTGACACGAACCGGCCATCACGATCCGAAACAATACTCTTAGGGGTCCCATGCAATCTCACGACCTCTGCAATAAATACTCGTGCCAGTCTCTCCGGGCCCCAAGTGTCCTTAATACCCAGGAAATGAGCTGATTTGGTCAGTCGATCGACAATAACCCAAATCATGTTCATTCCATTCCGAGTCCTAGGCATACTAGTAATGAAATCCATAGAAATATCCTCCCATTTCCACTCCGGGATAGGAAGTGGTCGCAAAAACCCCGCGGGTCGCTGATGCTCGATCTTAACCTGCTGACAGGTCAAACACCTCGACACAAACTCGCTAACGTCTGTCTTCAAATTACTCCACTAGTAGTTGCTCCTCACATCCTTGTACATTTTATTCGTACCAGGATGTATGGAGTAAGGTGTGGTATGAGCTTCACTCAAGATCTTCTGTCTCAGATCAATATCATTCGGTACACATAGTCTGCCGCGAAATCTCAGAACGCCATCATCCTGAACCACAAATCCAGGGGCTTTCCCCTGCCTCACATCCTCCCTCAACTGGACCAAACACGGATCATCATACTGTTTCGCCTTGATATCATCAGTAAAGGACGAAGTGATCTCTAATGCACATAACTGGCCCTGAACTCTCTGAACCCAAACCTCAATATTCTGACAAATAAGATCTCGCTGGATCCTACTCTGTGGTGTAAGTACCTCTAACATCTGTAAGGCTATCGGCTTACGGCTCAACGCATCAGCCACTACGTTAGCCTTACCCGGATGGTAAAGTATCTCGATGTCGTAATCTTTAATTAGCTCCAACCACCTACGCTGTCTCATATTTAACTCTTTCTGACTGAAGATATACTTCAAACTCTTGTGATCTGTAAAAATCTTACACGACGACCCATAGAGATAATGCCTCCAGATCTTTAAGGCGAAAACGACCGCAGCTAACTCCAAATCGTGCGTGGGGTAATTCACCTCATAAGGTTTCAACTGGCGGGACGCATACGCAATCACTCTGTCTCTCTGCATCAAAACACATCCTAGACCAAGGCCCGAAGCATCATTGTACACTACGAAATCCTCGTTCCCCTGAGGCAACGCTAACACGGGTGCGGTAGTCAAACGTCTCTTTAACTCGTCAAAATTGTCCTGTCTGTCTGCAGTCCACTCGAACTTCTGAGTTTTCTGGAGCAACTGGGTGAGTGGTCTAGCGATCTTAGAAAATCCCTCAACGAATCTACGGTAATAGCCGGCAAGACCCAGAAAACTCCTCACCTCCTTCACATTCTTAGGCGGCTCCCAAGCCATCACTGCCTCTATCTTCTGCGGATCTACCCGAACTCCCTCTGCTGAAATCACATGCCCAAGGAACGTCACTTCCTCGAGCCAAAACTCACACTTAGAGAACTTCGCGTACAACTACTCAGCCCTCAAAGTGTCTAGTACAATCCGGAGATGTAAGGCGTGCTCCTCCCGACTCCGTGAATAGATAAGAATATCGTCGATAAAAACCACTACGAATTTGTCCAAATACTCAATAAAAACTTTGTTCATCAACTGCATGAACACTGTTGGGGCATTGGTTAGCCCGAAAGGCATAACCACAAACTCGTAATGGCCATATCTCGTCCGAAAGGCAGCTTTCGGAATATCGACGTCCCGAATCCTCAACTGGTAGTAGCCCGATCGCAAATCAATCTTCGAAAAGACTGTAGCCCCCTGAAGCTGATCAAACAAATCGTCAATCCTGGGCAAAGGGTATTTATTTTTGATGGTTAGCTTGTTTAATTCTCGATAGTTGATGCATAAACGAAGCGATCCATCCTTCTTCTTGACAAAAAGTACAGGCGCACCCCAAGGCGATGCGCTCGGTCGAATATACCCTTTATCTAACAACTCTCCCAACTGATTCTTCAACTCTAGCATCTCCGACGGTGCCATACGGTACGGTGCTTGAGAAATAGGGGCCGCATTCGGCTCAAGGTCAATAGGAAACTCCACCTCTCGATGTGGTGGTAATCCCGGCAAGTCATCCAGAAATACATCGGGATACTCGCTAACAACTGGAATCGACGATATGTCAACCCCACCATCTTCCGCCTGCAGAGCGAAACACGATGGCAAACACAACCTTGGTTCAAAAGTTTCATCGCCTTCAAGGCGCTAATCACACACCCCGATCTACCGGCTTACGGTAGACGAGTATGCTCGGTGCCGTCTCGGCAACTATCGTGATGGTACGAGTCCGATAGTTCATGATAGCACCATGACGATCCAACCAATCGTCCCCGAGGATCAAATCCTCACCCTTAAGGTCTATAACAATGAGATTCGAGGGCCAATCCGGCTCCCGATCCTCACCGGGCAATCCCTAACTTCCCGGTCCCCAACCATACGATCCCCGCCGGCGTACCCACTACAAACGGCTCACACTCAAACAAGCGGTCAAAACCAATACGACTCACACAATCCGAAGCTATAAAGGAATGGGTCGCACCCGAATCAAAAGCAAGAAGCTGGATGAGAAAGGATCGAGTGGTACTGACGCCACCGAATGTCTGCCTCCTCCGTGCGCCTCATCGATATAATCGGGGATGGGTGAGCGAACTCGATCTTTGTGATGATCCGGTGACTCGACCTCTACCACGACTCGAACCTGCCGAACATGAGTAGGCTGGTGAGTGTGATCCTCCGATCGGCGGTGGTAGTCGTAAATCTAGAGGCCACGGTGGCCCTCTCACAATGAGCCGCTCGATGCCGGTCTGTCCGCAAGTAAAGCAAGCAACTAACGGAAGTGGGCAATCCTTCACAACGTGCTCGGGCCGACCGCAATTAAAACAAACTCTCCCGCCAGTGCAACAATTGGGTGAGCAGTTACCACGAGATCCACCGGCTGATGAAACGGCCTCTTCCAGTGTAGGAGCGAACGAGACCTCAGCCCGACCACCTTTTCCGGCCGAGAACCCACCGGTAGTCTTACGCTTCTTAGCTTCCAAAACCGACTCGATTCCGGGACAGCCATCTCGATCGCGAGCGCGATCACGGTATTCCTTCAAAGTGGCACACATGAGCGGCGCCATACTCTGTCTAATATGCGGCTTCATGCGCATATTGAAGTAACGGATTTTATCAGCCTCCGTTCTCACTTGATCTCTCACGAAACCCAACTGCTGATTGTAAGAAATGATGGTCTGAGAAATAGGCACATCCTGAGGTGTAGCGGTGAAGAACTCCACAATTCTGCGCTCCTTGACTGGCGGCGGACAATATTCTGCTTCCATAGCAGCCCTGAACTCATCCCAAGTGGCCCGACGATCTCTGGACGCAACGGCCTCCCACCATTCCGCAGCTTCCTTATCCAGGAGGTACTGGGCAATATGTACCTGTAATATCCGGATTTATTACAGTGTATTTCATCTGTATTCAACCATGTATTATTTCGGATTGGTGATTTTGATTATTGGAATATGATATTTAGTGCATTGATATCATTATGCATAAGTATAGAAACATGCAAAATTGCTCAAGAAACCTTGTGATAGCGCACGCTAAGAATGTATCTTAACGCGCGCTATCGGACCATTATTAGCGCACGCTATGAAGGTAGGGGTTGCGTGCGCTAAGAACTCAATTATTGAGCGGGACAGCTAACACATGCGCCGGCCGACATGTAGGTCGGATAAGATTCCCGCTGACGCATCCGGACAAATTCTGAAGTCAACCATTATTAGCGCACGCTAAGGGATGCTTAGTAGCGTGCGCTAACTTATCAATAATGCAGAATATTATAAATAGGACATCAACCGTGTTGGCTTGCATTTCTTTCGCACTTTCCTCAACCTTGAGAGTTCAGAGAGCTGTAGTAATACTTATATACACTTGGAACACATCTTGTTGGTGTTTACATATTGGTTATCATTGGGAATGATCATTGAAGAGGAATAGCACCTTGGAGTGGCATACAACCAACCGGAGTTGGATTCTACCTTACGGTTCAGTGATTTTCGTCATTTTAAGGTATGTTCAATCTATCTCCTGACTTAGAGTTGGATTCTAACGTTTTGGATGATCATGTTAACAAGATATGGATTTTCATAGATGAATTATCCAAGTATATCATGTTTGGAATATTGAGATGAATAAGTCTTAAATACCTTGATTATAATCATCATGATTCGAATCTTAGTACACTGAATATGTGAAGAGAAGCCTCTATCATTGGTAAACCGAATCAAATAGATGATTTCATAGTAATCTTGGACTAGACGTTAACATTCTTATTGTTAGATAAATCGAAAGGTTTGATCATGGAAGGATTTATCTAGTATATATAGGACATTTATCAACTTTAGTATGATAATATGGACTGATATAGAGGTGTTGATATCAACCGTTTAGCTTTTCGAATTGTCGTATGAAGATTTGAAGTCGGAAAAGAATATGGTTTTATATTGGTATGCATATCCTTGAATCCGAAGTTGTCTTTATCCGTTAAATCATTCATAAGGGTTTGAACATGGTATTCATGGAAGTAACATGAATTATCACGCAAGATTTCATTGTTTCGATCTTGGCAAGAAACGATTCTTGCTCGTGATAAGCGCCATGCGAATAGCGCACGCTATGCTATGCAGTTTAACGTGCGCTATCGAGAACTAGTTAGCGTGCGCTACGTTTGGTACGTAACGTACGCTAGACCATCAGACGATTCAGTTGGCTGGTCAGTGAAGTACTGACCATGCATCGTTAGCGTGCGCTATGCTTTGTTGTTTGCGTGCGCTATCGAGCAGACTTAACGCACGCTACACAGAGTACTTAGCGTGCGCTAAGCAGTTCAGGCAGATTGCAATTTATGAACTTTTGACCGTTAATCGAATTGTTAAACATTCATACGACGTGAGATAAATCATATATCATTTCTTTTGTTAAGGTTTGGTCTCGTTACGTGATTGATTGAGGAGGACGAATCTTCGAGTGTTCATTTTCGTGGAAGTATTGTTATTGTCTTCAAATCGAGGCAAGTACCTTAATTGTTTTATGTATTGTTGTTATACATATTGTCGTGCATGTATGTCGTCATTGTATGTCCACCTCGTGTTGGTCCGACGGGATCATCGGGGGATCTATGCTAGCGTGCGCTGGATCATCGGACGGGTTTTTCCACCACGGGTTGGTCTGACGGGATCATCGTGGGTTCTAGGCAGTGAATGCTAGATCGATGGAATTACCATGTGTATGTATTGATATCATGTTGTGATTATCAGTCGTGTATGTTATGTTTGAGTTTCTCGTAGGAGAAGACTCGTTGGTATTTTGTCGTTTACGTTGTTATTATTATTCACCGTGAGATATGAATAATATGTTGTGGTACTTGTACTAGCATCGTTGTGCTAACCCCTTCGGGGGTGGACATTTTGTTTGTGTTCAGGATCCAGGAGAGCGGGGAAACAACCACTGGAACTGTATGACGACGAGGGTGCAGAGTGATGTCCCGACCGGGTTTATTTATCTGTTGTTTATTCGTTATTTCAATAAGTACTCGAGTACGAAGTCATTTGTGATGGATTTGAATTCGGTGATGTATTATTAAGTTATGTTGAACAATTGTACTATTTCTGTATTTGGTCAGAACTGATGTACTGTAATTTCGTTATTTCCATTTGTTAGTACCTTTTTATACTTGTTCAATTCTTTAGCCTTGTAAATCCTTATGTAAAGGATTTACGGCGCTGTAATATTCCCGAATATATTGGGGGTGTTACAGAATATGGTATTAGAGCAAAGATTATGGATATCTTGGCCGTTGGGTTAAAATAGGGGTCATTTATGTCTTTTGGGGTAACCGGCCGTGAATGACATCACTGCACTGCCTACGTCTTCATGCGAACAGTGGTTGTAAGTTCCTAAACTCTATCTCGTTCCTTTCATATTGTATCTCTTTATACTCGAATATTAGAACAATGTTGTTTCCTGTATATTGAGTAGTTATGCTTACAGTATGTTGAGAGGCGGACGTGGACGTGGTCGCGGTCGTGGACGCGACGCAGAAATCTTTGAAAGGAAGCGTCGCCTTCCAATCAAGGCTAGTCATAGCTCGGGCGAGCATAGCAGTCTATTAATAATGAACCGAGATCTGCTGTACGAGATATCCTTCGTCAAGTGGTGAACCGGATGACTCGGTTCGCCCAGTCGTGGACCGAATGCAAGTGGCGGTGGGACTACGGCGGGGAGAGAGACGACAAGGGATCCCGGATATGGGAAATCGAGGTGACCGGTGGTGCAAGAAGTGGCGAAGATGCAACCACCCAAATTCGACGGTATTTCGAGACTCCCACAGGATCATTGGTTAAAGGAGCTGGATAAAATCTTTGCGGAATCAAGCGCCCAGACAATGGAGAGCCTCTATCGCTCAATATTTTACGATAGGGAAGCATCCGAATGGTGGGAAGCCATCCGGCTGTAGACCATGATGCCGATTGGACAGAGTTTAGATTGATGATGGAAGCTCGATTGCCCTCGTCCCGTGAGGGAAGCCAAAGTTCGGGAGTTTTTCTCGCTCGGCCTTCCGATGTGCGGTATCGAGCGATCAAGACGTTTAACCAGCAGCTGGCATTTGTTCGACATCTGGTCAGAACAGATGCATAAATGATGATCCATTTCGATATGAGAATGAAACCAGAAGTTCAGAGGTACATGTCCGGATTCGAATGTACCAAACTCCGCCAATACCAGGATAAGGCGTTGGCATATGAGATCAAGGAAGCAGCTATGGAGAAATTTTCGGAATCTAAGAAGCAGAAAGTCTCTGGTACTTTTACAGAGCACAAAAACAGCGGGCCCCGTAAGGCCCAGTCATCTTTTCACTCTTTCAAGAAACCTCCGCACCCAACTAGGAGCGGAAAGAACTTCGGAGCGACATCAGCCATTACTGATGTTACCAGGAAATGCTTTAACTGCGCCCAGACGGGGCACTATCGCGGAATTGCCCCTTCTGCCGTGATTTGTTTTGATTGTGGGCGAGAGGACATCGGGCGGTGTTTTGTGAAGAGGCTGCAAAGTCTTTTAGAGCCCGTACACCACGGCCGAGTCAGAAGGAGGCCGGTATTCCACGAGCGCGGCAAAGTGTTCGAGATGCCTCATAATTTTGGCCTTGGCGAGCGAGAGGACAATGGGACCGAAAGGGGACATCAAGTCTTGGATCTGCTCCCCACGTGCATACGAAATGAGGAGGACAGACGATCGGGATCTTCTTTGTCGCATCAGTCTTGTCCCGAGATCCTTTCCCGGCCGATTAGCGTTTTATTCGATACAGGAGCTACGCATTCTTTCATATCTTTGTCTTGTGTAAATCGTTTGAATATTTCCGGTTTTCATACTTGTGAACCTTATGTTGTTGGTTTACCGAGTGGAGAAAGGATTGTCGGAAATTTAGAAACTAGAAATTTCCCGGTATCATTTGGGGGCGAGTGGCTCTCAAATCGATCGTGATAGAAATGCAAGGAGATGACACGATACTCGGAGACGATTGGCTTAATCGGTATGGAGCAATTGTGAACTACCGAAGGAGGAATATCTCACCGATCGCGATGATGGTTCCGAGATTGTTTGAGGGATGGAAACCGAAGCTCGGGAAAATTGATCAATGCGATGAAAGTGTCAAATTGTTGAAACAGTGTGCAAGATGCTTGGTGTTACGCAATGAAGAAAGAAGACGAAATTGTGGAACTTTCATCCATTCTGTTGTGAACGAATTTCCAGATGTATTTCTGACGAGTTACTGGACTACCTCCACGAAGGGATGTGGAATTTACCATTGGTGGAACCCGAGCGACACCGATTTCCATGGCGCCGTATCGTATGGCACCTCTTGAGATGTACGGCGAAGAAGCGGTGGAGGAGTTCTTGGACAAGGGTTATATTGACCAGCGTTTCACCACAGGGAGCGCCGATTCTTTTGTCGAAAGAAGGATGGATCGCTCCATTGTGTATTGACTATCGAGAGTGAACAAGATGACGATTAAGAACAAATATCCGTTACCACGGATTGATGATCTGTTTGACCACCGCAAGGAGCAACGGTATTTTCTAAGATTGATGCGAGATCGGGATACCATCGGTGAGGATTAAGGAGTCGATGTTCGAAATCAGCGTTCAGAACTCGCTACGGGCATTATGAGTTTGTGGTGATGCCGTTTGGTCTCACTAACGCACCTGCTGTATTTATGCAATTGATGAACCGTGTGTTCATTAAATTTTTGGATAAATTTGTGGTCGTGTTTATTGACGACATCCTGATATATTCTAAGAGTCCTGAAGAACATGCGCAGCATTTGCGGATTGTATTGGAGCTTTTGAGAAACGAGCAATTGTACGCCAAACTTTCTAAGTGTGAATTCTGGCTAAAGGAAGTAATGTTCCTCGGCCATGTGGTGTCAGCTAGAGGAGTCCGAGTAGATCCTCAGAAGATCGAAGCAATTATGGATTGGGAGCCTCCAAAGAACGTGAAAGAGGTCTGAAGCTTCTTGGGACTTGCTGGATACTATCGTCGATTTGTGGAAGGGTTTTCTAAAATTTCCCGCCCACTTACTCGACTCCTGCAGAAAACTCAAAAGTTTGAGTGGAATGAATTATGTCAGATTAGCTTTGATGAATTGAAGAAGAGATTGACGACGGCACCGATTCTATCACTTCCGCAGGGAACTGAAGGATTCATAGTTTACAGTGATGCTTCGAACCAAGGACTTGGGTGCGTGTTGATGCAGAATGATAAGGTGATCGCTTATGCATCGCGACAACTGAAACCTTATGAAGTGAATTACCCAACACATGATTTAGAGCTAGCAGCAGTGGTTTTTGCCTTGAAGATCTGGAGGCATTATCTGTACGGGACTCACTGTCAGATCTTTACGGATCATAAGAGTCTCAAGTACATATTTAGTCAGAAAGAGTTGAACATGCGGCAAAGAAGATGGTTGGAATTGATTAAGGACTATGACTTGGAGATTTTATATCATCCAGGCAAAGCGAATGTAGTGGCCGATGCACTTAGCCGCAAGCCTGTCTCTATTCAGATGCTGGAGACGCTGACCTCCCAACTTAACCTTCAACGAGAGATGATTCGTGAAGGAATTGAAGTGTGGTTACAAAGAGTCCAAGGACAACTGTGCGTGATGGAGATAACTTCATCTTTAACCGAAGAAATCAAATCTAGACAGGCAGATGATCCTCTGATGATTCGGTTACATGATGAAGTGATCAAAGGAAAGGCCCCCGGATTCATAATTCATGACGATGGAGTTTTGAGATTTCAGAACCGACTCTGCGTTCCCGATGTTGATGTTCTGAAACAGACGATTATGAAGGAAGCTCATAGTTCGCCCTATTCTATCCACCCAGGCACCAGTAAAATGTATAAAGACTTGAAGCAGAATTTCTGGTGGGGCAACATGAAGAAAGACGTAGCGGACTATGTTTCGAAATGCTTGACTTGTCAGCAGGTTAAGATCGAGCATCAACGGCCTGCTGGAATGTTGAAGCCGCTCCCGATTCCTGAATGGAAGTGGGAGGACATATCGATGGACTTCATCACTAATATGCCAAAAACCAGGACAGGAATAAACATGATTTGGGTGATAGTTGATCGTTTAACCAAATCGGCTCATTTTCTAGGCATTAAGGATACGTGGGGACCAGAGAGGTTGGCACGAGTCTTTATTTTGGAGATAGTTCGATTGCATGGTACGCCGAAGACCATTGTTTCTGATCGAGACGTCCGTTTTGTGTCTCACTTTTGGAAAGCAGTTCATAAGGCCTTGGGGACCGAATTGAACTTGATCTGACTTATCACCCTGATCGACGGACAGTCTGAGATAACTATACAAACGGTGGAAGACATGCTAAGGGCCTGTGCCTTAGATTGGTCAAACGATTGGGAAGTTCATCTACCGTTGATTGAATTTACTTACAACAATAGTTGGCATGCTTCCATTAAGATGGCACCGTTTGAGGCATTATACGGAAGGAGATGCAGATCGCCCCTATGCTGGGACGATTCATCGGACTTGATCGGAACAGAACCAGAGTTGATCGAGCAGACTCGAGAGAAGATAGCCTTAATTCGTGAGAGGCTATTGACTGCCCAGAGTCGCCAGAAATCCTATGCGGACGTACGCCGCCGCCCATTGGAGTTCAGTACTGGAGATCACGTACTTTTGAAGGTTTCTCCTACCCGGGGAATCTTTCGTTTCGGAAGGAAAGGAAAGCTGAGTCCGAGATATATCAGACCATTTGAGATCCTCGAGAGAGTTGGGGAGTTGGCATACAGATTAGCATTGCCGCCGTCATTGTGCCATGTTCATAACGTGTTTCACGTATCCCAGTTACGGAGATATATACCCGATCCCAGTCATATCATTGATTTCGGCGAGATCGAAGTCGAGCAGGATGGGACGTTTGAAGAAAGACCAGTCAAGATACTCGAGAGTCGAGTTAAGCAACTGAGGAACAAGCCAATCGTTTTGGTCAAAGTTCAGTGGTCACGTCATGGAATGGAAGAAGCCACTTGGGAAACAGAAGCTGATATGAAGTCTAGATATCCCGAGTTATTTTCGTCTTGAGTTTCGGGACGAAACTCCTTTTTAGTAGGAGAGTATGTAATATCCGGATTTATTACAGTGTATTTCATCTGTATTCAACCATGTATTATTTTGGATTGGTGATTTTGATTATTGGAATATGATATTTAGTGCATTGATATCATTATGCATAAGTATAGAAACATGCAAAATTGCTCAAGAAACCTTGTGATAGCGCACGCTAAGAATGTATCTTAACGCGCGCTATCGGACCATTATTAGCGCACGCTATGAAGGTAGGGGTTGCGTGCGCTAAGAACTCAATTATTGAGCGGGACAGCTAACACATGCGCCAGCCGGGACATGGGTCCGGATAAGATTCCCGCTGACGCATCCGGACAAATTCTGAAGTCAACCATTATTAGCGCACGCTAAGGGATGCTTAGTAGCGTGCGCTAACTTATCAATAATGCAGAATATTATAAATAGGACATCAACCGTGTTGGCTTGCATTTCTTTCGCACTTTCCTCAACCTTGAGAGTTCAGAGAGCTGTAGTAATACTTCTATACACTTAGAACACATCTTGTTGGTGTTTACATATTGGTTATCATTGGGAATGATCATTGAAGAGGAATAGCACCTTGGAGTGGCATACAACCAACCGGAGTTGGATTCTACCTTACGGTTCAGTGATTTTCGTCATTTTAAGGTATGTTCAATCTATCTCCTGACTTAGAGTTGGATTCTAACGTTTGGATGATCATGTTAACAAGATATGGATTTTCATAGATGAATTATCCAAGTATATCATGTTTGGAATATTGAGATGAATAAGTCTTAAATACCTTGATTATAATCATCATGATTCGAATCTTAGTACACTGGATATGTGAAGAGAAGCCTCTATCATTGGTAAACCGAATCAAATAGATGATTTCATAGTAATCTTGGACTAGACGTTAACATTCTTATTGTTAGATAAATCGAAAGGTTTGATCATGGAAGGATTTATCTAGTATATATAGGACGTTTATCAACTTTAGTATGATAATATGGACTGATATAGAGGTGTTGATATCAACCGTTTAGCTTTTCGAATTGTCGTATGAAGATTTGAAGTCGGAAAAGAATATGGTTTTATATTGGTATGCATATCCTTGAATCCGAAGTTGTCTTTATCCGTTAAATCATTCATAAGGGTTTGAACATGGTATTCATGGAAGTAACATGAATTATCACGCAAGATTTCATTGTTTCGATCTTGGCAAGAACAGTTTACTGCTCAGCAGTAAACTGCCATGCAGAGATAGCGCACGCTATGCTATGCAGTTTAACGTGCGCTATCGAGAACTAGTTAGCGTGCGCTACGTTTGGTACGTAACGTACGCTAGACCATCAGACGAGTCAGTTGGCTGGTCAGTGAAGTACTGACCATGCATCGTTAGCGTGCGCTATGCTTTGTTGTTTGCGTGCGCTATCGAGCAGACTTAACGCACGCTACACAGAGTACTTAGCGTGCGCTAAGCAGTTCAGGCAGATTGCAGTTTATGAACTTTTGACCGTTAATCGAATTGTTAAACATTCATATGACGTGAGATAAATCCTATATCATTTCTTTTGTTAAGGTTTGGTCTCGTTACGTGATTGATTGAGGAGGACGAATCTTCGAGTGTTCATTTTCGTGGAAGTATTGTTATTGTCTTCAAATCGAGGCAAGTACCTTAATTGTTTTATGTATTGTTGTTATACATATTGTCGTGCATGTATGTCGTGATTGTATGTCCACCTCGTGTTGGTCCGACGGGATCATCGGGGGATCTATGCTAGCGTGCGCTGGATCATCGGACGGGTTTTCCACCACGGGTTGGTCTGACGGGATCATCGTGGGTTCTAGGCAGTGAACGCTAGATCGATGGAATTACCATGTGTATGTATTGATATCATGTTGTGATTATCAGTCGTGTATGTTATGTTTGAGTTTCTCGTAGGAGAAGACTCGTTGGTATTTTGTCGTTTACGTTGTTATTATTATTCACCGTGAGATATGAATAATATGTTGTGGTACTTGTACTAGCATCGTTGTGCTAACCCCTTCGGGGGTGGACATTTTGTTTGTGTTCAGGATCCAGGAGAGCGGGGAAACAACCACTGGAACTGTATGACGACGAGGGTGCAGAGTGATGTCCCGACCGGGTTTATTTATCTGTTGTTTATTCGTTATTTCAATAAGTACTCGAGTACGAAGTCATTTGTGATGGATTTGAATTCGGTGATGTATTATTAAGTTCTGTTGAACAATTGTACTATTTCTGTATTTGGTCAGAACTGATGTACTGTAATTTCGTTATTTCCATTTGTTAGTACCTTTTTATACTTGTTCAATTCTTTAGCCTTGTAAATCCTTATGTAAAGGATTTACGGCGCTGTAATATTCCCGAATATATTGGGGGTGTTACAGTACCCTCCTGTCTTCAGGACAAGCTACGGCATCAAAGGTCCTGGACAACTGAAAGAGCCAATTCTCCCAACCGAGGGATTCAGAAGATCCGGAGAAACGAGGAGGGTGCATCTTAGTCACCGTCTGAAGCCACTTACTAGACTCCTCCTCCGGTGTCGGGGGCGGATTCTGGCGTCCACCCTGAGCTATCTTAGTAAGTTGGGCTACCAACTGGAAATCTGTGTAGCCCCGGCGTCGGCATTATTACCCGACGGCACTGAGTGAGAGGCTGAGTCCGCAGAGGACTGGGAAAGTGAGCCCTCCTCATTATCAGCACCACGACCACGGCCTCGGCTGCGTCCCCTAGCCGGTCTACCACGACCTCTCAACATACTGAAGGAAAATAAGAAAAGAACAAGATCAGAAAGATTCACAATTCACAAAGTTGGTAACACAAGTCACGATTCCGAACAGTGCAAGAAAACGGATTACAGAAATATAAGAGTTCGAGGAGACTTACAGCCACGGGTCGCACGAAAAGACGGTAGCATGATGATATTAGGCTCAACGACTGACTCTAATGACGCAACTGACAGACCCAAATTTCACCGACAGCCTAGGTATTCAAAACCTAGGCTCCGATACCATAATTGTAACATCCCAATTCACAAAAGGGACATTACACGCCGTAGAACCCCCGTGAGGTCTACCAGGCTAACTCGTGACACATAAACCACAATGATAACCCAAAACATGCACCCAAAAAGTAAATAAGGCCGTGGCCTCGGCCAAAACATTTTAACGGAGTACATGAGACATAAGTTAAATACCAAATTATTGCCCACGCAGGGGACTTAAACCATGTTTAAAAATAAAAAGTCTAACTCCAGTACTCAACAGATGCAATGACAAAACAGAAAAATACAGACTCGAGCCACATCATCATGCCAACCCATCCTTTGCATGCGCATCCCGTGCCATCTCCTCAGCTCGACCAGTACCTGAAATGCATAAGACGCATTTCCCCCATTTAAGGGGTTAACATTCGAATAGCTAGTGCAAGTACATAATTACACAACATTATATACATACACGATTCAACGCAAATAAATTGTTAGGAAAAATCATTTTAAAAATCAATATTCCGGAATATCACATTAACATCCAAACAGTATATCAACAAGTTTTCCATATCACAATTATCCACGCTTGGTAACTCGCGACCGTACCCATTAGTATCGATCCCCAGAGGTCCCGTCGGACTGTCCCCAGGTGAGAAACCACTTCCGCGGCCGTACCCATTAGTATCGGCCCCCAGAGATCCCGTCGAACCGTCCCCAGGTGGAAGAACATCAACGCACGCACCCAAGTCCACTCCCGTGGCCGTACCCATTAGTATCGGCCCTCAGAGGCCACATGCCATCCCCAGGTGGAAGAGAAACAATCACATTCGTTCAATAATACCATTTACATCATTCGCATCAAAATCATACGCACATAACGGAATGTAATACATGTACTTGCCTGATTAATACTACGTGAAGGAAAACGGCGAACGGAAAGGTTTTGGCCCGAACAACCTTCACAAATCCGATCCTAACACAATAACGATGGACAACAATCTTAAAACTACGCAAATGATGGAATACATCCTAGTTCTACCCGCTGAAACCCTTAGTCGAACATAACTTGGGTATCGTCGACTATAAGTGACGAACAATGGAGAACTATCATCAATAAAATGAAGGATTACAAGTACACGATCGAAGTCTAGCGATAACCCAGTAATAATTCGGACTAAAAGAGTCAAATCCCAAGAAATCCCCAAAATTCCCCCAAAATCTCAAAACAAGGGTTTTGGGAATATTTACCTTGATTCGGATGGTGGAAAGTGATTAGGAACTTGAAGAATTCGCGCAAGGAATGCACGGTGGTAGTGAATGATGATCTACAGTCGGAATCGGCCCTAACCCCCGCCTGGAATCGCTCAAAGCCGAGAAGGATAGGAAATGAAGGAAAAATGACGAAGTTGACTGCTGCTGTCCTATTTATATTTAACAGACTTAGCGCACGCTACGCACAAGCATTAGCGTGCGCTAGCGGGGCATGGCAGAACAGTCTGCCTTCTGACCTCCCGTTAGCGTACGCAAGCTAACATGGTTAGCGTGCACTAGTACTAGGGATTAGCGTGCGTTAACGCTAATTAGCGTACGCTGCCTGGTCCAGTACCGAAGTATTGAACCCACTATCCCAGACTGCTGAAATCGTTAGCGCACGCTACGAACCCCAGGTTAGCGTACGCTAACCACACAATGATAGCGCACGCAAGTAAATCCTGAGTAGCGTGCGCTACTCAGCGGCAGATTACGCACGATGCTGCTGCCAACAGCGTAAAAGTGCCGAAAAACGAAGCAAGACCAGAATCCAGAATCATAAACACGTAATAATCAAGATGACAAAGTTGAGCGTTGAAGAAGAATATAATCTCGATCACTAGAGAGTTTGAAACGAAGCAAATAAGGCGAAATTCCCCAACTTATGAAAATTACAAAAACTGCCCAAGTGCCCGAAAAATCGCGATACAACGTCGGATTAACAAACCGAAAGTTCCAACACGACCAACTCAACCATACAAACTTATACGAATCGAGAAACAACGAAAACGAACAAGTTTTACGAGAATCGAACGCACATGCGGCAAGATATAATTCAAAATGAAATTATGCAAAAACAACCTCGAAACTCGACCAGACGGAAAAACTCCAAGAACAAAATAGATTCAGAATTCCAAAACAGTGCTAAGCGAGTTGTCTGAAACGAACATACACCAAAAATAGAAATTACCGAAAATAGAAAACACGGATATTACACTCCCAAACTGACCTTATCCTGCAGTCACTTCCTGACTCCTTTTCCCAATTTGTCATGAACTTCAACTGCAATGAGATTGCATGTAACTTAGCTGGGCTAATGAATAAAATGACGACTGCCCAGTCTCAGATAAAAACAAAGGGAAATGAAGCTGCACTTGTGATTTCTTCTGGGACTTAGAAGTCCAAGAATAAGAAGAAAAAGATCAAAAACCAGTTAGGTCCAGTAGCCAAGATCGATAAGGAAAAGGGCAAATCCCCAATGGTTCAAAAGAGCAAGGAGGCCAAGAAAACGGATGTGTGCCTTAACTGCGGTGAGCTAGGCCACTGAAAGAGGTAATGTCCAAAGCTTGACCGTAATGCGCCTTCAGGTACGGAACTACTGGTTTTAGAAACAAATTGTTCTGTAACTGTATATTCTACTTCTTGGATACTTGATTCCGGTGCGAGTTATGTTGTTTTAGATGCTGTAGAAAATGACAAATGATGCAAAACCGAGGCAAGAATTGGACTCTCTATTCGTAAGATGAAATTGCCGCGCACAGTACACACGGCTCAACGGCAAACATCCCCAAGATACAACGGTTCTATATGAACTCGATACCTTGTACTATGAATCGAATTCCGGACGAACTACTGAATACTCGGGACTTGTAGTATGAATTCTAGGCTAGTATGAGTGTCTTATTATCTTGATTAATGTTGTGTATATGATCATCATCTGCAGGGGCTTATTTATAGCCTGTAAAGCACCATGTCCGAATCAGTGTGACTTTCTGGCTGGATAGACACCCTGTGGTCTGGTGGTAAGGGCCGCATTGGTTCAGGCGAACCAAACCATTATGCTGGTTCATATTGCACAGAATGGTCCGAACCATTGCACTGGTTCGGTCGTGAACCGCCGCTCGTGTCCCATTCCCGCCTAATCATGTATTTAACATGTCACTGCCACGTGTCAGCCAAGTCACCCTCCACGTCATCCGAGTCACTATCTCAGTTGTTAAAATGAAAGGCTCCTCACAGCTCCTCGCTCCGAGCGAAGTGCAAAGTGAGGCTATGAAGCTCCCATTGCGAAAAGTGCGACGTGCACGTGCTCGGACTCGGACTCGGAAGGTGTTTTGCACCTTCCTCGTAGGATTTGGATTTTAGCCTTATAAATTAATTAAAGCCAACTAGGGTGCACCATAATGGAGCACACTTGATTGCTCCTTTATGATGGAAAGTCCTTTATAAATAGCTCAACTTTTCCTTGTTTTTCCAATATGGGATGGGATTCCACCCCACATTCCCAAATTTTAAATGGCTTAACTTTGTGCATTAATTACTCGTTCATTTCTTAACGAAATTGAACAAGTAAATACACTAAATTAATCTACACAAAATGTAGATTCCAAATATACCATTTAATGTCATTAATTACCATAATTAGTTATGGTATTAATTAAGCTATTTTTCCAACAATCCCCCACATGAATGATGATTAATGCAAATGCAATATGCACTAAGTCCCGACGACCTATTATTGCTTCAGGATAGGTGGTAGTTAGCCTTGAACCTTTCTTAGTGTAATGCTATCGGATTTACTCATTGCTCGGTGAACGTAATGTCTAAAACCGGTCAAACTTTTATGTAAACCAAGACAACAACATACACATAATAATAGATCTAATATCTTTCGTTCTCACGTTGTGTCCATTTTGGCCTTGGACCATTTCTTGGATTCATAAGTGTTAATAATTTTATGAATCGGCCCTATTTCTTCACTTATATAGGTGATCTCCTATAAAAAGTATCCTCACATACTCCACCTATAAAAGGCTATATGAAGCATTAAAAGCTTTAAAAAACTTATCCTTTACCACAAACTGCAGGCTTGCACTTGAACAGCTACGAGAATGGATTTTCAAGTGCTTAACTTGAACTTTCACAACTTCGTTGTCTCATTGAACCAAGTTCTTGGGATGTCCAATCATCCTGGTTGAGTTACCATTATGAAAATTCTCAATGGTGTGGATTTCAATCCCATTCCCCTTGCTGCATTATATAATTGATCACGGTTAACACCTTTCGTAACGGATCTGCTATATTGTCTTTTGACTTTACATAATCAATACACATTATTCCTGTAGTGATCAATTGTCTAATGGTATTGTGTCTTCGACGAATATGTCGAGACTTACCATTATATATACTGTTCTTTGCCCTCCCTGTGGCTACCATGCTATCACAATGTATCATAATGGGAGGCAAAGGTTTTTCCCAACAGGGAATATCTTCTAAGAAGTTTCTTAACCATTCGACTTCTTCGCCGGCTTTGTCTAAAGCAATAAACTCCGATTCCATTGTAGATCGAGCTATGCATGTTTGCTTAGAAGATTTCCATGATATTGCTCCTCCACCAATGGTAAATACATAACCGCTTGTGGATTTAGAGTCTTTAGTATCGGATATCCAGTTGGCATCACAATATCCTCCTAAAACAGCTGGATATATCAAATAGTGTATACCATGATTGACGGTGTGTTTTAAGTATCTCAACACTCTTGTCAATGCGGTCCAATGATCCTTTCCGGGATTACTCGTAAACCGACTCATTTTACTAATAGAATATGTTATGCTTGGCCTTGTACAATTTGCTAAGTACATTAGGCTTCCAATTATCCTATCATATTCTGTTTGTGATATGGGTTCTCCTCGGTTTTTGGCTAAGTGTAAACTTAAGTCAACAGGTGTCTTAGCCAGAGGTATATTGTATGCCTTGAATTTCTTAAGCACATTCTCAACATATTGAGATTATGATAAGACTATTCCATTGGGTGTTCTGGAGATCTTGATTCCTAGAAACACATCGGCTAATCCCATATCCTTCACGTCGAAGTTCTTCTTTAACATTTCCTTACTGCATATGATGATTTTATTATTGCTACCCATAATTAGCATATCATCAACGTATAGACACACAATGACAAAATTGTCAGATGTACCTTTGATGTACACACATTTATCACATTCATTGATTTTGAAACCATTTGACATCATTACTTGGTCAAATTTCTCATGCCATTGTTTGGGTGCTTGTTTAAGTCCATATAAAGACTCAACAAGTTTACAAACTTTGTTTTCTCGTACGGGAACCACGAACCCTTCGGGTTGTTCCATATAAATTTTATCTTCTAAATCTCCATTTAGAAAGGCCGTTTTTACATCCATTTGGTGTATCTCAAGATTGTATAATGCTTCTATTGCAAGTAGCGTTCTAATGGATGTAATCCGAGTAACTGGTGAGTATGTATCAAAGTAATCATACCCTTCCTTTTGTTTGTATCCTTTGACTACCAAATGTGATTTGTATTTGTCAATAGATTTATCGCCTTTGTATTTCTTCTTGAGAATCCATTTGCAACCTAAAGGTTTATTTCCCGGAGGAAGATCAACAGTATGCCAAGTGTGATTGTTCAAGATTGACTCGATTTCACTATTAATAGCTTCTTGCCATAGATCGGCATCGGAACCAGACAATGCTTCCTTGATTGTCTTTCGTTCGTCTTCTAAAGAGTAGACTACAAAATCCGGACCAAAGGTTTTTGCAGTTTTTATTCTTTTTCCTCGCCTTGGTTGCGGTGTTGGTCCATTATTATTTGGCGAGATTTCATCATAAGTCCTCTTTTTCGAACTTATTTCATTCTTTTCTTTCTTAGGGAATATAGTATCAAAAAATATGGCATTTCTTGATTCTATGATTATTCCCTCATTTATATCGGGTACTTTCGATTTGTGTACCAAAAATCAGTACGCACTACTATTATTTACATATCCTATGAAAATGCAATCAACCGTTTTTGGTCTTATTTTTACTTACTTGGGTTTCGGTACTTCAACTTTTGCTAAGCACCCCACACTTTTAAGTATTTATAGGACGGCTTCCTTCCTTTCCATAATTCATATAGAGTTTTATCTTGCTTCTTTTTGGGTAATTTATTCAAAATTTTATTAGCCGAAAGAATAGCTTCTCCCCACATGTTAAGTGATAGGCCCGAGCTTATCAACATAGCATTCATCATTTCCTTCAATGTTCTATTCTTTCGTTCTGCAACACCATTCGATTGGGGTGCATAAGGTGCAGTCGTTTGGTGAATAATGCCATTTCACGACAATATTCTTCAAAAGGTGCAACATATTCACCACCTCGATCACTTCGAATCATTTTGATTTTGGTGTTGAGTTGATTTTCAACTTCTGTTTTGTATGTTTTGAAAGCTTCGAATGCTTCGTCTTTGCTTCTCAAAAGATACACATAACAAAATCTTGTGCAATCTTCTATAAAAGTTATAAAATAATTCTTTCCACCTCTTGTTTGCACAAGTTTTAAATCGCACAGATCGGTGTGAATCAATTCAAGAGGTATTGTCGATCTTTCCACTGAATGAAAAGGAGATTTTGCTATTTTCGCTTCAACACAGATTTCACACCTTTTGTGTCGATCGAGAGTCATTTTTGGCAATAAATCTAAATTTACTAAACGACGTAGTATATTTAGATTTGCATGTCATAATCTATCATGCCATAAATTAGGAGACCCAACCAAATAAACAATTTTTTCGTTTATTTCATTTTCACCACGTACATTGATAGCATTCAGTTTGAAAAGGCCGTTATTTATATAGCCTTTCCCGATAAAGTGACCATTCTTAGTTATTACAACTTTATCCGCTTCAAACACTAGCCTAAATCTGGCTTTGCTCAGTGCTGAGCCAGACACAAGATTCTTACGGATGTCCGAAACATGTAGCACATTCTTGAGCATCATTTTCAATCCCGACGTCATCTTGAGTATAACCTCTCCAGTTCCGACAACATTTGAGGCAGTGGAGTTTCCCATGTACAACTTTCTTTCCTCGGTGACGGGCTCGTAGGAGGAGAACATGGCTTTATCGGCAAAAATGTGTTTGGTAGCGCCGGTGTCCACACACCATCCGACTGGAATACCGACCATGAAGACTTCATCTACAACTGCACACAGATCAAGACTGGACAAATCGATGGGCACATACTTATTTTCGACAACATTTGATTGATCTCTCTTCTTATCCTTCTTTGGTTTGCGGCAATTTTTCGCCATATGCCCGAATTTACCGCAGTTGTAGCATTCTCCTTTGATCTTCTTTTGATTCTTCGAGTCTTACCTCATCCCGTTAAATTTTCGCTTTTTGTTGTGGCTTGACTCGACGAGATTTGCTTTTGCCTCCATAGATGACTTGTTAATCTTGACATCGGTCTTCCAGTTGTCTTCTTCGATCCTCAGTCGCATAATAAGATCTTCAAGACCCATTTCCTTGCGCTTGTGATTGAGGTAGTTTTTGAAATCCTTCCACATCGAGGGCAACTTCTCGATTATGGCAGCAACTTGAAAGGATTCAGATAGGCTCATTCCTTCTGCCAAAATGTCGTTCAGGATCAATTGTATTTCCTGCACTTGCTCAAGAACAGTTTTGTTGTCCACCATCTTGAAGTCGAGAAAACGACCCACGATGAACTTCTTCAAACCGGCATCTTCTGTTTTATATTTTGTCTCCAATGAGTCCCACAACTCTTTGGATGTTTTGATTATGGAATAAACATTGTAAAGTGTGTCATCCAGCCCATTCAAAATATAGTTTCGACATAAGAAGTCGTTATGATGTCGTGCATCCAATGCCGTGCGTTTCTGGGTGTCAGTTTCATCATCCCCCACAACAGGAGGAGATTCGGAAAGAAAGCGACAGAGGTTGAGAGTAGTAAGGTAGAACAGCAATTTTGATTGCCAACGTTTGAAATCAGCACCTGAAAATTTCTCGGGTTTCCCGACATGGGCAGGAGCATGAACATTGTTGCTTGACGACGCCATCTTCTACAGAAAATTTCGTCTTATGATTGTTGTTTAGATGCTATAGAAAATGACAAATGATGTAAAACCGAGGCAAGAGTTGAACTCTCTATCCGTAAGACGAAATTGCCCCGCACAGTACACACGGCTCAACAACAAATGTCCCCAAGATACAACGGTTTTCTATGAACTCGATACCTTGTACTTGGAATCGAATTCCGGACGAACTACTGAATACTCGGGACTTGTAGTATGAATTCTAGGCTAGTATGAGTGTCTTATTATCTTGATTAATGTTGTGTATATGATCATCATCTGCAGGGGCTTATTTATAGCCTGTAAAGTACCATGTCCGAATCAGTGTGACTGTCCGGCTGGATAGACACCTTGTGGTTTGGTGGGAAGGGCCGTATTGGTTCAGGCGAACCAAACCATTGTACTGGTTCAGATTGCACAGAATGGTCCGAACCATTGCACTAGTTTGGTCTTGAACCGCCGCTCGTGTCCCATACCCGCCTAATCGTGTATTTGACATGTCACTGCCACGTGTCAGCTAAGTCAACCTCCACGTCACCCGAGTCACTATCTCAGTTGTTAAAATGAAAGGCTCCTCACAGCTCCTCGCTCCGAGGCGTTCGAGCAAAGTGCGCCTACAAAGCACCCGTTGCGACAAGTGCGACGTGCACGTGCACTTGCTCGAACTCGAACTCGGACTCGGAAGGTGCTTTGCACCTTCCTCGTAGGGTTCGGATTTTAGCCTTAAAAATTAATTAAAGCCAACTAGGGTGCACCATAATGGAGCACATTTGATTGCTCCTTTATAATGAAAAGTCTTTTATAAATAGCTCAACTTTTCCATGTTTTTCCAATGTGGGATGGGATTCCACCCCACATTCCCAAATATTAAATGGCTTAATTTTGTGCATTAATTACTCATTCATTTCTTAACGAAATTGAACAAGTAAATACATTAAATTAATCTATACAAAATGTAGATTCCAAATATACCATTTAATGTCATTAATTACCATAATTAATTATGGTATTAATTAAGCTATTTTTTCCAACAAGTTCTCACATTTGTACAATGAATCAGGATCTGGAACGATGTAGGAAGCTGGATTCAAAAGATGGTTTATACCATTTGAATCTAAAGAATAAAACAATTGTGAACACTATAACTAGGAATCGTGGTAGGGATGAAATAAATCAAGCACTTAAGTGGCATCTTAGACTTGGTCATAAAATGGAGAAAGGTGGGCTTACGGGTCCATTTGGCTCAGATCCTATCCAACTTGTGAATCTTGTCTTCAAGGCAAAATGACTAAGTTGCCCTTCGCAGGGACTTTTGAAAGAGCTGCTGAAAAACTTGGATTGATCCATACCGACGTATGTGGCCCTTTTGAAGTGGCACGCGATGGCTTTCAATATTTCATTACATTCACTGATGACCATACTAGATATGGGTTCATGTACTTAATGAAACATACGTCTGAAGCTTTTGATAAATTCAAGGAATTTAAAGCCCTAGTTGAAAATCAAACAGGTAACCGTGTTAAGACTCTTCGGTTAGACCGAGGTGGTGAGTACATGAGTACCGAGTTTGATGAGTTCTTAAAGGAACTAGTAATAGTGTCATAATTCACTCCTCCAGCTACTCCACAATTAAATGGTGTATCAGAAAGAAGGAACCGAACCTTGTTGGACATGGTTCGCTCCATGCTTAACTATACTGATCTACCGATTTATCTGTGGGGACACGCGCTCCTTACTGCTGCACATATCTTGAACAGATGTCCTTCCAAATCCGTTCATAAGACTCCACATGAGATGTGGAGAGGTAGAAAACCAAGTCTTAATCACATTAGGATTTTGGGATGCCCTGCTTATGTCAAGAAGACTAAAGTAGAGAAATTGGAAGTTAGGTCTGTGAAAGGTCATTTCATAGGATATCTAGGGGATTCCATAGGATATCTATTCTACATGCACGAAGATCATAGGATCATCGTTGCTATTCCAGCACACTTCCTGGAAGATCAGTTTATTCAGGAAGGAGGCGCAGATAGAAATATTTCTTTAGAAGAAATAAAAGAAACACCAAATGAGACAACTTTGCAAGATATTAGAATCGAACTTTCTGAAATACAAACACAACCTCTCAAGTCTAGTAGAATTACTAAATTACCTGAGAGGTATGGTGATCGGCAAAAACTTATCCTAAAAATAGGAGTTTTTGAGTCGCTCGCAAATATATACGAGGTAGAAGTAGTTGTGGTAAATTCTACCAAGGTCTTTTCTCTCGAGGATTGCTTAACAGGGCTTCGTATAATATTCTGTATAGATTGCGAGAAATAAATACTAAAACATTCTAAAATATATTTTCGGGTTTTTAAGTTAACTAAATTAAAATTCACTATTTTTAATCTAAACTGTTTTTATTAAGACTATTTTTAATAAGATTATTTATATTAAGATTATTTATATTGGACTATTTATATTAAGACTATTTTATACTAGTGAGAATGAATCGAACTAAAATGAGTTAGAACTTGATTTGACAAAAACTAGGGGATTATAGGTTCATTAAATTAGGTTTTTAATAAAGTAAATGAATTGATTTACACGGATATAAAAGAAAAACGAGTGTTTATTGAGTAATCAACTTTTTTACCCTATAACTTTTGTATTCAAAGGCTTCTTAATCATCGTAACCTTAAGATGTTGTTTACAAGATAAACACTTGCGATTGAAAAGATATGTTTCCAATTTACTTAACAATCAATCAAGAAGGTTTTATTAGTAGAAATAGTATATGATCAATCACTATTTAAACCAAGTACTCCCTTTTAATCGAGATAGTGTAAATCGATCAAATACTTTATATATATAACCTAATAGAAATCCCCCTTCCCCTAAGAAGAAAGATTATCTACTCATCGGTTTATACGTACTATAATTAAAATAGAATTGATTAATATACATAATGTATAAAAACTATTAATAAGTAGAACTTTAATGACAATAAATAAAAACTTACTTGAATATGATGTATCGAAATGTAATGAACAATCTCTGAAAAACGAATTCGAACTTGATTCCAAAAGTTACAAATGATGAACAGAGAAAGTAAGATACTAAATACTTATTGATCAAGAACTTTACAAATACAAACTAAAAAGTACAACAACTTCAAACTATCACAATGAAATAGATAAAAAAAAAAAAATAGTAGAGAGTTCTTGGTAAGAAAGGATATTTTTAGGCAAGAAGATGTGTGATTTTTGCAATGGATGAAGGTGTCCTTTTATAGGTGATTTTCAAGAATACTATTGATTATTTAATTCAAAAGATGTGTTGTAGTATCTTTATTTTTTCTTTGTTTATTTGATTCACACTTCATCCATCATGCATGTCTTGATTTTTCATATCTTTGACCCTAAATAAAATATATGGTGGTTGAGCTCACAAGAGGCCAAAGGTGGAAAATTCAACAAAGGATCTGCCTGAAAATGGCCCTGTTTGCGCCGTGTTGTGCGCCGTTTTGTGGTGCTCAGTCTCTTCCGAAACACGAGCGAGGACACGGCGCAAAATGCCGGTCGTGTGTGAAACGGCCCAAGACACGGCCTAAATAAAATGGCCCTTGTTGCGCCGTATATGAAACGGCCGACAGAAACGACCCTTTTTGCATCGTGTGTGAAACGTCCGAGAGAAAACGGCTCTATTTGTGCCGTGTTGTATGGTCGTGTTGTCCTTGAAAAATTCCCTGCATTGGATTTGATCTTGTTTTCCGTCCCTTTTGACGTTTCATGTCAGTAATATGTAAAATGATAATTTTTAGCTCATGTTTTGACATATCTTTAAAACATATATTTTTAGTCACAAATCAGTATGATTATGCTCGGAAAAGGAATATTATGTATATGAATTTTTAGATCAATTATGCACTAATCATATGGCTATCTGCATCAAGAGGAACTGGGTGTCCATGAGATGATAGAAAGTAGTTAAGAGAATAATCCTTCTACATATGACCAAGCGATGGTAGATGTTGACTCTACAAAGTAGAAAGAAGCTATGGAAGCTGAGATAGACTCAATGCATGTTAATCAGGTCTGGACTTTAGTAGTCGTCCTAAGGGCATAGTGCCTATTGGAAACAAATAGATCTATAAAACAAAGACTGATGGATATGGCTAGGTTGATACCTATAAGTCCAGGCTTGTGGTAAAGGGTTATTCCCAAAGAGAAGGAATCGATTATTTGGAGACCTTCTCGCCTGTAGCTATGATTAAGTTTATTCACATGATGCTTGCCATAGCAGCCCACTTAGATTATAAAATATGGCAAATAGATGTGAAATCGGCATTCCTAAATGGATTCCTCGAGGAGGAGATTTACATGGAACAACCTAAGGGATTCATATCTGAAACCAATATTCATAAAGTATGCAAACTTCAGCGTGCCATTTATGGATTGAAGCAAGCTTCGCGGAGTTGGAATCTTCATTTTAACGAGTCAGTCAAAGAGTTTGATTTTGTCCAAAACAAAGAGGAACCCTGTATTTACAAGAAGGTTAGTGGGAGCAAAATTGCATTCTTAATACTATATGTAGATGACATTCTACTTATAGGAAATGACGTATGATTGCTCAGTTCTGTGAAAGCTTGGCTTTCCAAAGAGTTCTCAATGAAAGACTTGGGAGAAGCAACCTATATTCTGGGTATTCGCCTCTAACGGGATAGAGCAAAAAGAATGTTAGGTCTTTCCCAAGCCCGCTATATAGAAAAGATCCTGAAGCGATTTAGGATGGAAGATTATAAAAGAGGGTTCCTTCCTATGCAACATGGTGCAAAATTTTCCTTAGAGATGTGTCCTCAAAGTGAGGAAGACAAAAAGGAAATGAGTAAGGTGCCCTATGCTTCAGCAGTATGTAGTCTCATGTACGCTATGATTTGCACTAGACCATACATTACCTATGCTGTGAGCGTAGTAAGTCGATTTCAGCCAAATCCAGGGCAGGAACATTGGACTGCTGTAAAGAACATTCTTAAGTACCTAAGGAGGACTAAAGACTTGGTTCTTACATACGGCGGTGGAGAACTTAGAGTGATGGGTTATACAGACTCAGATTTTTTGGGGGACATGGATGCTCAGATGTCCACATCAGGGTATATCTTTACTCTGAATGGTGGGGAAGTCTCTTGGAGAAGTGCCAAACAAAGTTCGACTGCTATCTCTACATGTCAAGCCGAATATTAGGCAGCCACGGAGGCTGCTAAAGAAGCTTTTTTTATTAAGAAGTTCACTGAGGAACTTCAAGTGGTTCCTAACACAGAGAAGCCCATGACGCTGTTTTGTGACAATGACGGAGCTGTTGCACAGGCTGAGCCTAGGGCTCACCACAATACCAAACATCATATTGCGAGAAAATATCATTTTGTTAGAGAAATGGTTCAGGAAGGGAATGTTATACTGCAGAGAGTAGACACAGCAAATAACGTTGCTGATCCGTTTACCAAGCCACTATCTCAGAAAGTCTTAGAGAGACATCTAGAGAGTATGGGTATTAGATACCAAAGTGTGCTCCTCACCTTTCATGTTGCTTCTTTTTCCATGTGTGGTATGTTTAGTTTTATATAAAGATGAGGACAAAATGGATGAGATTCCATATCTCATCATTTTGATCTCTTTTGTTATATAAAATGATATAGTCTTTCATTTGATGCCAAGACTAGAAAAACACACACACAAACATCTTTTTTGGACTTGAGCTATATTGGTGAGGAGGAGAAATAATTTCTTCAATTTCTTGGTTCATCTTTGAGAAATAAAAGGGAGAAGAGAAGAGAAGAAAATACCGTATCAATTTATAGTCGTGTTCTTTGAGAATGAATTGATATTTTATTTTTCCGATCAATATCCGACGCGTAATAACATAGAGACATTCGACATTTCGGTGTTGGATCATTCAACAAGTTACAACGAATTGGATTTGTGTTCGTGTCGGTAACCGGAAAAAGCTTGTTCGAGTTTTTCCTTCGAAGATTATATTATAAAAGGACTACGAGGGTAAGTATTCTTTGATTATCATCCTCGTTATTTATATTCATTTATACGATGCTTGATCGGTCCGTTTTTGGGGTTTGGTTTTATCCGGTTGGACCAATTTATTTTCCGCTGCGTAACTCGTTTTTAATCACTGAATCCCAATAAGAATGACCCTTGTGTGGGTTGGAGAGATACCCTGCATCAGCAAATCCTACCAATACGTTCATCGGGGTAGGTTCTTCGGCATTAGCATTTACTTCAGCATCTGCCTTGACGGAAGCAGCTTCATTTGCCTGTTTGTAGGGAAAGAATATTCCTAAGTCAATGGTTCGTTTTAGGTATCTGAATATGTTCTTGATACCATTCCAATGATGTTGCGTCGGTGCTGACTAAATCGTGACAGCAAGTTTACTGAGAAGGCGATATCGGGTCGTATACATTGAGCTAAGTACAATAGAGTGCCTATTGCACTTAAGTAGGGAATTTCAGCCCCCAAAATCTCCTCGTCATCTTCCTTTGGACGGAATGGATCTTTTTTCGCATTCAAGCTACGACCGATCATGGGAGTGCTAACCGGGTGTGCTTTGTCCATGTTAAAGTGTCTAAGCATCTTCTAGACATAAGTAGACTAGTGGATGAAAATTCTACAAACTCTATGTTCTATTTGAATGCCAAGACAGAAACGAGTCTTCCCAAGATCTTTCATCTCAAACTCAGTTTTCAAGTATCTAGTAATTTCTATTATTTCATCAAGAGTGCTGATTATATTTATATCGTCGGCATATACTGCGATGATCGCAAATCCGGAACTTATTTTCTTTAGAAAGACGCAAGGGCATAGTTCATCGTTCTTGTATCCCTTGCCAATCAAGTATTCACTCAGACAGTTATGCCACATCCTTCCGGATTGTTTCAAACTATAAAATGAGTATTTCAAACGAACTGAATACGCACTCCATGGTCTAGAGTTACTTGATTTGGGTAATGAAATACCTTCAAGCACTTCCTTGAAAATCTCTGTATCTAGATCCCCAAAGAGATACGCAGTGGCCATGTCCATTAGCTGTAATTCCAATCCTTCGGAAATAACTAGGCTAATTAAATAGCAGGACGTAATAACGTCAATTGTGGGGGAGTACGTTTCCTCATAACCGACACCAGAGCGTTGTGAGAAATCTTATGGAACAAGACGAGTCTTTTACCTTAGGACTTCGTGATTCTCATTGCGCTTTCTGACAAGAACCCATTTTTGTCCAACCGGCTTTACACTTGGTGGAGTTAGCACTACTGGGCCAAATACCTTGCCTTTTGTCAGAGAGTCAATCTTTGTATGGATAGCTTCTTTGCATTTAGGCCAATCCTCTCTTCATTGACATTCTTCAATGGAGCGTGGTTCGATATCATCGTGCTCATAATTTCTTGAGCAACCTGTATGCAAACACATCATCAATATGAGTGGTCGATCGTTCTATCAAATCAGATACACTTTTATAGTTGATCGAGATCTATTTGTTCTCTGATGTCGAATCGATCTTCGGGGCGTTCCCCAGTAATGATTCATGGACATATCTATAACCAGAGACAATCTTGTGGGAGGGATTCCCAGTATTGATGATTATCGATTAATTTGGGCCTCACCTACCCTTTTCTTCCTTGGGCGGGTGTCTATCGAACCATGTGGCCTCCCTATTTTCCTTTTGGGAGCCACAGCCTCAATCGCACTTCCACTGGGTGCGATCGCATCACTTGGTACTTTAGTGATGTGTCCCTTATTAGGGACTTCTAAACTTGCAGGCACATTTGCAGCTGGAATATGTGATATTGTCACTTTGGATATATCAGTAAACGCATCAGGTGTTGAATCTGCTACATTCTGAAGATCGAGGATTCTTTGTACTTCACCATCATATAGTGAGGTACGGGAATCATAATGAGACAGACTAGGGACGGAACAAGACAATTCCTATCGTTCCTTGAGAAATTTTCATCTCCCCTTAACGATGGGAATTCTGACTCATTGAAGTGACAATTTGAAAAATGTGCGGTAAAGAGATCTTCTGTCAAGGGTTCTAAGTAGCGGATAATTGTTAGGGATTCATATGCAACTTATATACCTAAACGTCTCTGAGGACCCATCTTATTGCGTTGTGGGGACGCAATCGGCACATATGTTGCACAACCAAATATGCGTAAATGTGAGATATCCGGCTCATATCCAGTTACTAACTGGTGCGCGGAGAATGGTTGGCCAATAGTGGGTCTGAAACAAATAAGTAAGGCTGCATGTAGGACTGCATATTGTTGAAATATTTATTCCACATATTCATAAATAGTGTTTTGATGATTAAGTTGCTAAACAAAACAAAGCAACAAAGAGGCGAAGCAAAACAAAAAAGCAGATGAAGATGCAAAAAGATGGACAAAATACAAAGCTAGTGCACGCTAGACATATAAGTTAGCGCACGCTAACGGGTCCTGGCTGCAGATCAGACGAGTTCAAAGCTGCCTGAAGTAAACCTACCTGATAGACTAACGCACGCCAGATATCAAGACTGGCGCACGCTAGAAGGTGAATATAGTGCACGCTCCATATGCTGCATAACGCACGCTATCGAAGGTTAATTATCATTGTGAAGATATTCAAACACTATATGATGCAAGCAATGACGAAATCATAGCGCACGCTAAGGATGAGGAATAACGCACGCTAAGATGTTTGAATTCAAGTAAATCAATCCGTTGGGAAGATTCTGAAGCAAAGTCAAAAAGTATAAATGGATATATGACGCATGCAATGATGCAAGATTAGCGCACGCTACAAGGAAATATTAGCGCACGCTAACTGTCATGGACAGTAGCCACTGGACTGGAATTACAAATTATTAACGTACGCTACATGGAGTTCATAATGTACGCTAAGGCAAAAATATGCGATAGCGCACGCTAAGAAGAAGAGCTAGCGCACGCTAGCAAGTCAAAAGTCAGCAACGGCTAGTTTGAAGAAGAAGGCTATAAATACCACATCCTTGGTATCAAACCATACAACAACTTCAAGCAATCAAGATATTGATCTGATATCCATATACTTTATATTGTTGTTGTGAAGAAAAGATACGATTGGATTCGGTGTTATTAGGATCAAGGATCTGACATTGTTAAAATCGCAATCGCTATCTTAGTGAGGTTTATCTAGTACCGATAGAAAGCTAGAGTGGTTGATTCCTTGTCCAATAGAAAAGGAAAACAGTTTAACTTGGACTGACAAAAAGACAAGTAAGAGAATGGTTTTACTCGGACCGATAAAAGACGAGCTTGTAATGGTAATCCCTCGACCGATAGAAGAGAGGTGCAGAGGTTTTGATCTTCATCCTTTTGGAAAAGATACCGAGAGAGAGGACGTAAACACGTTTGGCCGAACCTCTATAAATCCGTGCGTCGTTTAAATTCTGCACTTTATATTTACGCTTCCGCACAACGGCGCAAATACCGATATTGATCCAACAATTGATATCGGAGCGGTACCTCCAATATGCGGCTTAACATCCGAGGAGTCGATCCAAATGGCGTTTCAACTTGCCCCGGTCGAAGGTCTTGCTCTTAACCGACCACCATTTTTCGACGGCTCAAACTTCATGACATGGAAGAAGAAGATGTCGATATTCATTCGAGCCTACAACATCGAGCTTTGGAAAATAATATGTCTTGGTCCGAAAATTCCAACGAATTCCAACGGTACGCTTAAAACTTTCGAAGAATATGACGATTCCGATTGGAAAAATGACCATTACAATTGTAAGACAACTCAACTCCTATATGGATATCATCGTGTGATAGTGCCAAAGAGATTTGGAAAATGCTTGAGGTAACACATGAAGGAACGTCTCAAGCCAAGAAGACAAAAATAAACATGCTCATTCACGAATACGAACTATTCCAAACGAAGGACGATGAATCCATCACAATCATGCTCGACCGATTTTCGGTCATCACAAATGGATTGGCATGTTTTGGAAAACCACTTTCGAGTAGTGAGAAATTAAAGAAGATTCTCCGATCACTACCTCGAGAATGGGATGGTACGGTGACGTGGATAATGGAATCTAAAGATTTAAATAATCTTGATTTTAGTGCTCTCGTTGGTTCACTTATTAACTACGAGATAGTTCTAAAATCTCGGAATGCCAAACCGAAGCCGAAGAAAAGATCAATAGCCATGAAGGCTAAGATGTCAAAATCTAAGGAAGAAATCTCGGTGGACGAAAGCGATGAAAAATCGGCATATTATACCAAAAATATTAATAAGTTCCAACACCTATTAAACCGGAGGAAGCAGGACATCCAAAATGGCGAATCTAAGAAATTCGACAACACTTGTCGATAATGTGGTAAACCAGGCCACTTTGCTAAGAACTATCGTGTAAAAATCAAAGAGGTTTTAATTGCAACATGGAGTGACGAAGATAATCATGATGATTTTCTAAATCAAAATAATCTCGCTCTCATGGCCCGGAGTTCATTCGACGATAGCGACGTCGAAAGCCAAGTAAGTAATTCTTACGATGAAATTTTCGAAGCATTTCAATTATTACATACGGACTATCAAAATGCTTTATCCGAGATTAAATCCCTTAAATCTAAATATATATCTTTGGAAATTGAAAATTCCAAAATTCTTGAAAAGGGGAAATTTGATGAAATCGATCATTCAAAATGTGTTGAAAATGAAAATATTTTAAAGGATGATCTTGTTAAAATTCAAACCGAGCTTAAAAATTTAACGAAGAAATTCTCTCTCGGAAATGAGAAATTTGAAAATATGCTCTCGGTTCAAAAATACACGTTGAACAAACAGGGGTTGGGATTCAAACCGTATTCTAAAAACGAATCCATAAATTTCAAAATACCCCATTGTGAAAAATATTTGAAAACTGAGCATCACATTTCGAATTGCAAAAGCCCACGACGGACGATTAAAGTTAAGAAAATTTGGATTTCTAAAGGAACCACCATCCCAAATATCGTCTATGTTTCAAAAAACAACAACTATAGGTTGGGTCCCCAAAAATTAATTTTTAACTATTGATATTTTACTCAGTGGGAGTATTTTTTTAAAGGGAGATAATATTTTCAGGGGGAGATATACCCTATTCATGCATATTTTATCATATATTCATCAATTGGTATATTTTTTTTACACTTTTTGCTGAATACAAAAAGGGAGAGAAGAAGTTGAATAGGATAAAAAGCGTCATGAAAGAATGACGAGAAAAATAAAAAGTAAAAAGGAGGAGAAAATAATAAAAATCGAAGAAGTCGAAAAGGAGAAAAAGAAAGCATACAAAAAGGGGGAGAAACGAAGAAGTTGAAAAATGAGAAACGAAGAAGTCGAAAATGACAGAAGAAGAAAAGATTGGAGAAACTAACGAAACGATCAAAGCCGAAAACTTTGAAACGTACAAATATATATAATTTTATTTTGCAGGTTTTATCCAATTTAAGGGTTGTTTTGTAATCTTCAAAAAGGGGGAGATTGTTGGAATATTTATTCCACATATTCATAAATAGTGTTTTGATGATTAAGTTGCTAAACAAAACAAAACAACAAAGAGGCGAACCAAAACAACGAAGCAGATGAAGACGCAAAAAGCTGGACAAAATACAAAGATAGTGCACGCTAGACATATAAGTTAGCGCACACTAACGGGTCCCGGATGCAGAAAGACAAGTAAACCTACCTAATAGACTAACGCACGCCAGATATCAAGACTAGCGCACGCTAGATGGTGAAGATAGCGCACGCTACACATGTTGCATAACGCACGCTATCGAAGGTTAATTACCGTTGTGAAGATATTCAAACACTGTATGATGCAAGCAATGACGAAATCATAGCGCACGCTAAGGATGAGGAATAGCGAGCGCTAAGACGTTTGAATTCAAGTAAATCAATTCGTTGGGAAGATTCTGAAGCAAAGTCAAAAAGTATAAACGGATATATGATGCATGCAATGATGCAAGATTAGCGCACGCAACAAGGAAATGTTAGCGCACGCTAACTGTCATGGACAGTAGCCACTGGACTGGAATTACAAATCATTAACGTACGCTACATGGAGTTCATAACATACGCTAAGGCAAAAATGCGCGATAGCGCACGCTAAAAAGAAGAGCTAGCGCACGCTAGCAAGTCAAAAGTCAGCAACGGCTAGTTTGAAGAAGAAGGCTATAAATACCACATCCTTGGTATCAAACCATACAACAACTTCAAGCAATCAAGACATTGATCTGATATCCATATACTTTATATTGTTGTTGTGATATTGAGCTTATATTGTTAGTTTGAGTGTTTATACATTCAACATATACATGAGAGGTAAAAGAAAAGATATGATTGGATTCGGTGTTATTAGGATCAAGGATCTGACATTGTTAGAATCGCAATCGCTATCTTAGTGAGGTTTAACTAGTACCGATAGAAAGCTAGAGTGGTTGATTCCTTGTCCAATAGAAAAGGAAAATGGTTTCACTTGGACCGACAAAAAGACAAGTAAGAGAACGGTTTTACTCGGACCGATAGAAGACGAGCTTGTAACGGTAATCCCTCGACCGATAGAAGAGAGATGCATAGGTTTTGATCTTCATCCTATTGAATAAGATACCGAGAGAGAGGACATAGGCACATTTGTCCGAAGCTCTATAAATCCATGTGCCATTTAAATTCCGCACTTTATATTTACGTTTCCGCACAACGGCGCAAATACCGATATTGCTCCAACACATATCCCCAAGTAGAGATGGGCAGATTGGTGCGCAAAACCAATACCCAACTACCATTTGGATTCTTTTAATGGTTGCCTCTACGAGACCATTTTGTGTATGCACATGGGGAACGGGATGCTCTACATCGATTTCGATGACATGCAGTAGTCATCAAATACTTTAGATGTAAATTCTCCTGTATTATCGAGTCGAGTGGACTTGATAGGATGATCAGGATGGTGAGTCCTAATACGAATGATCTGAGCTATGAGTTTTGCAAATGCAGCATTTCGATTGGAAAGGAGTGCGACATGTGATTATCATGTCGAAGCATCCACCAATACCATAAAGTACCTAAATAGTCCGCATTCTGGGTGGATGGGTCCACAAATATATCCTTATATACGTTTCAAGGATGGAATGTTTGCTTTAGTGTCTTTAGCGTATGAAGGTCTCGCTCCTACTTTTAGGGGTGTTCTTCGGATATCCGAAATTTCAGATAGTAAATATTGGTATCCGAATCACTATCCAAAATTTTAGATATCTGAAATTTTAGATACGGTTTCGGATAACAATGTGAATATCCGAAATATTGTTATTTCAAAAAATTTCAAAAAATTTCTTCAAAAATATAAAGTTGTTAATAAATTAAAAAATATTATTAGAGATTAGAAAACGGTATAAAAACATTAAGATTTTTTATGGAACTTAACTTAAACTTATGGAACTAATTGATTTTTTTTATTTGAAATAATAATAAAAAAATAAAAGTTATATATTTCGGATATCGGATATCCGACACTATCCCAATTCGAATCCGAAAAATCAAATATTTTCAGAAAATATTTCCGGATTTTTGAATCCGATATCGGATACTGGATATTTTTTAACACACCTACCTATTTTAGCTAAACAGCAGGCTTCGCAAAATGAGTGATGTGCTTTTGACATAGTCAATTGCTTAAAAGGGGCATTTCTCTATTTTTTAGACGACATAGCATGATTAACATCAATACTGTTCTTTGTGTTGAATTGTTGCCCTTTTTTCACTCGAAAGAAAGGATGTCCGTGCGAGTTCTTTCGGATACAGATCATCATATCTCGACCGGAATGACCTAGTCTATCATGCCAAAGCCTATATGAGTCATTATCCCAAATTTCATTTATGGTGCCAACATAGGATTCGAATACCCTAATGGTTGTGGTGTACAGTCCACTATTTTGACTCTTAAGTTTTTCTAATATGCGTTTCGTCCACATTCATTCGATGTAATATAAAGGAACTGAATTCCATTCTCACATTGGGTTTTGACATGGAAACCATTCCTACGTATATCTTTAAAGCTGAGTAAGGTTCCAGGGGCCTTAGGTGCGTATAGAGCATTTGTAACTTGGAGAAGAGTGTCGTAGGCAACAAAATCGAGCAGTGCCTCGCCCTTGGATGAGTTGGGAGGACCCAGTCATCGTAGTTACCGAGGATTGACAGGCGACTAGTTTAATGAATAGAAGTTTATTCCTAAGAATTGTGGGTGGTCCCACTATCTACCAAATATTCAAGTTCTCCTCGATTCATTCCTACGAAAAAGAGGGGAGAAAAAAGTTTGAACCATAAACACGCAAGCAATATTATTTCTTCTAAAATAAAGCTAAGAATAAAATGTAAGCAATAATAATATCTTGTTCTAGAAAAAAACAAAGTTGCATCACACCATTACTGAAAATAAAACATTGATAAAATCGTTCTGTGGTAACAGTGACGTATAAATGAGAAAGTAAACATAATGCTGACATTCAGTCATAAAGGGGTGCCTCTAATGACTGTGACACGTATGGCTCAGTGCGATTATCGGTGACTGTGAAATTGACGTCGGGGGACTCGTCGAGAGCATCTTCCTCCATATAGTGAGCTTCCCGTTCTTTGAACTCTCTATATTTCTTGTAATGTGATGCGACTTGCTTGCATGACAGTTCTTGTACCAATGTCCAGCATCTCCATATCGACAGCACGGTTCATTGTCAACTCTGACTTTGGGAGCGACAAGAGGGGTAGGTGCTTTATGATTTTCTTGGCTAGTAGAGCCGGGAGCGCCAAGTCTTCTCATTATATTGAAAAAAAAACCACGTCCTCGACCACTATGCCCTTTACCACGTTGTGGTTTGGGATTCCCATGACCAGTCCCTGTACATTGGGATTTTTTCCACCTTTCACTTTGTCATAATTGGCCTCGGAAATTTTCCTTGTCCCAGCGGGCCTGACATTGTTGCTCACTAGCACTTCATTATGCCTCTTAGCCACTTGCAGTAGGTTGATGAGCTTATTGAACGTAGTGATGCGTTTGTTGTCATACTCCAGTCTATACTGGTTCGCTAGTATAAGGGCTGAAGTAGGGAAGGTTTAAAGGGTTTTCTGAATCATATCATCTTCTGTGATGTCCTTCCCACAAAAATTAAGGCATGCCTTGAGACGGAGCATACCTTTGTTGAAATTGTTGATCTGTTTATAATCAATCAAGCGGATTTCATTCCACTGCACGGTCAACTCTGGGAGAAAAGTATTGTCGATGTTCCCAAAACGGCCTAAGGGCATCCCACGGTTCTTTGGGGGATTTCAACTGAAGATATTCCCATCTTAGGCTGGGGTCGATATGTCGCCTAAGGAATATTAATGTACTAGCTTTGATTTTATTAGACAGTGCTTCGCCTGCCTTTTCAAAGACAGTGGCATTATAGTCCTTAGCGACAAAAGTGGTCTCTACGTCAGAAACCCATATATGGTACTCAAGCCTTTATGAGTTCAAGATGTCAAATTCGGGACGAGTTGGATCAGCCATCTTGAGACAAGAAAAAAAGAAAATGAGTTTTCACAGTATATCATGAGTACTTTTCATGATAAAATTTTCAATAATGAGGAGCGTTATTATTTTTCGGAACCAATATATGGTCAAAAAAATTACTTTCGATGCTATTATCCATGAAAATTCTTTGTCATGATTTAGTATGTGATAGTTAATAGAAAAGATGTCCTCTAGGTTCTACCAATGATGAACCTAATACACATGCCATACCTACCAATGCGTGCAAGGTATACATATAATTATAGATATAATCACATAGTCATAGGAATATATTTATACACGGATATATACATTCAAAGAGGTGTCTTATATCGCAATATATGTTAGTTCGTGTGAATAAATTTTAATCTAATTTGCTTTAAGCAGTTTACTTTGATTTAATAATGCGTCATGCTTTTAATTAATTTAATTAAGCATAAATAAATTTTGGAATATAATATGCAATCAAAAGTGATTAAAATCATGTAAAAATGCATATTGTAGATAGTAGGGTTCGTATCGTGTGACTTACTTCAGGGTCGAGAAAGTTAAAAAAATCCATTTTTTAAATTTGTCGGGTCGGGAAGCAGCGGGTCCGATCGAAGTTAGGACTGGATCGCGGGCCGGTTTGGGCGCTCCTGAGTCTGAACTTGCAAACGGGCTGGACGAGCGGGCCGGAATCTGGAACAGCGGGCCGAGCAGGCTGGATGGGCGGGCCTGGATCAAGTTCCAGTGGGGCTAGACTATGAGGCGCGGGCCGAGGGGAAACGGTGGTTCACGGCGGTGCTGGTCGGGATGGAGGATCCGAGATCCACGGGTAGTGGCGTCAGTTCGCGCGGGCTTGGGATGTAATACCCGGTTGTAATTCAGTCATTATCATTCAGTATTTATCGTTCAGTAATTGTCACTCAGTAAATCTTCACTCATTAATGATCTTTTGTCACTCATATTCAATCATTATATTCATCGTTCAGAGTAATTGTATCGTGTATCAATCGTCATTCATCATCAATCTAGTTGGAGAATCGTGTGGTGTTTATCATCGTTGTCATTTTCATAGTGTGCTGTGTGTGAGGAGTAGCGCACGCTACGTACTCTCTTTAGCGTGCGCTAATTGAGTACAAGTAGCGCACGCTACCTCTCACCACTAGCGCACGCTAGTATGTTTCAAGCAGGCAGTCCAGAAGGCACTGGACTGCAGTTGGGTTATAAGTAACGCACGCTACGAAAGGTAAGTAGCGCGCGCTAGTAGGTTGGAGTAGCGCACGCTATGCATCCGGTATAGCGCGCGCTAAGGACGGATCAGGCAGAGTCCAGTGGCTACTGGACTGCATTGGATAAATGCCTAACGCACGTTATGAGTGGTTTTAGCGTACGCAAACGGTGTAGTAGCGCACGCTAAATATTGTGTGTAGCGTGCGCTACCGAGATCAGATCAGAGAACAGGAGGTTCTGGACTCCAGTACTGGGCATCAGATAATTCGTTAGCGCACGCTAACATTTTGGGGTTAGCGCACGCTAAGTGTTCAACCGTAGCGCACGCTACAAAAAGGTACGTAGCGCGCGCTACCGTTTTCGGACAGTGAGTACTGGATTACCCAAAACACCTGTTAGCGCACGCTAAGAACTGGGGCTAGCGCGCGCTAAACTGGGATTTCTATAAATAGGTCAGTTCAGCCCTTACTTCGTCATTTTCATTTCTCACTTCGTTTTTGGGCGATTCCGGGAGATTTTGGACGATTTGGAGAGTGTTCTTCGAGCTACTATCACCTATCATCATCTTCAAGTCTTTGAGTTGGATTAATCATCATTTCATCATCTTCAACATCATAATCAAGGTAATCACCTCTTGAATCTAGAAATTCGGAGTTCAAGTGTTTTATTTCCGATCTATTCATGTGGGCTCGATATTATGTTGGAATGCCTTAGATGCCATTGATATTGTTTTGCTATTGATATTATGTTGTTGTAATCTTGAATTGTGGATTCGTATTGGATTATTGATGCCATTGATATTGTTTTGCTGGTTTGAATCAATCTTTTAAGGAGTTGGTTTCGATAAATTGGGATTGGTTGTAACCAACGGGAAGGATGTTTACTACGTATTCGTTAGAGTGCATTTTTAAGTTTGGATATTGTTATCGACGTTTGAGTTGGTTATAATCGTGGTTGATATGTATATTGAGCGTTTGTTGGTAATTGTCATTCAAGGTTGTTCGAGCGACCGACATTTCATTTAGGACGTTGTTCGTGGAAGGACATTCTTCACCGGTTGAGTAAGTTAATTCTTACTCGGTTAAAAGGATTTTCATTCCTTTCGTTGTTGTTCATTCATAATCATAATTCATTCATAATGTATTAACCGTAATGAGACTTGTAATTGTCAATTAATCACTTCATTCACTAGGAACTACGGTCCAATCATCTTATTGAGCTATCATTCATTTCACTATCATTTCATCTCGGTGAGTCATTCTTGACTTTGTCGGATTGTTATTCATTATTATCCTTCATGGTCATTCTTGTTCATATGACCTTCTGGGTTCATATTGCGCGGCCGGGTGTGGATGTCTGGGATTTTTAGTTGGGCACGTGATGGTCATGTGTTGGGTTCACCGACACATTGGACCGTGCACACGGTAATGTACCTCCGTGAGACTAATTAGGTACAATGGCGGGTGTGTCCTGACATCCGTCTTGTGCACGTGCACATTCCATTACGGGTGTACTATGATGCCTCTCTTCAGCTTCATTTCATAATTAAGTTATATCATGTTTGTGTTTATTCAACTCTTGAAGATTGTTGTTCTGTGTAACTGACCCCGTTGGGGAATATTGTTTTCAGGTCATGGCAAGGCTAAGGCACGGGAAGAGAACGTTGACGGCGAGGAGTCCCAGTGATACTAGTAGGGGGCCCAGTCCTTTTCATTCACTCATGTTGTTATCACTTTATTTCCGCTGCAGATTTCCATTTGGATATTGAGTTCTTTCAGTGTTGTATATTTTATCTCCATATAAAATATACTTGTATTCGGTTAATATCTTGGGTGTGTTGTAATAAAACTCCTCATCGGAGTGATTTCTAATATATTGTGGTTCGGTACTACAATTATATTATTTAATTCATTAATTTTCATTCGCCTGTTGGGTCCCAGTCGGGGTCCACGGCACTGTAATATCCGCCTAATTTGGGGTGTTACAGATTTGGTATCGGAGCATGGTTTTCAATACTACCTTCCGAGTCATGTCTCATATGAAATCATCGTTCATCAGACTAGTATCATTGGACTTTCGCGTCACGTGTGACCTGTGCAAGAGCCGAGCCCCTCAGACCAAAGAACAGTAAGATTTCTGACGCCATGGTATAATTTCTAGCAATAGAATCACTCATTCATCATTCAACAGTCAACAATCCTCTTCATCATTTTCATTTTTGATCAAGTCGATCATGTTAATTCATTAATCACTCAGTTCATTTCATTGTTCAGTTGTTGATCTTGAGGATCATATCATTAATCTTGTTAACTTGTTCAAGATAATCATTTCAAGAATTTCATCAGATAATCACGTCACTTCAGTTGATCATTCATGTAATCATTGTGTTTGAACGCGTATGCTCATTTTCATCATTTCATAACGTAATCATAATGTGTTATTCATGCGAGATATATAATCATCTTATGACTTTCCACTTCAGTATGGAAAGAGCTGGCAGAGGACGCGGGGGAAGAGGTCGTGGTGCGGGCCGAAACCCGAGAGCTCGTGTGAATACACGCGCTAATGCTAGGAATAGTGATAACTCATCGAGCAGTGACGCTGCTACTCACTCACCTGGACGTAATCATTCACTATCAGGGAGTCGTACCCGGGACACAACTCAGTCATAGGGTGTTCGGGTTGATCCACTCACTTTTATGTATGGCATGATGGCCCAAATGACTCAGATGGCACAACTAATGGAAATAATGCATAACTCAACTACTCAAAATCAGCAGGCTCCTCCACCGCCACCTCAGAGACAAGAGAGGGGTGTGAGCAGTATCATTGGTGACATCTCTCGCCAGAGGCCACCTACCTTCGAGGGCTCATCTGAGCCGGCGGATATCATTCACTGGCTTGAACATTTGAGAAACTGTTTGCTATGGTGGACTGTCCTGAGGGACACAAAGTTTCAGTTGCGGCTTACTATCTTGGTAAGGGCGCACATTCATGGTGGTTATCGCTGAAGCCCACCGACGGAGCTTGTACATGGGAACAATTCAGGACTCTCATGATGGAGAGGTATTATCCGGCCCCACTCAGGGAGGCCAAGTTGTCAGAATTACTCACTCCCGACCTTTCAACGGACGATGATGTTCTCGCCATTGCCGAGAAGTTCCAGGAACTTCTTCCTTTCGCCTCATCTATCATTCATTCAGAGGCGGACAAAATCAAGTATTTCAGCAAGAGGCTGAAACCCCGTATGCGAATGCAGTTGCTTAACCACAATTGCACCACTCTGGCCGAATTCATTGAGAAAGCTCTTACTTATGAGCTTACTGCTAAGGAAATTGCCAAGTAGCAACCTTTATATGCTGGCAAGAAGACTAAAAATCGCAATTAGTCTGACGGCAGTCAGGCCACTTTCAAGAAACCACGTGCGGGCTCTACTTTTTCTGAGCGACCCCTTATGGCGCCTAAACCCGCGGAATCTCAGTCACTAGCGGCCAGTTCGGCCATCACCTGTTTCAACTGTGAAGAATAGGGTCATTTCAGCACCAAGTGTCCGAGGCAGACTGTCACATGCCATAACTGTGGGATTACTGGGCATAAGGCCCGTTTTTTCCGAAGAGACTCTAAACCTATTCCGGCGTCATCTCAGGCCCCGAGACATTCAGCGGTGCAGAATCAGGCCACTCAGTCTGCGTCTTTCAAGACGACAGGAGCTAACAAAGGCGGAGCCAAGAGCTATCAGACGGGAGCATCCGGTTCGGGGGCCGGCAAGCACCGAATTTATGAGATGAAGAAGACCGACGATCCAGAGGCCCGAATGATCTCAAGTACACTCGATATTCTATCTCAACCTGTGTGTACCCTTTTTGATACTGGTGCATCGCATTCATTCATTTCCGAGTCATACTTGAGTAGACTACGTCTGGGTAGTGCTACTAGTTGTGAGCCTTATGTCATTGGTCTACCTGATGGTAGAAAAATTATCGGGAATCATGAGATTAAGGATTGTCCGACTCAGCTTCATGGCTGTGATTGGTTAGCGGACTTAATCGTGGTGGATTTACCGAGAGACGACGTCATCTTGGGTATTGATTGGATGGATCGTCACGATGCCGTTATTAGTGTCCGTAAGCGTATGGTCACTATCATTTCTGACGATGGGATCGAATGTGTTTTTCAGGGAGGTAATCCCAGTTGTTCTGGGAGAGTCATTAACTTAAGAGTTAATTACATAAATCGTCCTTGTGGTTTGTCGGATTTCACAGATTTAGTCCCTATACTTTTTTTTCAGCGGGTCATGTCCTTGTGGTTTTTGATCCGTTACGGATTTAGTCCTTGTGGTTTGTCGGGTTTCACAGGTTTAGTCCCTATACTTTTTTTCAGCGGGTCATGTCCTTGTGGTTTTTGATCCGTTACGAGTTTAGTCCTTTGACCAATAATTCTGTTAGTTGATCGTTAATTTGAAGGGTATTTTCGTCTTTTTATATTTTTATTATTATTATTATTTGAGTACGTTGTAATTAGCTCTCTATTTTATGATGATTATTATTATTAATAATAAAATTTTATTTTATTATTATTATTTGAGTACATTGTAATTAGCTCTTTATTTTATTTATTTATTTTATTTTTTGTTTTTTATTACTTTTTCTTTATCATTTTTGTAACTTTTTTATCTTTTTTTTCTTAATTTTCGATTTTTCAATTTCGGTTTTTATATTATATTGGTTTGATTTCAATTTCTTTTTCAGCATTTTTTCAATTTTAATTTACCAATAAATAAACTAGTTAGTTATGAACCATCATAACTCTTAACTTATTTCGTAGTTATTTTGATTTTAATAAATAAAAAAGTAGTAAAATATAGAAATTATCTTTTCCAACAATATTTTTCCAATGCGATTAATAGTACCATAATATCTAACAATTCAAAATAACCAAAAAAAATGGTTGATTTTGTGCTTGGTTGGTGCGTGCTGCTACTCATATCTTTAGCAGGATTAACTGTGCTATATCTAGAGGAGTGGGGGCCCAGATAGTATCTCGGCTTCCGACTAATTTCTTGTAAATCCTATAAATTTCTAATAAAGTGATGTTATAATAATAAAAATTATAATAATAATAATAATAATAATAATAATAATCTGAAATTTCAACCACAAGGACGAAATCTGCAATTCGACCAAATCATAGGGACGATTTTTGCAACATACTCAAATAATAAGGACATGACCCGCTGAAAAAAAAGTATAGGGACTAAACCTGTGAAACCCGACAAACCACAAGGACTAAACCCGTAACGGATCAAAAACCACAAGGACATGACCCGATGGAAAAAAAGTATAGGGAGTAAACCTGTGAAACCCGATAAACCACAAGGACTATTTATGTAATTTACTCTTAACTTAATGAAAGCAGTGAGGTTACTCAATCAGGGGTGTGTCGGTTATTGGTGCTATATGACCAAGACCGAGGAACCATCAGTAATGTTGACGGATATTCCTGTGGTGAGAGAATATGACGATGTATTTCCAGACGAGTTACCTGGTTTGCCTCCACAGAGAGATGTGGAATTCACGATTGAGTTGGAGCCCGGTAGGTCCCCTATTTCGAAAGCACCGTAATGGATGGCCCCGACCGAAATGCAGGAGTTGAAGAATCAAATAGAGGATCTGACCGAGAAGGGTTATATTCGACCGAGTGCGTCCCCGTGGGGAGCACCAATGTTACTTGTCAAGAAGAAAGATGGTTCGTTCCGCTTGTGTATTGATTACCGGGAATTGAACCGGGTGACGATCAAGAATAAGTATCCTCTACCCCGTATAGATGATCTTTTGGATCAACTTCAGGGAGCTTTAGTATTTTCCAAGATCGACTTAAGATCTGGATATCATCAGTTGCGGATTCGAGAGTCGGATATCGCAAGGACGGCGTTCCGAACACGCTATGGTCATTATGAGTTTATGGTTATGCCGTTTGGGTTGACTAATGCACCTGTGGTATTCATGGAGTTAATGAATCGGGTTTTCATCGACTATTTGGATCAGTTCGTGGTTGTCATTATTGATGACATTTTAATTTATTCTCATGACCGGGAGGAGCAGGAGTTTCACCTTCATCAGGTGCTCGACGTGTTGAGACGAGAGCAACTTTTTGGAAAGTTTTCCAAATGTGAGTTCTGGATGTAACACCCCCAAGTTATTCAGGGATATTACAGCGCCGTAAGCCCCGCCGTGGGACCCACAAGGCTAAACATACGCGGAACCATAATCTTTGACTGATAAGGTCTACACACATTGGGATGAAAAACAATACAAAGGTATTCGAAATATAACCAATGTACTTACAAACATCACAACTCAATTCAATACTTCGGCAAACACAGGCCGGAACATCAAGGAAAAAGGAAAACAATACTCGAGTATTCAATAGCCAATCCAGTACAACAACACTGAACGGGGATTTCCAAAGAAATAAAGCGGAAGAAAGACACGATCACACTTGCCCACCATCTTTATGCCGACCCGATACACCGCCCGTCCGCTCTCCGGAACTCGAAATACATGAAACGTATTTCCCCCATAAAGGGGTTAGCCGTCGAATAGCTAGTGCAAGTATAACAATATGAAACATAATACTTCTCGACAATAAAGTAAATGTAATCCGTCAATTCATCAATATCCGTCAATTCATCAATTTAAGACTAGTATTCCGGAATAACTAAAATCTCAAGACGTATGTGAATGCCGTAGAAACGGTTCGTTCATATCAACCATGGAATCGCACCAGAGGCTACGAAACCCTCAGAGGACCATAGGCCCGTCCCGGAGTGGCTAGAAATAATCATACCATCAATATTTCATACTTTCAAAGTCGAGAACGTACAATCATAAATGTATACTTGCCTTTGAGACATCGGGAAATCGAACGGAGGAAAGGTATGAGTTCGGTAGGTCCGAGAACGCGCTTCCGGCACCTAAACAATTCGCAAGGAATATGACAATTAATTATCCATACTCAAATTACACGAATAGACTCCCGAAACTCGTCTACGATTCCAGAAAATATACGAGTGGATAACTAAAGGTTGGGAAATCGCCCAAACTCTCACAAGTCCGAAAACGGCACAATCTAACCCGTAAAATCGGAAGAAAACACTCATACGGTATAGATATATATCAAAATCTCAAGGTTCTCAAGCTTCAATCGGACAAAACGGAAGAATCTACGAAAACCCCCAAAATCCAACATAAAATTCAAAGTGTTCTTGAATAATCTTTCAATAATCCGGTGAATACTCAAACATGTCCATAATCACGCATATATCACACCATACACCATGATTTAATCGTCCAAAACGTCAATACCCACACAAAATCGAGAAGTCAAGATGTCGAAGGAATTACCTCTTGAATATCCAAGCTTTATGATCCAAGGAACACGCGTTAGATCGATTATCCGGGCTTCACGATCGAAAGGAGATGAAGAAAATCAAACACCCAAATGATTTGTGAAGGAAAAACCCTCCCTCAAGCTTACTCTATCGGTTGAAGGTGAAGAAAAGGGGGAGAAATGGCTGAAATGCTGAAAAAAAACGAATTTAAGGGAGTTGACTGCCTGCCGGACACGGCCCGTGCCGATCGGCACGGTCGTGTCGCACAGCTGGCCGACAGCTGGCCGACAGGGACTCGACCGTGTCCTGCTTGACACGGTCGCGGCGCGGAGGGCCTGCCGATAGTGACCCGTCCGACAGCGACTCGGCATGACTCGACCGTGTCCTGGGACACGGTCGGGCGTATCGGCAGTCAGTTCTGGCTTATCCGGAAGAGTACGGCACGGGCCGTGTCGGACGACACGGCCGAGTTCGGTCGGCAGAAACTTCGGCATTTCCGGACGAGTACGGCACGGGCCGTGTCGGACGACACGGTCGAGTTCGGCCGGCAGTGATCGGCCAATAACGAGCGGGTGAGCTAAAACGACCATAACTCTCTCGTCCGGACTCCGATTGACTCACCGTTTGAACCATTGGAAAGCTAACTCGATGCTCTATAATATTGCAAAGATTTAGAATTTTTGGAGTTACCAAAAATTAATGGTGATCTAATAAAGTCGAACTCATAAGAGGAAAGTTGAAACGATGAACAATAACGATACACAACTCGAAGTTTTTCCGAACGGTGAACACGGCTGAATGAACATGATTGATGAATGATTATAAATGTGTGAAAATCCACTGAGTGACAATCACCGAATGAAATTACTGAATGATAATGACGGAATTACAACCGGATATTACATTCTCCCCTTCTAAAAATAAGTTTCGTCCCGAAACTTAAGAAATAAATAGTTCGGGGTATTCAACTCGCATCTTCTCTTCCGTCTCCCAAGTCGCCTCTTCGACTCCATGCCTCGACCATTGTACTTTAACCAGTGGAATGGTCTTATGCCGAAGTTGTTTCTCACGGCGCTCAAGAATCTTCATGGGTTTCTCCGGAAAGGTAATATCCTCGGCTACGTCAATCTCACTGTAGTCGATAATGTGGCTCGGATCCGGTACGTACTTCCTCAACTGGGACACATGGAAAACACTATGGACGTGACTCAAAGCTGGAGGCAACGCCAAGAGATAAACAAAATATCCAAATCTGTCCAAAATCACGAAACGTCCGATATACATTGTACAGAGTTTACCCATTTTCCCGAAGCGTAAAAATCATCTGGAAGTAGATACTTTGAGCAAGACGTGATCCCCACTTCAAACTCCAAGGGTCGACGACGAGTATCGCGTAATATTTCGACGACTGCAGGCGGTCGGTAGTCGATCTCTGTTAATAGAAATCTTTTCGTTGGTCTCCAATAACATATCCGGTTCCGTCCCAACTAGCTCAGAAGCCTCGTCCCAACATAATGGCGACCTACATCGCCTACCATAGAGTGCCTCGAAGGGTGCCATTTTGATCGACGCATGCCAACTATTATTGTAAGCAAACTCGATCAACGACAAGTGAAGCTCCCAATCATTACTCCAATCCAAGGCACAAGCCCGTAACATATCTTCCAATGTCCGAATCGTCCTCTCTCGTCTCGACCGTCCGACCGAGGATGAAAGGAAGTGCTCAATCTCAACTCCGTACCCAGCCTCGATGAACGGCTGCCAAAATGCGATACGAACCGGCCGTCTCGATCGAAACAATGGTCTTGGGGTACCGTGTAACCTCACGATCTCGGCGATAAAGGTTCGAGCCAATCTATCCGGTCCCCAAGTATCCTTAATACCCAAGAACTGCAAGACTTGGTCAACCGATCGACAATTACCCAAATCATATTCATTCCATCCGAGTTCTCGGCATGCGATGATGAAATCCATCGAGATGTCTTCCCACTTCCACTCGGGAATGGGGAGTGGTTTCAACAATCCCCGGGTCGTTGATGTTCGATCTTGACTTGTTGACACGTCAAGCACCGTAGTACAAACTCCGTAACATCCTTCTTCATGTTATTCCACCAAAAATTGCGCTTCAAATCTTTGTACATCTTACTCGCTCCGGGGTGGATTGAGTAAGGTGTAGCATGAGCTTCTCGGAGAATCCTCCGTCTCAATTCCAAATCATTCTAACGCAAAGCCCGCCCTGAAATCTCAAAATACTATCCTCGTGTACCATAAAGCCTGGAGCTTTTCCTTTAATTACATCTTCCTTCGCTTGAGAAATCATCGGGTCACTCCACTGTTTCCCTTTGATATCATCAACCAAGGACGAAGTAATTTCGAGAGTACACAATTGTCCCTGTACTCGCTGAAGCCACACTTCGATCCCTTGTTCAATTAAATCCTGACGAATCTTCGTCCGAGACGTAAGAACCTCAAGCATTTGAAGAGATGCCGATTTGCGGCTCAAAGCATCCGCAACGACATTGGCTTTTCCGGGGTGGTAAAGAATCTCCAAATCATAATCCTTTATCAATTCTAACCAACGTCTCGCCTCATATTTAGATCCTTCCGATCGAAAATATATTTCGCTCTTGTGATCGGTATAAATCCGACACGGTGAATCGCACAAATAATGCCGCCAAATCTTGAGTGCGAAGACAATTGCGGCCAACTCTAAATCGTGAGTAGGATAATTCATCTCATAAGGCTTTAATTGTCGAGACGCAAAAGCTATCGTCTTATCATGCCGCATAAGAACACAAACCTGTGCCTTGACCAAGCGTCACTATAAACCGTAAAGCCTTCGCTACCATGTGGTAAAGTTAGAATCGGCCTGAAGTTAATCGTCTCTTTAGTTCATCAAGCTCGTTGTCTCTCATCTGTCCAAATAAACTTTTCGGTCTTACGAGTAATTTCGTAAGCGGTCGAGCGAGTTTCGAGAACCCTCGACAAACCGACGGTAATACCCGGCCAAGGCCCAAAAAGTGCGAACCTCCTTAACATTTTTAGGCGGTGTCCATTTAATCTGCCTCGATCTTCTGCGGGTCTACACGAACCCCTTGGTGAAATCACATGGCCGAGAAACATAACTTCTTCCAACCAAAACTCACATTTCGAGAATTTTGCATAGAGGTGCTCGGTTCTCAAAATGTCTAAGACCAAACGCAAGTGCCGGGCATGTTCCTCCTTATCTCGAGAATAGATCAAGATGTCATCAATAAAGACGAATACACACTGCCGAGGTACTCGATGAATATTTTATTCATTAATTGCATGAATACCGCCGCGCATTCACAACCCAAAAGGCATAACTACAAATTCGTAATGCCCATATCTCGTCCGAAACGCCGTCTTCGGAACGTCGGACTCCCTCACCCTGAGTTGATAATACCCGGATCTTAAATCAATCTTCGAGAAAACCGCAGCTCCTTGCAATTGATCAAATAGATCGTCTATACGAGGCAAAGGATATTTATTCTTGATGGTTACTTTATTCAGCTCACGGTAGTCAATGCACAAACGTAGTGAACCATCCTTCTTCCTGACGAAAAGAACGGGCGCGCCCCAAGGCGAAGCGCTCGGTCTGATGTACCCTTTTTCCAAAAGTTCTCCCAACTGAGTCTTCAATTCCTGCATCTCAGAAGATGCCATCCGATAAGGTGCTTTAGAAATCGGGGCCGCATCCGTCTCTAAATCCACGGAAAAATCTATCTCTCGATCTGGCGGTAATCCCGGGAGATCATCCGGAAAAACATCAGGATACTCATTAACGACCGTAATTGAAGAGAAATCGACTTCAATTCCTTCCGTTTTCAACGCATAACACCAATAGCCCGTACAACCTTTATTCAAAAGTTTTACGGCCTTCATAGAACTGATAAGTAATTTGGATTGGCCCAACTTACGTCCCAAAAACGAGTACTCTGATCCGTCTTTAGTCATCATGGTGATAACTTTGGTACGGTAATTCATAATCGCCTGGTGATTATTAAGCCAATCCTCGCCGAGGATTACGTCCTCGCCTTCCATATCAACTACAATTAAATTCGATAACCAATCCATACCGGATATAATCACCGGAAAATCTCTAATCTCCCGGTTTCCCACGATTATATCCCTGCTCGGCAGTCTCACGGTGAAGGGATCGCAAACAGTCAGACAAGTTATATTCAAACGGCGTACACACTCCAAAGAAATAAAAGAATGTGTAGCACCCGAATCAAAAAGCACACGGACTGGATAAGATAAAATATGGATGGTACCTGAAGCCACCGCCGCGTCGGGCTCGTCTGTTCGACGCATCTCATAAACTCGTGGTTGTATCGAACCGACGCTAGAGTTCCCCCCTCCAGCGTTCTGACCCGTCCGGCCCCGCCAAAATTCTCGCCGAGGTTGACCGGTGAGGCGAAGCCGAGTGTCCAAAGTCCGATTCGGCTCGGAACAATAAGTCGCTCTATGTCCCATCTGTCCGCACGTGTGACCCTTCAACGGGGGAAAGTGGCAGTCCAAATTAATATGGCCGGAACGGCCTCAATTATAGCAAGTCACCGCGCGATTTGAGGTACCCGAAGTGGGACGGTATCCCCTCTTCCCTTTATTAGAACGTGACGACCGTTCGGCAAAACGCTTAGTCGTCTGTGACTTCTGAAAGTGGCCACCCTTAGAGCGAGAAAAATTTCCCCGACTTTCGCTTCTTCGGTTCTTCAACGGTATCATTGTCGGGGCTCAACATATCATGGGCTAAAGCTCGTCCCGATACTCTTTCAAGGTGGTGCAAGCAAATCCGCCATGTACCGTAAGTCTAAATTCATCCGCATATCAAAATAACGGATCTTATCGCGCTGTTACGTACTTGATCCTTTACATGGATTAATTATTGGTTATACTCCACGATCGCTGCGAAACGGAATATCTTGTGGTTTAGCCTCGAAGAAGGCTCGGATTCGCTCTCTCGCACCGGCCAAGGACAAAACTCGGCCTCCAAGAGCTCCTTAAATTCATCCCATGAGGCAATACGATCCCGTGGCTTGATGACCTTCCACTGTAGCGGCCTCCTTAGTGAGGAAATCTTGGGCAATCGGTACTTTCCTCACCTCGGGCAATCAACCGCCTCGAAAATCTTTTCCAATTCTGCTAGCCAATCCTCCCAGCTTAACGGGTCTGTGGCACCGCCAAACTGTGGAGGGTGCATACGGATTACGTTCTGAAGCAGAGCATCCGTGTTTGGGTTCGGGTTATTCAGCTGAACAGTTTGGGCCAAAATAGTCATCTGAGTAGCCAATTGTTGAAGTGCATTCGCCACTCCAACGTCTGCGTTGTTCCGACCATCCGACGGGTCGTGGCCGACTCTCAGTATCGGGATGCACCGAGTTCGACAAATGGGGTTGGTCGACCCGCAATCAATCGATGGAAACGGCCGCGCCACGACCTCTTCCTCGCCCACGGCCACGACCACGGCCACGGCCCCTACCAGCTGACATACTGAAGAACACACAAGTCACGTAAGCACAATTCAATCACGCATCAACAAAGTGTCCGATTCTCAAGAATACCGATAAAAGGAAGCAAAACGAATAAGGAAACAACAGAAGAGTGAGAGGTCTTACAAGTACCGGTCGCACTGTGATGATGGCAGAGTAGTGATACTGTGGACAATTAACGACTCGATCGACCCAAAAGACCGACAGCCTAGGTATCCATAGACCTAAGCTCTGATACCATATTCTGTAACACCCCCAAGTTATTCAGGGATATTACAGCGCCGTAAGCCCCGCCGTGGGACCCACAAGGCTAAACATACGCGGAACCATAATCTTTGACCGATAAGGTCTACACACATTGGGATGAAAGACAATACAAAGGTATTCGAAATATAACCAATGTACTTACAAACATCACAACTCAATTCAATACTTCGGCAAACACAGGCCGGAACATCAAGGAAAAAGGAAAACAATACTCGAGTATTCAATAGCCAATCCAGTACAACAACACTGAACGGGGATTTCCAAAGAAATAAAACTGGAAGAAAGACACAGTATCACACTTGCCCACCATCTTTATGCCGACCCGATACCTACCCGTCCGCTCTCCTGGAACCTGAAATACATGAAACGTATTTCCCCCATAAAGGGGTTAGCCGTCGAATAGCTAGTGCAAGTATAACAATATGAAACATAATACTTCTCGACAATAAAGTAAATGTAATCCGTCAATTCATCAATATCCGTCAATTCATCAATTTAAGACTAGTATTCCGGAATAACTAAAATCTCAAGACGTATGTGAATGCCGTAGAAACGGTTCGTTCATATCATACGCCGTTACATGTAGGAATGCCGTCAAACGGTTCGCTCATTACATGCCAACATTATTTCATATGAATGTCGAGAAACGGTTCGCTCATATCAACCATGGAATCGCACTGAGGCTACGAAACCCTCGAGAGGACCATAGGCCCGTCCGGAGTGGCTAGAAATAATCATACCATCAATATTTCATACTTTCAAAGTCGAGAACGTACAATCATAAATGTATACTTGCCTTTGAGACATCGGGAAATCGAACGGAGGAAAGGTATGAGTTCGGTAGGTCCGAGAACGCTTCCGCACCTAAACGATTCGCAAGGAATATGACAATTAATTATCCATACTCAAATTACACGAATAGACTCCAAACTCGTCTACGATTCCGAAAAATATACGAGTGGATAACTAAAGGTTGGGAAATCGCCCAAACTCTCACAAGTCCGAAACGGCACAATCTAACCCGTAAAATCGTACGAAAACACTCATCAGGTATAGAGATATATCAAAATCTCAAGGTTCTCAAGCTTCATTCTGACAAAACCGAAGAATCTACGAAAACCCCAAAAATCCAACATAAAATTAAAAGAGTTCTTGAATAATCTTTCAATAATCCGTGAATACTCAAACATGTCCATAATCACGCTTATATCTCACCATACACTATGATGTAATCGTCCAAAACGTCAATACCTACACAAAATCGAGAAGTCAAGATGTCGAAGGAATTACCTCTTGAATATCCAAGCTTTATGATCCAAGGAACACGCGTTAGATCGATTATCCGGGCTTCACGATCGAAAGGAGATGAAGAAAATCAAACACCCAAATGATTTGTGAAGGAAAAACCCTCCTCAAGCTTACTCTATCGGTTGAAGGTGAAGAAAAGGGGAGAAATGGTGAAATCTTGAAAAAACGAATTTAAGGGAGTCGATGCTGCCGACACGGCCGTGCCGATCGGCACGGCCGTGTCACCGGGCCGACACCGGCCGACAGGACTCGACCGTGTCCTTCTTGACACGGTCGCGCGCGGAGGGCTCGCCGATAGTGACCCGTCCGACGGCTGACTTCGGATGACTCGACCGTGTCCCGGGACACGGCCGGGCGTATCAGCGATCGATTCGCTTATCCGGAAGAGTACGGCACGGCCGTGTCGGACGACACGGCCGAGTTCGGTCGGCGAAACTTCGGCATTTCCGGACGAGTACGGCACGGGCCGTGTCGGACGACACGGTCGAGTTCGGCCGGCAGTGATCGGCCAATAACGAGCGGGTGAGCTAAAACGACCATAACTCTCTCGTCCGGACTCCGATTGACTCACCGTTTGAACCATTGGAAAGATAACTCGATGCTCTATAATATTGCAAAGATTTAGAATTTTTGGAGTTACCAAAAATTAATGGTGATCTAATAAAGTCAAACTCATAAGAGGAAAGTTGAAACGATGAACAATAACGATACACAACTCGAAGTTTTTCCGAACGGTGAACACGGCTGAATGAACATGATTGATGAATGATTATAAATGTGTGAAAATCCACTGAGTGACAATCACCGAATGAAATTACTGAATGATAATGACGGAATTACAACCGGATATTACACTGGATGTCCGAAGTGACGTTTCTCGGACATGTAATTTCATCAGACGGAGTTTGTGTCGACCCTCAAAAGACGGAGGCAATCCGAGATTGGCTACCTCCGAAGAATATTAAGGAAATCCGAAGTTTCCTCGGATTAGCGGGTTATTATCGGCGATTTGTGGAGGGATTTTCTAAAATCGCTCAACCCATGACGAACTTGTTACGGAAGGATAAGAAATACACGTGGTCCGACACGTGTCAACAGAGTTTTGAGGAACTCAAGAGCCGGTTAACTTCAGCACCTGTCCTTTCTTTACTGCAAGGGACGGAAGGATTTGTGGTTTATAGTGATGCGTCCGGACAGGGTCTTGGATGTGTACTAATGCAGAACGGTAGAGTTATTGCTTATGCCTCGCGGCAATTAAGACCTTACGAGGTTAATTATCCGACCCACGACCTGGAGCTAGCAGCCGTGGTGTTCGCATTGAAGATTTGGCGTCATTATCTTTATGGCGTTACCTGTCAGATATTCACCGATCAAAAGAGTTTAAAGTATATATTCACTCAGAAGGAGTTAAATATGAGACAGAGACGGTGGTTAGAACTAATCAAAGATTATGATACTGAGATACTTTACCACCCGGGCAAGGCGAACGTTGTCACCGACGCCTTGAGTCGTAAGTCCGTTCAGGAGCACATGCTTGCTCGTTTAACAGTTCAGAAGGAACTTCAGCAGGAATTTCTGAGACCCGAGATCGAGGTCTGGTTGCAACGAGTACAAGAGCAGATTTGTACGTTAGAGATTTCCTCGCCACTTGAGGAGGCGATCAGGGAGAATCAGGGTTCTGACCCATTTTTGTTACGCATTCGAGATGATGTGACTCGGGGGAAAGCCCCCGGGTTTGTGGTCCACGAGGATGGACTTTTGCGATTTAAGAATCGGTTATGCGTACCGGCGAATGACGAGTTGAAAAACTCGATTTTGAGAGAAGCTCACGCTACCCCTTATTCCGTTCATCCGGGGTCTAGCAAGATGTATAAAGACTTGAAATAAAATTACTGGTGGAGTAATATGAAGCGAAAAGTTGCGGAATTTGTTTCAAGATGTTTAACCTGTCAGCAAGTCAAGATAGAACATCAGCGACCGGCGGGTATGCTGAAACCTCTCCCTATTCCAGAGTGGAAGTGGGAAGATATTTCAATGGACTTCATCACGAGTTTGCCGACGAGTCGTCGTGGCATGAATTCAATCTGGGTAATTGTGGACCGCTTAACCAAATCAGCTCATTTCCTTGAAATTAAGGATATGTGGGGTCCCGAGAGACTTGCCCAGTTATTCATCAAAGAGATAGTGAGATTGCACGGTACTCCTAAAAGTATCGTTTCCGATCGTGACGGACGATTCGTGTATCATTTTTGGAAATCAGTTCATCGTGCTATGGGAACTCAGCTTAATCTCAGTACAGCTTTTCATCCTCAGTCCGACGGACAATCAGAGAGGACTATTCAGACTTTGGAGGACATGTTGAGGGCATGTGTTCTCGATTGGAAAGATGATTGGGAAGCCCAACTACCGTTGATCGAGTTCACGTACAATAATAGTTGGCATGCTTCGATTAAGATGGCACCTTACGAGGCCTTGTACGGTTGTCGTTGTCGATCTCCTTTGTGTTGGGATGACTTATCAGAATCAATCGGCACCGAACCCGATATGCTTATAGCCGCCCGTGAGAAGGTAGCTTTGATCAGGAGTCGTTTGTTGACCGCTCAGAGTCGACAGAAATCTTATGCAGATAACCGTCGTCGGCCTTTAGAGTTCAAGATAGGTGACCATGTTTTGGTCAAGGTATCCCCGAGTCGTGGTATCTTCCGTTTTGGGAAGAGGGGAAAGTTGAGTCCGAGATTCATTGGACCGTTTGAGATTTTGGATCGAGTAGGCGAGCTAGCTTATCGATTGGCCTTACCTCCGGCGTTGAGCCGAATTCATAATGTGTTTCACGTCTCTCAGTTGCGGAAGTATGTTGCCGACCCGAGTCCCATACTTCAGTTCGACGAAATCGAGATCGATGATGATCATTCATACGAGGAGCGTCATGTACGAGTCTTAGAGCGGCGAATCAAACAGTTGAGGAACAAGTCGATTCCTTTGGTTAAAATTCAGTGGTCTAGACACTGAGTCGAAGAGGCTACTTGGGAAACCGAGGATAGTATGCGGGGGAGTTATCCCGAGTTGTTTGACCCTTAGTTTCAGGGACGAAACTCTTTTAAGGGGGGTGTATGTAATACCCGGTTGTAATTCAGTCATTATCATTCACGTTCAGTAATTGTCACTCAATAAATTTTCACTCATTAATGATCTTTTGTCACTCATATTCAATCATTATATTAATCGTTCAGAGTAATTGTATCGTGTATCAATCGTCATTCATCATCAATCTAGTTGGAGAATCGTGTGGTGTTTATCATCGTTGTCATTTTCATAGTGTGCTGTGTGTGAGGAGTAGCGCACGCTACGTACTCTCTTTAGCGTGCGCTAATTGAGTACAAGTACCGCACGCTACCTCTCAACACTAGCGCACGCTAGTATGTTTCAAGCAGGCAGTCCAGAAGGCACTGGACTGCAGTTGGGTTATAAGTAGCGCACGCTACGAAAGGTAAGTAGCGCGCGCTAGTAGGTTGGAGTAGCGCACGCTATGCATCCGGTATAGCGCGCGCTAAGGATGGATCAGGCAGAGTCCAGTGGCTACTGGACTGCATTGGATAAATGCCTAACGCACGCTATGAGTGGTTTTAGCGTACGCAAACGGTGTAGTAGCGCACGCTAAATATTATGTGTAGCGCGCGCTACCGAGATCAGATCAGAGAACAGGAGGTTCTGGACTCCAGTACTGGGCATCAGATAATTCGTTAGCGCACGCTAATATTTTGGGGTTAGCTCACGCTAAGTGTTCAACTGTAGCGCACGCTACAAAAAGGTACGTAACGCGCACTACCGTTTTCGGACAGTGAGTACTGGACTACCCAAAACACCCGTTAGCGCACGCTAAGAACTGGGGCTAGCGCGCGCTAAACTGGGATTTCTATAAATAGGACAGTTCAGCCCTTACTTCGTCATTTTCATTTCTCACTTCGTTTTTGGGCGATTCCGGGAGATTTTGGACGATTTGGAGAGTGTTCTTCGAGCTGCTATTGTTGTTTGTTGATTTTTTAGTCTAATACTCGCAAGCGCGCGATTTGTTCGATGTAGATATGCGGTGCAAGGTCGATTCCATAGGGAGGACTATAATAGTGAAGTCAAATTATTCTTATCGTTTTGAACCAAATTATATTAAATTCTAACCTAGTCCCAAATAATTTTATTTTTGAATGGTTATAATAATTGCATTAAATAACAGTAATTTTTAAGTAGATTTTAGATAAATTGATTTTAAATAATTTACTAGGGTTTAGAGTCCACCAATGTCTATTTATTATTTATTTTATATTTTAATTCCAAGAAATTCAGGGAATAGATTCTGAAATCAATCTCACTATTTCCCTATAGATTTGATAATAAGTACAAAATTATAATTCAAATATAGATTTTCCTTCGCTTAAAAAATGTAATTTCTAAGCATTATATGTATCCAATTTAATGGAAAACAAATAATCAAAGAAATTAACTAATATGAATAATCACAAAGCAATGGGGAATTTATAACTATCAAAATACGTGATATAATTGATGAAATAATATTCACCTATTGAAGCGAAAATCATAATCATTAAAAACATTTATTTGGAATTATTATATAAATATTAATAATAATATAGACATGGTTTCATCATAACCCCAGTAAAAGAAAATTACTCACTCATAATAACAACACAAATAAATAAATATTCCATAATATTATTACTCAAATATAATTTTATTACACAATATTTTTATTTCTCTCCCTTACAATAATATCTCTCTATTTTTTCTCCTTTTTTCTCCTCTCAAACACTACACATTCATCCCCTATTTATACTACTTCAAAATCAATAAAATAATAATTTTTACAATTTTAAAATCCCACCCCCTAATCATACACGGCTGCTATGAGGTGCTGATGTCATGGATGACATCAGCACAGAGTTGAAATTCCGGTCCAATCAGGTGTTGACACGTGGCACAATATGGTCCGTCTATTTAATTGTCCTTCGAACGGTCATAACTTCTTCATACGAACTCGGATTCGGATGATTTTTTTTAAAACGATCGTCTCGACGAGACGAATAAAGTGAGACCAGTCGTGACTATATTTGAATTTTGTAAAAATATCTCCCTTGAACCAATTGATTTGTCTTGTACCGGTTGGTTAACCTGCAGATATAATTTAATTCCAATTAATTATCCAAAAATGACATAAAATTATAGAAAATTCTAACAAAATGAAATAATATAAATATATGGTAAAACGAATAAATTATCACACAACACACAATTATATATATAAAATACTAATAAAAGTATTACTCAAAATATACTAAACAAATTCCCCCACACTTATCTTTTGCACGTCCTCGGGCAAATCTTATACCCGAGTTATAATACTCATATGCTGAAAAAATCATGACAAAACCAATATCAAGAGAGAACAAGTGATCATGACCCAAGTGAGATCAGAGAAAAACAGGATGCCGCACCAAATTCTAACAACTTCATTGAGAATCGAATGCAAAAAGATTCAATACCCTCACGGTGGATATCACTCTTCACTCAAGTGTATATACGGGATATTCGAGAAGAGTTCACTCATATCAAAGCATAATGTGTCATTACCATATGCTTGGTCAAAAATCAAATCTCCACTACTTAAAAATAAACTCATGCATAAATCAAAATGTCTTTTCTTTTGGTTGTAACGTGGCTTTGGGTATGGGTAGGATAAAGGGAAAATTTTGAGGTTTGCTAGCCAATATCAATTGTGAATTTAGATGCATAACAAATCCTACAAATAACAATCAACACCCCCCCTTCTGTAATGAAAACTCTCAAACCATCATCCCCAAGTTATTCTGTATATGGTAATTGAATATTCATCTGGTAAGGTCATACTCTTGTGTAAGGAAAAGTATGTAGTGGATCTTCTGGAAGGAATTATGTATCACTCAAGGGATAGTTCAAGTGCTATTTTATGTATATATAGTGATGATTTTCGCACTTGACCTCCCGCTTTTTCTTTTTTTCTTTTTCTTTCAGGCCTTTATTTATAATTTTTTTTTTCGGTTCAATACTCCAATGTACTTCACACTCTTTCAGTTTCAACAAAAGCTCTTAATCTCCACAATACTCTTATGAACATCGACCCCTATTTGTCACACATCTAGTTCACAATTAAATCTTTGACTAGAGGGTGCAAATGGATGAGTCATCAACAAGAATGGATAATGGCTAAAGTAATGTGCTTGATCAAAGAAATAGGCTCAGGCTCAATGGGGCTTCTAAGGATAAAATGTAATGGGTGGGAAAATATAAGCCAACAAGGGGTTAATCCTAATTGCCTTTATCATCTTAATGCAAGAGTTTATGAATGTAGTCTCGAAATGTATAAATGAGCAAGTTCTAGAATGAACACAAAATGTTTGACCACACAACAAAAAAATAGAGCGTATATATAAGGATTGCTCTAAGGCTCAAAACTCACAAAAAGGGTGTTGTGTACTGAATCACATACACTTTCATCCAAATCCATTATCAAAACCAGTGAAACATCCCAAAAATGATTTTTTCACTGACGTTTTCTCAAGAAAATGGTGCCGTGATTTTCAACCTCTTTTTTTTCATATATATATATATATATATATATATAGATATAGATATAGATATAGATATAGATATAGATATAGATATACACCTTCCCCCACACTTAATGATAAACAATATCCTTATTGTGTAAAAAGAACAATGGAGTAAGGGTTTAAATAAGGCTTCCCTCTTTATGAAAGACGACGCTTCGCTCAAGCCTTTTTTGGACCTGCAAGAAATAAGTGTGGCAAAACAACAAAAGAAAATATATACCCGTAAGTATAACACAAACAACCTAGATGCGCTTCAAGAGAGTCCGAAGAGTCGCCTTACGCTGCCATCAATGCTTTTATTGAAAAAACCGAAAAAAAGTACAGTAATAGAAATAACAATATATAAATCGTGGATAGATGCGCGTCAAGAGGTCGAAAAGAAACTCCTTAAGCTGCCATCATTTTCACGATTTTTACACTCGCTAAAAAGTAAAAACAACAAGAGGAATGAAGTGGGATATCAGAGGGAAAGGAATGTATCAATTTTGCGTTTCCGCACAGTGAAATCTTCCATCCAAACAATATTAGCTAGAGCTGGGTCTGGTTCAGGAACAAATGCAATAAGTTTTTTGATCAGCTCTTCTGGTGTTGTTGCAACAACTATGATTCGTTTAGCACGCTCAGAAATAAAACCTTTTTCAGAAGAGTAGTTGATGAAAGATAGTAAACCATCGAAGAAACCATTGACATTTAGCAGACCTATTGGTTTCGTATGAACATTTAGCTGGGCTCTGGTAACCACATGAAAAAGTTCCTCAAGAGTGCCAAAACCACCGGGAAGGGTGATAAAGGCATCAGCATTATTTATCATGTGAGTTATGCAGTCTTGCATATTCACAGCTCTGAACTCATCTCCAATGGTTGCTCCAGTGATTTTACTTTCAGCCAGAGGTTTTAGAATGATTCCCAACACTTTTACTCCTTCCATATAGGCAGAAGCAGCAGCACGTCCCATTAATCCTAGACTTCCTCCTCCGTAAACTACATGAATGCATTTTTCTCCTAAGGTACGACCCAAGTTGTGGGATGCTTCAGTAAAGCAAGCCTCTTTCCCATGACTAGTTCCACCAAAAATGCAGATGGAGTTAAATCTTTTTGTGGAAGATGATGATTCCATTTTTTGAAAAGAAATTACTTAGAGAGAAAATGAAAAGAATACAAGTTTGAGGGATGCAGAAAAGAAACAACTGCAATGTTTATTTATAGATGCAAAATAAAATAAAAAGATTTATCAAATCTGTGACCGCGTTAATTGCGCTTCAACTACTCAATAAAAATAATGAATGCATTTATTGCGTATCACATTTTTTATTCAGAAAATCTAAAAAAAACGACAAAAAGTAAAGATACTCACATGTATGTACAGTAGTTGTGATTGTGGCTCACATATTCCTCTGATTTACGTTCAGAAACGGCTTAAACGCCTTCTATGAGTCGGGGAGAAGCTTCCCATCCAATTTTCTTACAAATTGGCAAACAGGGTCTTTTAACGTCAGATTCCCAAGACGTTGTTCATATTCTGGTTTGAATTTATTCCACAAACATCGAATCCCATAATGTACGAGTCCACTAGGATGCGTGTCAAGAGAAATTTCGATATCATCTAAATTCTCCTTATTCAGACCATCCTTGATGAACTGAATTTTATCTTCTCTGTTTGTGGAAGGAATTCCTAAAAATAGACATCTTGAATCACAGTTCCACCTAGCACATTTGTAGCAAACGGCGATTTTCTTTGCTCGTCGTTTCTTGGCATATGAACTTTTTCCAAGCCTTGGTAAAAATCTAGTTGGTGTTTCCGTGAATTCACCCGCTATTCTCACTTTGGCTTCAATAATGAATCGAATATCAAAAGGTATGCCGATATTCATAAGCAACCTCATTCTTTCAACTCTGGCTTGGTAAAGTTTCAAAATGACTTTTTTACTAAGAAAGGGAAATCTTTTTTCAATTGTTTTCAAAGTTTGTTCCATAATTAAAAATAAAATAAAAATATCTACAAAATCGGTTGTTGTGGGAAACTGAAAAATCCGACTTTACTAGCCACGGAGTACCGTTATCCGCCACTTGAACAGGCAAACACAATGGAGTATTAATTCACAATATCGGGTTCTTTAAGAAGAACCTCTTCTACCTCAAAAGATTTTAATTCCAAATATGGTTTTAACCGTTGACCATTCACTTTAAAAATATTACCATTTTTTGGATTTTCAATTTCTACAGCTCCGTGAGGATAGACCGTATGAATAATAAATGGACCAGACCATCGTGAACGCAACTTGCCTGGAAATAATAACAAACGAGAGTTAAAAAGAAGGACTTTTTGACCAAGAGAAAAAGTTTTTCTCAAAATGTTTTTATCATGAAAAAATTTCATTTTGTCCTTATATTTCCTTGCACAATCGTAAGCATCATTTCTGATTTCTTCCAATTCATTTAGTTGAAGTTTCCTATGAATTCCAGCCATGTCTAATGAAAAATTTAATCGTGTTATGGCCCAAAGATGCTCTATGTTCCAATTCAACGGGCAAATGACATGGTTTTCCAAAGACAAGCCTAAATGGAGACATTCCGATGGGAGTTTTAAAAGCAGTACGGTAAGCCCACAATGCATCATTCAATCGCAAAGACCAATCTTTCCTTGTAGGATTAACAGTTTTTCAAGAATATGTTTGATTTCTCTGTTTGAAATTTCAACTTTCCCACTTGTTTGAGGGTGATAAGGAGTAGCAACTTTATGTGTAACACCATATTTTTTAAATAAATGATTCAAAAATTTATTACAAAAATGTTTTCCTCTATCACTTATAATTGCTCGTGGTGTTCCAAATCTGGAAAAAATATTTTCTTTCAAAAATTTTACCACGACTTTTTGGTCATTTGTTTTGCATGCAATTGCTTCTACCCATTTTGAAACATAATCGATGGCCACAAGGATGTAAAGATTGCCAAAAGAAATTGAAAAAGGTCCCATAAAATCTATGCCCCAAACATCAAATATTTCAATAATTAAAATTGGGTTTAAAGGCATCATATTTCGTTTAGAAATTCGACCTAATCTTTGACATCTATCACATGTCCTGCAATATGAATGTGTATCTTTGAAAAGTGTTGGCCAATAAAACCCACATTGCATAATTTTAGCAGTTGTTTTCTTTGAACTAAAATGACCTCCACATGCATGATCAAGACAAAAGGAAATGATATTTTGTTGTTCATGTTATGGAACACATCTCCTGATGATTTGGTCAGGACAATATTTGAACAAATATGGATCATCCCAAAAGATTTTTTTTACTTCGTTTAAAATTTTTTGTTTTATCTTGATTATTCCAATGAGATGGCATGTTACCAGTAACAAGGTAATTGACAATGTCTGCATACCAAGGTATTTGAGAAACAGACATGAGTTGTTCATCAGGGAAAGTTTCATTAATGGGAGGTTCTTTATCAGTCAAATTCACGATTAGCCTAGACAAATGATCAGCAACAACATTTTCAAAGACCTTTTTATCTCGAATTTCTAAGTCAAACTCTTGTAACAATAGAATCCAACGGATCAAGCGAGGTTTAGCATCTTTCTTAGAAAGAAGATATTTTAATGCAAAGATGATCGGAGTAAATTATGACTTTCGAACCAATCAAGTAAGGTCGAAATTTGTCTAAAGCAAAAACGATCGCAAGCAATTCTTATTCATTGTAGAATAATTTAATTGGGCATCATTTAGAGTTCGCTTGCATAATATATTACGATTGGCAATTTATTTTCTCTTTGACCCAATACTACACCGACGGCATAGTCGGATGCATCACACATTATTTCAAAAGGAAGATTCCAGTTTGGAGATTTGATGATAGGTGCAGAGCTCAACATAGATTTGAGTGTCTTAAAAGCTTTTAGACAATGATCATCAAATACGAAAGGTGTGTCTTTTGAAAGTAAATTACATAATGGCCTTGAGATTTTGCTAAAATCTTTGATGAATCGACGGTAAAAACCAGCATGGCCGAAGAATGACCGAATTTCTTTAATCGTTCGTGGGGGTGGAAGACTGGATATTAAATCAACTTTAAATTTGTCCACCTCAATTCCTTTTTCAGAAATCACATGTTCTAAGACAATTCCTTTTTTAACCATAAAATGACATTTTTCCCAGTGTAGGACAAGATTCTTCTCCTTACACCTAACCAACACTTGGGTTAAGTGGTGTAAACATTCATCAAAGCTAGACCCGAATACAGAAAAATCATCCATAAAAATTTCCAAAAACCGCTCAACCATGTCAGAGAAAATGCTCATCATACACCGCTGAAAAGTAGCAGGTGCATTACACAGACCAAATGGCATTCGTCGGTAAGAAAAAGTGCCGAAAGGATAGGTAAAAGTGGTTTTTTCTTGATCTTCAGGAGCAATGGGAATTTGGTTATAGCCGGAATATCCATCAAGAAAATAATAATAAGCATGACCGGCTAACCTTTCTAGCATTTGATCAATAAAAGGAAGTGGAAAGTGATCTTTTCTTGTAACAGAGTTCAATTTTCTGTAATCAATACAGACTCTCCATCCAGTTTGAATTCTGGTTGGAACAAGTTCATTTTCTTCATTCGTGATTACAGTTATGCCAGATTTATTTGGAACTATATGAACAGGACTAACCCAAGAGCTGTCAGAAATAGGGTAGATGATCCCTACATCTAAGAGTTTGATTATTTCAGCTCTTACAACTTCTTTCAAATTAGGATTTAGTCTTCTTTGAAATTCTCGGGAGCTACGCATTCTTTCATATCTTTGAACTGTGTTAATCGTTTGAAAATCTCGTGCTTGTATGATTGTGAACCTTATGTTGTGGGATTACCGAGCGGAGAGAAACTTGTGGGAACCCTAGAAACTAGAGATTTTCCAGTGACTATGGGGGGGAGATATTGGCTATCAAATCTTATTGTAGTCGACATCCTTGGTGACGATTTGATTCTCGGAGATGATTGGCTCAATCGTTATGGAGCTATTTTGAATTACCGAAAGAGAGTCATTTCTATCATTTCCGATGACGGGTCTGAACATTTATTTAAGGGGTGGAGGCCGGGAAGCTCAGGAAAATTAATCAAAGCGATGAAAGCAGCAAGATTGCTAAAGCAGGGTTGTTACGGATACTGGTGTTATGCCATGAAGAAAGAAGAAGGAGTAGAGCTCTCATCTATTCCAGTTGCAAATGAATTCTCAGATGTATTCCCTGACGAACTACCTGGATTACCTCCGCAGAGAGAAGTGGAGTTCACTATCGAATTGGAGCCTGGAGCTGCTCCTATTTCCAGAGCACCATATCGTATGGCGCCCACCGAGATGTATGAACTAAAGAAGCAACTGGAAGAATTATTGCAGAAGGGTTACATTCAACCTAGCGTTTCTCCTTGGGGAGCACCTGTTCTCTTTGTCCGGAAGAAAGATGGATCCCTCCGATTATGTATTGATTACAGGGAATTAAACAAAGTGACGATCAAGAACAAATATCCGATACCTCGGATCGACGACTTGTTTGATCAGTTGCAAGGGGCAAGGGTATTCTCAAAGATTGACTTGCGATCAGGATACCATCAGTTGAGAATTGAGAAAACGGATATACCGAAGTCTGCTTTCAGATCGCGGTACGGGCATTATGAATTTGTAGTGATGCCATTTGGACTTACCAATGCTCCTGCGGTATTTATGCAATTGATGAATCGGATATTCTTAGATTACTTGGATAAATTTGTGATCGTCTTCATCGATGACATATTGATATATTCGAAAGACACAGAGGAGCACGTTGAGCATTTGCATGTGGTTTTGAACATCTTGAGGAAGGAACAACTGTATGCAAAGCTTTCCAAATGCGAGTTCTGGCTTAGGGAAGTAACCTTCATTGGACATGTGATATCAGCTGACGGAGTTCAGGTGGACCCGAAGAAAGTCGAAGCAATCTTGGAATGGGAAGCTCCTAATAACGTAAAAGAAGTCCGGAGTTTCTTAGGACTTGCCGGATATTATCGCCGTTTTGTTGAGGGATTTTCCAAAATTGCTCGTCCGCTCACTCAGCTGTTACAGAAAACTCAAAAGTTCACGTGGGATGAGAAATGCCAGGCTGGTTTTGATGAACTTAAGAAGAGACTGACGACAGCACCTATATTAGCGTTACCAGAGGGGACGGATGGATTCATGGTATACAGCGATGCTTCAAATCAGGGTCTGGGATGTGTGTTGATGCAGAGGGATAAGGTGATCGCCTATGCTTCTCGGCAGCTGAAACCGTATGAAGTTAATTACCCGACTCATGATCTGGAGCTAGCAGCTGTGGTCTTTGCTCTGAAAATTTGGCGACATTACTTGTACAACACTCGTTGTCATATCTTCACCGATCAAAAGAGCCTCAAATATATTTTCAGTCAGAAGGAATTAAATATGAGGCAGAGAAGGTGGCTGGAATTGATCAAGGATTACGATTTGGAAATCCTTTATCATCCAGGCAAAGCAAACGTGGTAGCTGATGCACTGAGCCGAAAACCTGTTTCTATTCGAGTGTTGGAAGCACTTACATCCCAAACCAACTTGCAACGAGAGCTAATTCGTGAAGGAATTGAAGTGTGGTCGCAAGGAGTCCAAGGACAATTGTGTGTGATGGAACTAACTTCGTCGTTGGTTGAAGAAGTCAAATCTAAGCAGTTGGATGACTCTCTGATTCTTCGATTGTGTGACGAAGTAAAGAAAGGAAAAGCCCCAGGATTCGTGGTATAAGATGATGGAGTTCTGAGATTTCAGAATTGACTTTGCGTTCCCGATGCTGATGATTTGAGACGGACAATTCTGAAGGAAGCTCATAGCGCGCCTTATTCTATTCACCCGGGAAGCAGTAAGATGTATAAGGATCTAAAACAAAACTTCTGGTGGGGGAATATGAAGAAGGACGTAGCAGAATATGTTTCAAAGTGTTTAACTTGTCAGCAGGTTAAGATTGAACATCAGCGACCTGCCGGAATGTTAAAGCCGCTTCCGATTCCTGAGTGGAAGTGGGAGGATATCTCGATGGATTTCATCACCAATATGCCAAGGACCAAGACGGGAATGAACATGATTTGGGTTATAGTTGATCGACTAACCAAGTCGGCTCATTTCCTAGAAATTAAAGACACTTGGGGACCCGAGAGATTGGCGCGAGTATTTATTGAAGAGATAGTCAGATTGCATGGGACGCCGAAGACTATAATTTCGGATCGAGATGGCCGCTTCGTGTCGTATTTTTGGAAGGCAGTTCATAGGGCTCTGGGGACTGAGCTGAACTTTAGCACGGCTTATCATCCTCAGACGGACGGGCAGTCCGAAAGGACTATTCAGACAGTAGAAGACATGCTTAGAGCTTGTGCCTTGGATTGGTCAACTGACTGGGAAGTTCACTTGCCGTTGATTGAATTCACATATAACAATAGTTGGCATGCTTCTATTAAGATGGCACCGTTTGAAGCTTTGTACGGAAGGAGATGTCGATCACCCCTATGCTGGGATGATTCTTCGGACTTGATTGGGAAGGAACCGGAATTGATAGTCCAGACTCAAGAGAAGATAGCCTTAATTCGGGAAAGACTGTTGACTGCCCAGAGTCGACAAAAGTCTTACGCAGACGTGCGTCGTCGCCCACTAGAGTTCGACATTGGGGACCACGTACTATTGAAGGTGTCTCCTACACGAGGAATTTTCCGTTTTGGGAGGAAAGGCAAGCTAAGTCCGAGATATATCGGACCATTTGAGATCCTCGAGAGAGTTGGGGATTTAGCATACAGGTTGGCCTTACCGCCATCACTGAGTCACGTTCACAGTGTGTTTCACGTATCCCAATTACGGAAGTATGTGCCAGATCCCAATCATGTTATTGATTTCGACGAGATCGAGATAGCTAATGACGGCACCTTCGAAGAGAGACCAATCAAGATACTCGAGAGACGAGTCAAGCAGTTGAGGAATAAACCGATCTCCCTGGTAAAAATTCAGTGGTCTCGACATGGAGTCGAAGAATCCACTTGGGAGACAGAGGAGGGTATGAAGTCGAGATACCCGGAATTATTTTCGTTTTAAGTTTCGGGCCGAAACTTCTTTTTAGAGGGTAGTATGTAATGCCCGGATAAATAGTGTATTTACCTTGTACTCGACCTTGTATTATTTCGACTTCATGATGTTATAAATCGTAGATTGGTTTCCCGTATTTGCGCCCTTATGTTTTTATATCTTCAAACATTGCATGCATGATTCTGCACGTACTTACGTACGTTAACAGGCGTATATAACGTACGCTAAGGATGCAGTATTATGTACGTTATCTGATGTTCTTAACGTACGTAATCTAAGTCAACTTGGGATCGGATAAGGGTCGGCGTGTGGGGGCCGAAGAAGGGGCCGGGAAAGATTCGTGTGATTTCCGCGTGAACCTGGACATAGGTGTTACGTACGCTATGGTGCATGTTTTACGTACGCTAAAGACATGGATATTACGTACGTAAATCCCGTGTGATTACGTACGTAAGGAAATGGCGAAATCAGACCAGTGAACTCTGGTCAGACGATTACGTACGCTAAGGCTAGGGTATAACGTACGTTAAGTTTGTTACGTACGTAAGAGTGATTGCATAACGTACGTAATGCCCAGAAATCTATTTATAGAACCCGACCCTCACTTCATTTCCCACTTTTGCCTTGGCCGATTTTTGTGTTCTTGAGACTATCCTTCACCTCATATCCCTCATATCATCATCTACCTCCGATTTTGGGAAGCCTAGACCGTGTAAGTTGGTGATCAAGCTTCCGGTGAAGAGTTTATTGAAGATTTTCTTTATTCTTACATCTCTTAAGGTATGTTACGATTCACCAAGCTAGAGTTTACATTCTTAGCTATGCTTTGAGCTTGTTTTGGAAATCATTGGATTAATTAATGATCTTTTGAGTCCAGCACCATATTTTGGAGTTTAGAACCCGATTATACCTTGTCTTTCTTCCGTTACTTAGAGTATTGATTTAGCCTCAGTGGATGAAAACCTTAACTTGTAGTATCCTTAATTCTTGGGAGTAAATAGCATGATTTCAGATTAGAAACCCTGAACCCTTTTTATGTTTCACGGGTGTAATTCATGTATGTATTCTCCATATTCTTGAGATTGATATATCAGGCCAAGTCTTTGAACTCAAACTGGATCATCGTAGTATCGTTTTCCTTGCGTAATATTCGAGCATGCTTGTCATCTTGAATAAACATTGGTGGTAAAATCGTTATAGCCGATCATATGAGGATTTGGCATTTAATCCCTTATTAAAACACGAAACCTTCAATACCTTGTAAAATAGTGAATTTTTAAACAACGGTACTTCACCTTCGAAATGATCGTTCAGCCCTCATGAAGTGCCTTATCGTTTCCGGTTCAGTTCTTACCTAGTGTTCTAACTGTGAACCAACCTAGCGTCACTACTTTACGAACACGATATAAGTATTCGGTGAGCGTATGTTAGTATCGAGTGGTATGTTAAGTTCCTTGTATCTATTTTTGAACAAGGTCCGAGCCTTGCATAGGAGTCGATCGTGGGGCGGTGACTTACGGACGCGTGACGTTTGTTGGAGTATTTCATTCTTGGCATTTTCGAGGCAAGTATCGTATGTTGAGTTTGATTTATATTGGAACTTTGATCATGCATATGGTTTTGATCATGTTGTCGAATATGAGATTTATTTCTGTAAATTCTCGTGGTATTCGTTGTTAATCGTTCGTATTGATGAAAATATTGAAATGCATATATGTATGCATAATTGATTGGTTTATGGTATAAATGACCCGAGGGGATCATGAGGATCTATGATGAGGGCGCTGGATCGAATGTCCACCATGCGTTGGTCCGACGGGATCATCATGGGGATCTATGCTGAGGGCGCTGGATCGCTGGACGGGTTTTCCACCATGCGTTGGTCCGACGGGATCATCATGGGGATCTATACCAAGGGCGCTGGATCGCTGGATTACCCTGTATTGTGTTGATGGAATCGTGAGGATTCACATCGTTGGATTCCGATGACGGAAGTCCGTTTTGCATGATTTATGATTCACTGATGATTTATGCGTTATGATACTTGTACTAGCATTGTTTTGCTAACCCCTTCGGGGGTGGACAGTGTTTTGATGTTCAGGTAGCCGAGGAGCGGGGAAGCAACCACAGTACCGACAGGACGATGAAATGGCTCAGTGATGTGGATGATATTTATTCTTATTGTGATTTGTCTTCTTGGTTCACTTTAGTACTCGAGTACGTGTGTTTTAATAATGTCATTTTCGATATGGTTGTATAAGTAAACTCTTTGAATCAGTTGAACCGGTTTTCGAACTTCAGTTGTAAGGTCGAATTATATTTACATTTCTTTTATTTAGCCTTGTAAATCCTTACTAAAAGGGTTTACGGCGCTGTAATTATTCCGAATATCTCGGGGTGTTACACTGATGGTCCTAAAAATGCATATTTTAGAGACTCAGGTAATGGATTGAGCTCTATCTTTGAATCCTCAATAGGTACTTCTTTATTCATTTGGCTCTCAAGTGGTTCGATTTTAGCTTTCCATTTATCATTATCCAATAATGGTGTAGACTCTAGTAAAGAATTTACTTCATTAATTGAACTGTCGATGTCAAAATCTGAGCCAAAATGAGCAAGACAGCTTTCAAAAAGATCATCATTATCTATTTTTAGAAAGAAATAAGGACCCATACTCTCTATCATATTTACCTCACAGACATTATCATGATCATCATGTTGTTGAGAAATGTTAAACATATTTAGTTCAACAGTCATATTTCCAAAAGAAAATTTTATGATGCCATTTCTACAGTTAATTAATGCATTTGAAGTAGCTAAAAATGGCCTTCCTAAAATGACAGGGATTTGATCTTTGGTATTCTCAATGTGTTCAAAGTGTCTATGACTATAAAATCAACAGGAAAGTAGAATTTATCTACTTGAATCAGAACATCCTCTACGATTCCTCGAGGTATTTTTATAGATCTATCAGCTAGTTGAAGTATCACAGATGTTGATTTTAGCTCCTCTAATCCAAGTTGTGTATAAACAGAATATGGTAATAAATTCACACTGGCTCCTAAATCAAGTAAGGCTCGTTTAATGATGTGATCTCCAATGACACAAGATATTGTAGGACTACCAGGATCTTTATACTTAACGGGAGTTTTATTTTGGATTATTGAGCTAACATGTTCAGCTAAAAATGCCTTTCTTGGAACATTTGTTCTTTTTTTTACAGTGCAAAGATCTTTCAAAAACTTAGAATAAGCAGACACTTGTTTAATAGCATCAAGAAATGGAATATTTATTCGAACTTGGTTAAATATTTCCATTATATCTTTGTATTGCGCACTTTTATCTTTTGGAATAAGTCTTTCAGGAAATGGAGCTTTTGGAACGTAAAGCTTTTCTTTTTCCTTAGAATCTTTTGGTTTTGAAACTTGTGGTTCATTTGTTTTTTCTTCCGGATCATATTCAGGCTTTTGTATTTCTTTTCCACTTCTAAGGGTAGTTATGGATTGAACTTCTGCGTTAGAAGAGTTTACTTCATATTGTCCTTTAGGATTAGGGATGGACTGACTCGGAAATTTTCCCTTTTCTCTTTCAGCTAAAGTTGTTGCAAGTTGACCAATTTGTGTTTCAAGCTTAGAAATAGCCTGTGAGTTTGATTGTACAGCTTGCTGAGTTGATTGGAACATTTGTTGAGTAGATTGCATGAATTGTTGCAACGTATCTTCCAAAGATGGTTTCTTTGGCACTATAGAAGGATACTGATAAGTATTTGGAGGATATTGATTAGGACGGACATTTTGTTGATTTGACATATTCATTTGATGTCCTCCTTGATTCATTGGAGGCATGTTTTGCTTCCAGGAAAAATTTGGATGATTCCTCCAATTTGGATTATAAGTTGGAGCAAATGGACTGTCCGAAGATTTTCCATATGAATGTAACACATTGACTTCTTCATTAAAAATTTCTTGATTTTGTGGATCAGAGGGACAAGATTGAGATGAATGAAATGATTCCGCACATGAAATGCAAAATTCATTTTTTGAGTTTGACGAGGGGATGGATTGCTTCAAGACTAACGCATCCACTTTTCGTACTAAATCATTTATAGTAGATTTTATTTCAACATCTTGTTTAACCTCATAAATTCCACCTTTTTTTGGGGTCGTATGCATCGATTTGGCTCTAGAGTCGAGTGAATTCCATTGTTGTGAATTAATTGACATATTTTCTAGTGCATTCCAAGCTTCGTCTCCAATAAGGTGAAGAAATTTTCCACCATGCATTGATTGGATTAATTGGCGATTGTTTGGAGTTAAACCGTCATAATAATATTTTACCAAACGTCATATTTCAAAACCATGATGGGGACTCTTAAGGATTAAATCATTAAATCTTTCCCAACACTCATAAAATTATTCATTTTCTTTTTGGAAAAATTCTGATATTTCTCTTCTAAGACTATCAGTTTTTGACATTGGAAAAAATTTTGCGAGAAATTTATTCACTAGTTGGTCCCAACTAGTAATTGTTCTTGCTTGAAGAGAATTTAGACAGAATTTTGCTTTATCTTTGAGAGAAAATGGAAATAGTCTAAGTTTGACAGATTCATCAGAGAAATTTTGGAATCGGAAAGTAGAACAAATGTCAAGAAATTCCTTGACATGCATATACGGATCTTCTCTTTCCAAACCGTGAAAAGATGGAAGAAGTTGAATTATTGATGGTTTAAGTTCGAAATGAGTTGCATTAGTTGTAGGCAACACTATGCAAGAAGGAGAATTAGCACTCACTGGAGAAAAATATTCTATTAAAGTTTTCTCTTTTGCAACTTGATTATTCCGATTTTCGATTTCGTCCATTTTTTGTATCGGTTTTATTTGTTGAACTTCAATTTTAGTTAAGGACAATCTTCTTCTCGTTAATCGACCTTTATTATTTCGTTGCCAAACTTGCATTCACCGATATTTCAATTTTTTTAACTTTGCATACAAACCAAATTATGATAGTCGATCGAACTTCCAGATCGTTGGAGGCGTCACAACGGTCGCATTTAAAATCCAACTTTCTTCGGCATGTACAACAGAGGCCTTTTTGCCAAAATTCAACCGATTTTCAAAATCAGTTTGTACAAGATTGATATTTAGCTTTTCTCTATTCAAATCGAACAAAGTAGTGAGTGAAAAATATCAATCCCTTGTTGAATCTTTTAAAGGATTTTATTATTTTAATTATTATTTTTTTAGTTTTTATATTTTTATTATTATTAATAATAATGATAATTATTATAATTATTACTAAAATTATAGGATGTAATAGATTGCAAAGGAATAAATTTACTAATTGATCTACGGAAGCAATATCTATTGATAAACTAAATTGTACGATGAAAAATATTGCAACTAAACTAAATGTCTAAGAATACTGTAAATAGAAAATAACAACTAAAAACACAATCTAAATTTACCATTAGAAGATTCTATTAAAACTAAAGACAAGATATAAAAATTAAAAAAAAAAATCTGATTTTTTTTTGTTTTTTATATTTTATATATTGTTTAAGTTTATATTTTTATATTTATTATAATTTTATCATAATTTTAGACTAATAATATTGAGATAATATATATATATATCCAGATATATTATTTATTTTTTCGCAAAAAAAAAATTCAGATTTTTTTTTTAGGAAAAAAAATAAAAATTACCATCTTTATTTTATTTATGCAAACAATAAAAATAGTTTTTTTTTTACAAATTTTCGTTTCTGTTTTTTTTTTTAATTTTCAGGTTTTTAATTTTTTTTAGTATTTTCCCTTTTTATTAAAGTATTGTAATTTATTTTAAAAAATTATGTTTTTATTAAAAAAATTCAAAGTTCAGAAAGTTTATTTTATTATATATATTCCATATTATTTAAATTATTAATTCTTAATCTGATTTTTTTATTAGATTTTTAGATGTTTTATGAAAATTAAATATTTTTAATAAAACTAGCAGGTTTTACTTTTAAAAATAAAATAAAATAATTCAGATTTTTATTTATTATGGAAAATAATATTCCAGATTATTTTTTAATATATTTTTATTATTTTTTTATTTTTTCGAATTTAAATTAAAAAATTTTATTTTTTTAATATTAATATTCCAAAATTACAAAAATATTACCTTAAAGTCTGAAACTTTTTTGTATTTTCCAGATCTTTTTTTTTAAAATAAAAATAAATAAGTTCTGAATTTTTTCAGATTTTTTATATTTTTATATATTTTTGGAGTTTTTTAATTTTTTATTATTTTATTATTATTTTTACGAAAATGAACAGTAGTTTTTATTATTATTATTATTAATTATATTTTATATTTATTATTATAAGTTTTTGTTATTTTTCAGAATTTTTTTATGAATAAAATAAATTCTACAACTACCACAATCTAAAACGGATATTAAAAAGACCGATAATAATAAAGAAAAGCAGTAAAATAAATAACTAGTAGAAGAATTTAACTAACTTGGTGACGACAGTCTTCTTGTACTTCGTTTGCGCCTCCCCGGCAACGGCGCCAAAAACTTGTTGTTGTTTGATTCTTTAGTCTAATACTCGCAAACGCACGATTTGTTCGATGTAGATATGCGGTGCAAGGTCGATTCCATAGGGAGGACTATAATAGTGAAGTCAAATTATTCCTATCGTTTTGAACCAAATTATATTAAATTCTAACCTAGTCCCAAATAATTTTATTTTTGAATGGTTATAATAATTGCATTAAATAACAGTAATTTTTAAGTAGATTTTAGATAAATTGATTTTAAATAATTTACTAGGGTTTAGAGTCCACCAATGTCTATTTATTATTTATTTTATATTTTAATTCCAAGAAATTCAGGGAATAGATTCTGGAATCAATCTCACTATTTCCCTATAGATTTTACAATAAGTACAAAATTATAATTCAAATATAGATTTTCCTTCGCTTAAAAAATGTAATTTCTAAGCATTATATGTATCCAATTTAATGGAAAACAAATAATCAAAGAAATTAACTAATATCAATAATCACAAAGCAATGGGGAATTTATAACTATCAAAAATACGTGATATAATTGATGAAATAATATTCACCTATTGAAGCGAAAATCATAATCGTTAAAAACATTTATTTGGAATTATTATATAAATATTAATAATAATATAGACATGGTTTCATCATAACCCCAGTAAAAGAAAATTACTCACTCATAATAACAACACAAATAAATAAATATTCAATAATATTATTACTCAAATATAATTTTATTACACAATATTTTTATTTCTCTCCCTTACAATAATATCTCTCTATTTTTTCTCCTTTTTTCTCCTCTCAAACACTACACATTCATCCCCTATTTATACTACTTCAAAATCAATAAAATAATAATTTTTACAATTTTAAAATACCACCCCCTAATCATAAACGGCCAGCATGAGGTGCCGATGTCATGGATGACATCAAGACAGAGTTGAAATTCGGTCCAATCGTGTGTTGACACGTGGCACAATATGGTCCGTCTATTTAATTGTCCTTCGAACGGTCATAACTTCTTCATACGAACTCGGATTCGGATGATTTTTTTTTAAAACGATCGTCTCGACGAGACGAATAAAGTGAGACCAGTCGTGACTATATTTGAATTTTGTAAAAATATCGCCCTTGAACCAATTGATCTGTCTTGTACCGGTTGGTTAACCTGCAGATATAATTTAATTTCAATTAATTATCCAAAAACGACATAAAATTAAATAAAATTCTAACAAAATGAAATAATATAAATATATGGTAAAACGAATAAATTATCACACAACACATAATTATATATATAAAATACTAATAAAAATATTACTCAAAATATACTAAAGAGCTATCACCTATCATCATCTTCAAGTCTTTGAGTTGGATTAATCATCATTTCATTATCTTCAACATCATAATCAAGGTAATCACCTCTTGAATCTAGAAATTCGGAGTTCAAGTGTTTTATTTCCGATCTATTCATGTGGGCTCGATATTATGTTGAAATGCCTTAGATATGGTTTATATACCTTGTATACACGTATTCCTATGGATTATTCGGTGTATATCTCGGATTTAATAGCTATTTGGGGAATTATTTCAAGAACCCTTGGGGTTGACTTCGGTTAATTTGGGGGTTTTCCGATTGATGTTGTTGTAATCTTGAATTGTGGATTCCTATTGGATTATTGATGCCATTGATATTGTTTTGCTGGTTTGAATCAATCTTTTAGGGAGTTGGTTTCGATAAATTGGGATTGGTTGTAACCAACAGGAAGGATGTTTACTACGTATTCGTTAGAGTGCATCTTTAAGTTTGGATATTGTTATCGACGTTTGAGTTGGTTATAATCGTGGTTGATACGTATATTGAGCGTTTGTTGGTAATTGTCATTCAAGGTTGTTCGAGCGGCCGACATTTCATTTAGGACGTTGTTCGTGGAAGGACATTCTTCACCGGTTGAGTAAGTTAATTCTTACTCGGTTAAAAGGATTTTCATTCCTTTCGTTGTTGTTCATTCATAATCATAATTCATTCATAATGTATTAACCGTATTGAGACTTGTAATTGTCAATTAATCACTTCATTCACGAGGAACGACGGTTCCAATCATCTTATTGAGCTATCATTCATTTCACTATCATTTCATCTCGGTGAGTCATTCTTGAATTTGTCGGATTGTTATTCATTATTATCCTTCATGGTCATTCTTGTTCATATGACCTTCTGGGTTCATATTGCGCGGCCGGGTGTGGATGTGTGGGATTTTAGTCGGGCACGTGATGGTCATGTGTTGGGTTCACCGACACATTGTACCGTGCACACGGTAATGTACCTCCGTGAGACTAATTAGGTACAATGGCGGGTGTGTCCGGACATCCGTCTTGTGCACGTGCACATTCCATTACGGGTGTACTATGATGCCTCTCTTCAGCTTCATTTCATAATTAAGTTATATCATGTTTGTGTTTATTCAACTCTTGAGGATTGTTGTTCTGTGTAACTGACCTCGTTGGGGAATATTGTTTTCAGGTCATGGCAAGGCTAAGGCACGGGAAGAGAACGTTGACGTCGAGGAGTCCCAGTGATACTAGTAGGGGGCCCCAGTCCTTTTCATTCACTCATGTTGTTATCACTTTATTTCCGCTGCAGATTTCCGTTTGGATATTGAGTTCATTCAGTGTTGTATATTTTATCTCCATATAAAATATACTTGTATTCGGTTAATATCTTGGTTGTGTTGTAATAAAACTCCTCATCGGAGTGATTTATAATATATTGTGGTTCGGTACTACAATTATATTATTTAATTCATTAATTTTCATTCGCCTGGTGGGTCCCAGTCGGGGGTCCACGGTACTGTAATATCCGGCTAGTTTGGGGTGTTACATGGGATCTGAATCAGTGATGGGTCAACCTTTGTTTTAGTTGCGGGTGGCCGGAGTCGGAGAATGCGTCGCGTTGGTTCGTTGAGGTTGGTTCACAGTCGGATTTTTGTGGGCTGGGGTCGACGAAGCGGGCGACGTGCGGGTCGGGTCACGGGCAGCGGCTCGAGAGCGGCGCGGTCCGGCGATTGGGAAGGTTGAAAAGCAGCAGGGTCCGACTGAGAAACGTTAGTCGAAAAATGGGAGGTCGCAGTCGGATCTGTCGCGGTTGGAGAAGGCGAAGGCTGGTCGATCTAAATGTGGGAATTAGGGTTTTCTGGCTCCGGCGGCGGCCATCGGGATTAGGGAGTCTGGAAAAAAAATTCGATTTTTTTCTTTTTTTTCAGGATTTTCAGAAAGATCAGGACGGGATTTCTTTCTTGCTCAGTTGGGGGACTACGTGTTGATAATGTGTTGAAAGAAAAATAACTGAGACAATAAAGTAGGACAACAGGGTGTATATTCTCTTGATAACATCCCATTAAATAGGGAGAGATTACATACAAGCATACTTAATCCTACCTTAACTAGAAAAATCCATAAATAACAAACTTAGGCACACATTGGTATTATTACTCTAACACTCATAAGTTTATATTAGCATTACGATCAAAGCATTATAGCATGGAAATATGTGAACACAAAGTGAGAAAATTGCCAAACAAATTTAAAACAACGTAAAATCGTAGAAAAAACAATACACATGATGAATAATAGATTTATTCACATAGAATAATAGCACTAAAAATGGTTAGAATAAGTTTGGGAGTAAATAGCAATGTTTGACAATGTATAGCAGTGTAACTAGTTCTGGATGGCAGTATACACGTAAAATAGCAGTGATAAATTTAAAGTATTAGTATTATAAGCAGCATGTTAATCACACAATGTAAAAAAATCAAAGTAGCAGTATGCTATAAACACATAGTACAGCAGTGCAATAAGCCTATTGTAGTAGTGTTCGATTGTCCTTTTAATGTGTACATTTACTATGAACTATTACACTGTTATTATGTGTTGAGTGTAATGCTCATATATACTCATTATAGTGGTATGATTTTCGATTTAGGATGCATATTGCATAGCTACAAATACTAAATAAAAAGAATATTATTTTTAGTTTAAAAAATACCCGAAGTCTATATTAGCACCCTATTTGTACTATAATAACACTGTAATAAGTCTATATTAGCAGTACAATCAAAGCATTATAGCACAAAAATATGTGAACCCCGATTGAGAAAATTAAGGTTTTGATCGCCAACAAATCCAAAATAAAGTAAAATCATTTGACATAATAAACGTCATTATACATTAAAATAAGTTTGGAAGTAAATAGATGATGTATAGCAGTGTAACTAATTATCTATGGCAGTATACATTACGTCTAATCGCAGTGAATAAATTCAATGTAGCAGTAAGCAACTTGCTAATCACATTATGGTCGTGTAAAAAATTCAAAGTAACATATGCTAAACAGCTTGGTAATCACATTATGGCCGTGTAAAAAATTCAAAGTAACAATATGCTAAACACATAGTAGCAGTGCAATAAGCCTTATAGCAGTGTTCAAATTGTCTTTTTTAATATGCACGTCAATTATGAACTGTTATACTATTATTATGCGTTGAGTATGTTGTTTAGATATATAGTGTCATGATCTTCTATTTAAGATGCATATTGCATGCCTATAAATATTAAATAAAAATATAATTTTTAGTTTAAAAATACTTGAAGTCTATGTTAGCATCATATTTGTACTATAATAATACTGTAATAAATCTATCACTACTACAAAACTGCCATTTAACAGCGCCATTTTAACAGCGGTTGTTGGGGAACCGCTGTTAAAATGACGCGGTGACATACCTGTAAATTTTGTGTAATATATTAACAGCGATTTTTAAAAAAATCGCTGTAAAAATAGCACTTTAACATCGGTTATCAAAAATCGCTGTTAAAAGAAACATTAACAGTGGTTATTATGATAAGATGTTAATTATTTCCCAAAAAAGAAATTAACATCGGTTTATTATGATAACCTTCGATTTTGCGTTTTTCTATTTTTAGGGACTTAATTGTAATTTTCTAAGAGTTTTTTTACTTGTTATTAAATTTCGTAAGTTTAACCCTAGCTTCCCTAGGGTATATATATGCGTGTAAGGCCTTTATTTCAGACGTTTAATGAATTCAAATTTTCTCTAAATTTTCTTGAAATTCTTAAATCGGTTGAATCTAGGGTTCTTAGAAGACTATGTTTCAAGGACGGCTGATCTGTGGGAACACAGTTGTTTTCTTGTAATTTCACTGTATCATGTTGAAATGACTTCGACAGCGGTTTTTAGACAAAACCGCTAATTGCATAAGTTTAACGGCGGTTGTTTTAAACAACCGCTGTTAATGTTACGAGTTGTATATTATAAAAACGAGGTGTATAATTTTATTACATTATATTATTAATATATAATATAACATATCAATTTTTAATGTACATTATAAATTTAGATTTTCGGCATGGTTATATACAATATATATACATTATAATTTTTAATATGTAATATAGTTTTTATTACATTATATTATTATTCTATAATAATATAATATCTTAATTACTAATATAAATCATAAAAGTTTAATAATCAGTTTCATTAATTTTTTATATAATATACATTATCACTTTAATGTATATAATACAATTCTGAAAATATTAATAATATATATATATATATATATATTCATATATATGATTAATTGTACACTTATATAAAATAAAGCAACAAAAGTATAAGAAAGTGACTTTGGCTCACTGGTTTGATACACCTCCATCTTAGGGAGGTCGCAGGTTTGAATCCCATGAGCAGCAAAAATGCACATTTATATGCAGATATGTGCGGGTCGCGAGTGGGCGGGTGGGCGGGCGGGGATTTGGGCAGGGGCAGCTTAATTGATTTTTTTATTTCAACAATTTTAACAGCGGTTCTTATACAACCGCTGTAAAAAAATAATTTCTAAAAAAAAATTGAATTTTTTTAACAACGGTTTTTACTAATAACCGCTGTTAAATTTAACAGCGATTCTGTTAATATGGCTCCAGAATCGCTGTTAAAGACCTATTTTTGTAGTAGTGTATATTAACAATATAGTTAAAGCAATATAGCACGAAAATCATGAACCCCAATTGAGAAAATTGAAGTTTTGATTGCCAAACAAATCCTAGACAACGTAAAACTATAAAAAGAATATTCCACTTAATACACAATAGCATTACACACCTGGAATAATAGCAGTAAAATGATTAGAATAAGTTTGTAAGTAAATAGCAAGTTTAACGATGCATGGCAGTGTAACTTGTTCAGAATAGCAGTATACATCACGTAGGATAGTAGTGAATAAATTTAAAGCAGCAGTATGTTTAGCAGCTCGCTAATCACAAAATACCAGGAGTGTAAGAAGTTCAAAGTATCAGTATGCTAGACAGTGGCAGTGTTATAACTTATAAGCTTGTTGTATCAGTGTTCAATTGTATCAGAGTTCTATTGATGTTATTATATATGCGTTGATTGTACTGCTTATATATACGCATTATAGTGCTATTACAGATGTCAGACATGTTTTTTTATTTGAAAAATATGTATTGGCTACAATTAGAGCAATTCCAACCATACTCTCTATTAGCAATAAAGTCTAGCTGTCAGCCAATTATAGATATTCTTCAAAAATTTAGTCACTCCAACAGGAGACTACTGTTAGGTATAATTTTGCAAATCTGAAATTGGTACGCTATAATTGTTGAAGCACAACTCGTCCTCTAAATTACTACACCTCATCTCCCGCTAAAAGTCATCTTCTCTCTCGCTTCATTTATCCTATTGCTTCAATTTTTATTGCAAAAGCCAAAGGTATAGCTTCATCCCTGTTTTGTTCTCTATTTCATCTTTATTTCTTTCCTTCAAAATCTGGTGTTCTTGTTAGCATATATAGAATTAGGGTTTTGGTTCCTAGAATTTAGGGATTATTTTAGCAACTCTCTTTTAGCAATTTTTTTTAATTTTTCATAATTTTTTGTACCTGTTACAGGAGATGGACGGATCATTTGTATCTTTGCTGAATGAAGGCTCGTTTGAATTCGAAGATATGGTATTTTCTCAACCACCCCATCAATCTCAACCCCAACCTGAAGCTCCGAAACTGAAAAAGGAAAAGAGGTCAAAGAATTTCTTAATTGAGGAGGATATGTTGCTCGTTTCTGCTAATGTTAGTATGAATCCGGTACAGGGTAACAATCAGACACATACATGTTATTGGAATAAGATTTGGAATTATTTTAACGAAAATAAAGAAGGTTTTGTAAGCGATCGAAGTGCTAATTCGTTGTGTAATCGATGGTGCACAAGTAATGAAAAAGTGGCTAAGTTTATTGGATTCTACAATCAAATATTCGGAAGAAATCAAAGTGGATTGTCTGAGCAAGATAAGGTATTATTCCGTTCGGTTAATGCTTTACTTTTCAATTTGGAATACAATAGTTACTCATCGGAGTTTGTTTGATTTTTGGTTGAGGATTGTACTGCTTTGATCATATTATTACAAGCTTGGTTTCGCAAAGAATTATCATGTCCCTCATATTTGTTCAGCTAATTACCTTTGTTTGGTTATTTAACAAATTATCTCAAATGTGGTGGTCCCTTTGAATTGTATTATCTCTGGGAGGGAAGAACTTTGAGCTTTATAAGATCATGATTTGTATAGTGTATAATCTAGTTGAGTTTTGTTCAAGTATTGACTTGTTAATAGCTTGCCTTTAAAGAAAATTTGTGTATTTGACAAATTTCTGCAAATCTGGACAGCATGACATCTCTTCACTAAAAAAAGTCATAACTTGCTGTAGAAAATTCTTTTTCACGAACCGGTTTTTGTATAAAAATCTAGACTCCAATATGTTTCTAATGGTATATGATTAACTACCTAGAAATTGATAGATGAAAGCAGTTTATTCTGCAAACTTAGACACTCTGCAGTTTTCAGATTTCGTTGTCTTTGTCGTGTTTGCTTCATTTGCTTATTAGTAAGAACTCTGCAGAAATTATATTTTTTTAATTCCTGTATCTAGTTTCATATGTCATTCTTCATTTGCTTGTTAGTAAGAACTCTGCGGAATCTTATCTGATATTTCTATATATTTTAATTAGGGGTGTTCAAAAATATCCGATATCCGGTATCTGATCCGAAATATCCGAAAATTCGAAGTTCTAGACATCCGAAAATTTGGATATCCGAAAATTCAGATATCCGAAGTTCGGATATCCGGAACTGCGGATTCGGATATCGGATAGTACTTTTCAGAAAAATCGGATATTCGGATATCCGAAAAATCCTAAAAATTTTATTTTTTTTATATTTTAAATAATAGAAGGTATTCGGATATTCGGATATCCGATATCCATATCCGAAGGTTTTTTCGGATATTCGGATATCCGATATCCAAATCCGAATATTTTTTTCGAATATAAGGATATCCGAATATAATTCTTATTTTTGTCCGGATATCGGATATCAAAATCTACTATCCGAATTTTCGGATATCCGAAATTCCGGATATCCGGTTTTGAACACCCCTAGTTTTAACAATGGAGATAGACCAAGCTAGAGAGATGTACGAGAGAATAATGAAATAGAAATTTATGTTCATACGCCATTGGAACGCATTGAGGTTTTCTCCAAAATATCAAGCTAGTTTGGCGAAGAAAAATATGCTAGCTAAGGACAGAGATGCTTCTTCTCAATCTGTTGATAGTCAGATTCCAACAAGCCTAGAATCCGATGAAAATGATGGAGCGTCCAATTGGAAGGAAGGCTGCAAAGAAGTTAAAAAAGCTGCAAATGAACTGAAGGATGACGAAGGCCTGGAACTTCTTAAAACAATGCAGAAAGATGCATTGGCTATCGCTTCTTCAAGAAGTGAATCAGTTCAAATGATCCTGCAAAAGGAAATTATGCAGTTACAAAAGGATGAGCTGCAGCTTCGCTTAGCAAAGGAAGATCGGGAAAGACAGAAGGAGGAGTGGGAAAGGTAGGTTTACGAAGCATCCATCATGGCAATGGATACTAGTAAGATGCTACCGGATCAAGCTAAATACTACGATGCACTCAAAGCTAGGATCATGAGAAACATATCATAATTTCTTTTATGTGCTTGACTTAATCTTAATTTCTTTAAATTGCGACTATGTATTAGACTTTAATTTGCTTAATTTATGAATCAGTGCTTCTTATCGTTTCAAAACAAATTACGTAGATTCTCAAAGCATATTACGTAAGAAAGTACAAAAATAATGTATGAAAGGAATTACATAAAAAATTAAAGGAAATAAAATTACATATGAAAGGAATTACATAACAACACATAATTTAATTCATATCACCACCATGAATCTGCCAAAGATGCTCCACAAGATCATTTTGCAATTGTATATGAGCTTGTTTGTCTCGAATTTGTTGGTGCACTTGTATGAAATTCCTAAGGGTACTTGGATGACTACGACTCGGAGTAACAGTTGGTATTTCAGCATTTGTATCAAATTGTTCTTCTTCCATATAAAATTCTCTTTCATCTTCAATGATCATGTTGTGCAAAATTATGCAGGCTGTCATAATATATTCCATGTGTCCGCATCCCAAAATCGTGATAGTCCACGAACCATTGCAAACCGAGATTGCAATACTCCAAATGCTCTCTCAACATCTTTTCGAAAAGATTCTTGTGCATTTGCAAAATTTTTTTTTTTTGTTACCTTGAGGTTTTGAAATAGTTTTGACAAAGGTTCGCCAAGAAGGAATACCATCAACAAGATAATATCCCATGTTGTATTCATGTCCGTTGATGGTATACCTTACTTCAGGTCCACGACCTTCTGCCAAATCTTCAAATAGATGAAATCTATCTAGTACATTAATATCATTTAATGAACCTGGTAATCCAAAAAAAAGAATACCAAATCCACAAATCTTTTGAAGCTATTGCTTCTAATATAATAGTTGGTTCGTGAACATGACCTGTGTACATACCTTGCCAAGCAGTTGGACAATTTTTCCACTTTCAGTGCGTACAATCGATACTACCCAACATTCCAGGAAAGCCTCGTTGTTCATTTTCTGCTAACAATCTAGAAACATCATCAGCATTTGGTCGTCTCAAATATTCAGCTCCAAAGACTTCGACGATTGCTTTAACAAATTTTTTTTAGACTCTCTATTGTCGTGCTCTCTCCAATTCGAATGTAATCATCAACAGTATCAACTGCCGTTTTGTATGCAAGCATCCTAAGTGCAGCTGACACTTTTTGGAGTGATGATAGTCCACGAACTCCTACAGCATCAGTTCGTTGAGTAAAATAATTGTTGTGAGCTGTAACAATTTCTTCAATTCGTAAAAACAATGATCTACGCATACGAAATCTTCGACGAAACTATATCTGTGTATGTAGGTGCATCAGAAAAATAGTCACAATAGAATCTAGCATGACCTTCTTCTCTATTACGATTAATTACATGATGATTCATTATGGAACCACCATGATGCAAGACGGAATTCGCTATCTGTCGCCGTTGATGAAGGCACGTACACTCATTCTCATTATTACTTCATGCTCTTCTTCGGCCGCCTGCATAATATCAAGAATCCTTCGTGTGGTATTTTCCATAACAAATGAGTAGTTTAGAAGTGAGAGTGAATTTGAGTTTGTATGAAGTTTGTGTTATCTTCGGTTCTCAATTTTGTCATTTATTTATAACATTTGAAATATAACCGTTGAGAAATATAGCCGTTGGGAATATTGCCATTGGAATATATCCGTTGAAATTTGAAATAATAATAAAATACCATTTTAGCTACTCCTCTTGAAGATGCTCTTACAATGCTGCTATTATCCAAATGTGCTGCTTATATAGATATATATTACACTGCTATTACTATATAAATATATTCATTATTTTCTTATTAATTTTTTAATAATTACATATAAAATATAAATAACACATGCACTGTACGTGTATATAATCTAGCCTATATAAATACATAAGCATAAGGAGAACTTTCATCCCTTTCTCTTGCAATGTAGTCTCTCTCTCTCTGTGTTACAAAGTCGATTAAAGAAAAGGAAATTTTGCGAGTTGCTATAAATATACGAGAATATGCTCCTCCTATTTGTAAGACACGCACGCACGCACGCACGCACGCACGCACGCACACACACACACACACACACACACGCGGAAAAGAAAAAGAAAGAAAAAAGACAGATGCTCTCTTGGGGACTTTCATATTCCACCTGCAACTGCAACATGTCACAGTATCTTACTACTAAATAATAACACTCATTTTGGGGGCACTACAACACAAGAAATACAAGCCTGGCTTTTTCCCTCATTTGTTCTTTACATTTTTCTTTTTTCTGCTTATGGAATAAAAAGGTCTGTCTTATAACTATTATACTCTCTATACTTCATACATTTGAAACATCTATCTAAGACTCCTACTTCTGCATCACAAAAATTCCGTGAAAAAAAATCATAATACAAGAAGAAAAAATTATGTTTGTTTTGCAGACTTCCATTCCATAATTGCCGAAAGAAGTGTGTAATTCGGTGTTAGGTACTTGTGTGGCAACAGTGATTTAGTCACGGGAGATGTGTGTTTCTCCTTTAGCCACGCCTCTATCGCCCTGCGATTGTATGTATACCCATCCCCAGCAACACAAGGGTCATCCATTACCTCCTGCCATTCATGCAAGAAGCTTACCTAGTTATTCATAAGACGGTGCAAAAAGTACTTTTCGTGTTTTCTTTCCACGTAGAGAAGAAATTTCACATATATTGCCTACCACAGTTTTCAGAAAATACAATACTTTTTAAGAAAAAAAACATTGCACATTTTCCTTCGAATTTCACTGTTCATCACTCATGATAGGGCGTGTTTGGCAGTGCAGCTGATAAGCTAGCTATTGAATGATACGCTAACTAATTGAGATGCTACTCTTGCTAGCTTATAAGCTAGCTTCTACACTAGTTTATGAAGTACCAAACAAGTTTTTTTAAGTAATCTCGAAAAATAAATTAGCTTATAAGCTAGCTTATTTTTGCCAAAAATACACTCACTTCCCAAGTATTCATACATTATTTTACTATTTCTACTTCACATCAACTTCCATTCTTACATTTTCTATCTTACACCGAATCACACTCTACAAGTATATTCTTTCGGCTTCGAGAATTATATTTTCCCAATGAAAACATATCGAACCGCTCCTTAAGAATCGCTATTTCTACAACCAAAACTAAAGAATCCTCTATGGCAAAACGATAACCAATTTCATACTAACAAAAATCATAAAATGTGTCGTCACTAAAACAACCAAGAACGTCCAAGAAAAAACAACATACCAAAGGAAAGAAGAAAACAACGTACATCGAGAATCGGACACATAAAGTGTTTAGGAGCCACCGGTGGAGAAATCAACACCAAATCTCGAGCTTTCTCAGCAAAGTCTTTCAACTTCTCCAAAGCAGGCAGAACTTCGTCTCGAAAATCGGGTCTGTCTCTTTGCCTGAGTTCAGTGCACTTCAATCCCACGAGAGCCAAATCATATGTTTCCTTAGTCGGCCATCCACCACATTCCTGATCGAGCACCTCCGTCAGACGGCCATCATTCACCGCATTTTCCACTGTGTACGCTAGTGCTATTGCCGGTTTCGCCGTCAGTAATTGCAAAACAATCATCCCAAAGGCATAGACGTCGGATTTAGGAGAAACTACCCCGGTTCTTTGGTACTCGGGATCGATATAGCATAATGTACCCACCAGACCATTGTCGCTAAATGTGGCGGATAGTGAAAGAGACTCGTCTTTTTTGTCAACCATTGTCGAAAGGCCGACGTCTCCGATTCTACTCATATTGTTGCGGTCGAGCAATATGTTTGCCGGTTTCAGGTCGCGGTGTACAACGGATTTTGGCTTTGATTCGTGTAGGAAGACGAGGGCCGAAGCTACTTCCCAGGCAATCCGGAACCGGTCGAACCATAAAAGGGGAGGAGTGTTGTTTTTTCTCATCAGCCTGTCCTCGAGGCTGCCGTGTTCCATGAACTCGTATACTAGGCAACTATGCTCGGGACATGCGCCGAGAAGAATCAGCAAGTGCGGGTGACGGATTTGGCTCAAGATTTCCAGCTATATAAATCAGTAAAAGGGAGAGTATTCAGAAGTTTGAAAATCTGAATTGAATTAGTGCTGAAGGGAGTGTTTGTGAAGAATTTTCCTTTTCGAAAAAGTGATTAAATCGAGCAGAAGCAAAAAGTAGCAAAAGCATTTGAAGTCCTATGTTTCGAAAAAATAAATAAAAAGAAAGCGTAAAAAGCTAAAAAAATCAAAGTTGAAATGTTTGAAAATATATCAGTTTAAATGAGCTATCAAAGACAAAAGTGGTTATTTTCCGCAGGTAAAGCTGACGATCACTTTTTCATTTTATTTTTCAAGTGCTTGGATTCGTAATGCTTACTATCTAATATCCGTTTCCACCACATTCACAAATCAATTTTTTCCCCGATTTTATTCTCAGAAAGAAATGCATACCTCCTGCTGAAACTGCTTATTTCTGCTTGCTTCCTTAGCATGGAGAATTTTCACAGCAGCATTTGTATGCTGAAAGCTGCATTTATAAACAGTCCCATATGCCCCCATTCCGATTTTGAGATTACTGGAAAACGATGATGTGGCGGACACGATTTCTTCCCACGTAAATCGACGGTACTGATTGACACGGCCGTTCAAAGCACTCTCAAGATTTTCCTTTTCTTTAGTTCCGCGTGATGCTTTCGTCTCTGCTTCCTTTCTTTCAGCGGCTTCTCTTTCAGCACATTCCTTGACGAATTCAGCTTCGTTTTTAGCAGCTTCGTATCTCTTTTTCTCCTGCCTGGCCAACTCCTTGGCTTCTTCCTCCTTAATACTTATCTGTTTGAGATTAATTTCCTCCTCCAGACGACGTTTCCCAAGTTCGTTTAGCTGACAGGAACAAGAAAGTGAATATGTAAAGATGTTAAGGTCTAAATTACAAAAACTAGCCCCCAATTTACCAACTACGGCATCTATGCATTTTATAAAATACAAACAAATGTGAAGGGGGAGTTCAAAAGATAGTTGGACTGTTTTTGTAATTTAACTGAATCTCGAGGGTATTTCTTTCATATATAACCGTGTAAAGAATAAAAAAAATGAATTGCATGGCAAGCAAAGGAGTTTCCAACATAAAATGATAAGATGAAAAATACTTTGTGGTAGAGATTGACGTATTGCATGGTCATAATTTTAACATGATCGTAAACTTTTTTTTACGATAATCGGAGCCATTCGAGAAAATCGTTCCAAAATTTTTAGTAATGCAAATTTTCATGTATCCGAAAGAGACGAAAAGCACGTATGCCAGCACGCGGAAAGAAAATAGTAAATCAGGGTCGTAACAAAATAAATACACAAACTAACTTAAAAACAGATAAGGAAACTCAATGTAGTTACAAAAAAAGGGTAATGATAACATATCAAAAACATAAAAATTCTAAGGTACCCTCATGAGTACCATACCTGCATGTAGATTCACCACTGGATCATTTGTGGGTACCATATTTGCATGTATATTCACGATTGGATCTGTAGCAAATGATTTCTATCATAAATCCGATGGTGAATATACATGCAGCCATGCAGGTATGATATCCATGTGGATACCTTAACACTTCCCTCAAAAAATACCTTCCTAGAAGCATTGATTGACTCGACTTGGGTCATTGCGTACTTTCCTCGAACACGTCTGAGTTCAATCCTCAATTTTTCTAGCTCTAGATTGAGATCAGCCTGCAGAAAGAATTGAAATTACGCATGAAAAATGTTACTATAATTACTGTTGAGTAAATGTATTATTCACCTCACAAGACGGTTTATTTCAAGTTTATTACATCACCTGATTCTCAGTAGAAGTGCCAGAAATTGGAGTTTGACCCCCTGAGGCGTTGCATGTTCTGGATTTTGTGAATCTAGGGACCTGGTTAGCTGTGTGGTTTAAATCCGAACCATTGGTATTGACAGATGAACGTATAGGTTGCATGACAACATTCGAGTGCATTCTTTTATGCAAAAGAGTCTGGTTTATGTCCGAAAGAGCTTGAAAACGCTGCTCCGGCAGTGAAGTCGATCGGGACTTGAAGAATGAGTCTTTGTCTGTCCAATCTAAAGAGACATAAAAGCAAAACAGAAGATTACAATACATCTCTTGACAAACTTGGTTTACTAATATTCCAATAATTGTTTTAGGTTGATTTTGGCATTACTTTCGCAAGTGAGTATTATTTTCTAAAATTACTCCTAAGATTTGGCCTAATTACAAAAAGATTCAACTTGTTTTTCAAAATTACTAAAACTCTATCCAAGTGTTAGGAACACCCCCCTTGAGGTTGTGGGGTGCAATTTGTAAGAAATAGTAATTGAATGCATCGACGCCAAGTCGGTCTTGCACTGTCAGGACAACATGGCGATAAGTCGTCTCAAGTCAACAAGAAGTTCATATACATATATTTATTTAGATTTACTACATAATATAACTAAATACACAACATTTTCATAGTTTTCATCAAAAACTAATAAAATATAAGTTCGAATTCAACGAATATCCATAAAGTTCGAGATATGAAGACCCGCAACCACCGCCCAGAGAGATGAGAATAAGAAGACCTAATTGGGGGAGAATAGAACTAGATGGAAAAAACGCGTATGTTTTATTTAGTTTTGGATCCAGTTTTCGGGTTGGCTTTCGAGTAACAACCCAATTTTTCAGGTCGGTTTTCAGGTCAAGGAATTGGCGTCTGAAATCAATAAGTCGTCCAACGACTTTTTACAAAATCCGACTGGATGACTAGTCGTCGACCCTGATTACATATCAGGGGTGTATTTGCAATTCTTAAAGGTAAACTGGGCCTTTCCGTAATTAGGGTAAAACTCAGGGGTACTTTTGTCATTAAATCCAATCTTAAAAAAACTCTCAACAAGTGGATACATCATTAAAGAGCATCTAACTGAACTAAAATGGCATCAATTATATATCCTACGTAGAACCAACATAACCGACTGTAAATATAAGGCGAACATTGACCTTATATCCGAAGAAAGTACCTGTTTGTGAGCTGGGAGTAAGGCTCGAAGAATTATCAGTGGAACAACTTTTTGTATCGCTGCTGTCATCTCTGAAGCTTCTGTTTGTTTCTGAAACTGATGGCCGCATCGAAGACAGTTTTCCTTTAGAAACAGCATATACACTGCAATAAGCCGGACAACATTCTGATACTCTTGAAGACAATGTTTGTGCCCTGAGCATGCCATCAAGTAAAGGTATTGCTTTAATCAACATAATGAATGAGATATAGAAGAATGTAATGCCTGTTTGAAACCTGGGATACGTGATTCATAAAGGTAACATTATATTACATATGCATGGTAAAAAATAAAAAGACTTTCTACTGTTTATTTTTCTACAGATTTGTAATAAAGGTAACATTACACACACACTCACACATACAGAGAGAGAGCAATGCTATATCGAGTCATCTGTGTTGGATGGAACCGACAGTGAATCTGCTGGGTTTCTTGAACTGAAGCGATGAGAATGAAGTTAGCAGCTTGTAAAACTTAAACCTACAGCGAACAACTCTGTGTTTTAAACTTTCGAATATTCAAAGAACGGAAGAACTCAAGATGCTCGAATGCTAATTATTATATGATTTTCGGATTTGATGTTTCGATCTCGATGTCGATGTTTTCTAATCGTATTTTCATCATTCAGATGAGGGTCTTTATATAGAGTTTCAGGTGCCTCTTGGGACTGGCTGCACCCCTTCGTCCGGATTGATCTGGTGGACAGACGCATCCGATCACGGTGCAGACACCCTTTGGTCACGCACCTCTGCATGCTGGACCGTCATGTCTAGTCATGGTGCCCATCAGTGGACAGGCGCGTCCACAGTGCGCCTCTTGGCATGTACGAGCCCAGTCACGCCCACCAGGCTGCCTAGCCACGTCACCGAGCCAGTAAGGCTCCTCATAGCTCCTCGCGACACGTGCAAAGTGCGTCTCTAAAGCGCCCAATGCGACAAGTGCGATGTCGCGGGCTCGGGCTCGGGCTTGGGTTTGGACGGTGCTACGCACCATCCTCGGTGCATCTTGAGCTAATCTTGAGCTAGTCAAACAAACTTGGTCCACTATGGTACACCATAAGGAGTACCACATGATTACTCCTTATTTTGGTGAAACTCTTTATAAGGTAGGTACAATTGCAACCTTTTTCCAATGTGGGAGATGACTCTTCACATTCCTACCTTTCCATGTATTTAAGTGGCTCACTTCATGCATTAATTTCCCATTCACCCGAAATTGATTTTGAGAAAAATTAAATGCTAATCTCATCTACTCGCAATGTAGATTATGATTTCACAATTTATTTCCATTTACAAAAAATGGAAATTCACTTAAATAATTGGTCAAAGTTTGGGTCACACCCATTTTATTAAACCAATATCCAATAATCTGTCAATTTCTATGTATTATACCTTGAGAACATACGGCGGGATGAAGCACCAATAACAAGTTTATTGGTCTCGTGCTTCTGAATATACCCGGATATTGCGGTCTCCACATCATCTGCCTCGATTTGTACAATTTCCACTTGCACCTGCACGGGAGAGCATTAAATAAGCACCTTCAAAGGAAACAAGAAGATCTTAAAAACCACCTAAATTATTTTACCTTTCTTTGACTACACATTCTTTTGTAAGGAAGAAGCTTTTCGGTTACTTGCCACTCTATTTCCTTCCTGAATGCATCTGCTACGTCCTCTCGCACTTGAGAAATCGGGATATAGTTTCCCACTGTAACTAACAAGAACAATAAATAATCATCTCAAAAATAATGATAACCGGAAATATTGATACTTTTCGTGTCCAGATGAGTTGCACAAAAAGGTTTCTGTAGAAAGGGAGTTTATGTTTTCTTCTATGGAATTATTACAAGAACTCGGAGAAACAACTTACTAGGTGTCGGGATTCTCGATATCACCGGACGGACGTGCAGCAACTTGAAATAGACCAATCCTTGTGGAACAAATTTTTCCAATGCCCAATTGAGAATGTGTTTGCTTTTCTTACTTCCACTTACAGCCACTGCAGCTACCGCATATGCTGGCGGAGCCAGTTTGTCGAATCCTTCTACTTTACCAGCATTTTTACCATCCATATTCATATCTTAACAATCTGCAATCGCATAAAAACCCGAAATTCGATTTCATAAGCAAATAACTAACCATAATAAAAAAAATGAATATACAGGTCCAGTATACGAGTTGCGGTGTAGCCCGCCTTAAATTTTTTAAAAAAAAAAAAAAAAAAAGTATAACTAATATATATATATATCGAGTTCAAATATGAGAAATTTAAAACTAGCCCATAACCCAACCTTATATTTATGAAAGCTTCATCCCACCTTATATTAAAATATTGGATCCCCCATTGAATCAAGGTGAAGCTACACGTAACATCTTTACCAGGTGAAATACGGACACAACCTATGATAAGAGTTGTAAATTTGTAATAAGTTCTTGGGAATTTTCATAAACCTTAAACAGAAACAAGAATCCTTGTAATTCTTGAAAAACCCAGAAAACGATATATGCACTCACATTATCTTATCTTGAATTTTACGAAAGAAACTTGAAGTCAAGGATATATGCACTCAGATTATATTATACTTCGATTTTTCAAATCCTTGACCTCATCATTTGAGTTATTTTAGGAAAAAAAAAAACATATAGTAATTGGTAGATATCCAATCCTCATATTCAAGTTCTTTCCACACTTAAAATCTAAACCTCAACATCCCCAAACACAACCTTAAAAAAGGGAAAAATCTCAACCAAAATCGAGACAGGAATACAGACCAGGCCTTTAGCTTTCGTCGAATACTCATCTTTTGTTATCAGCACCATTCTCAGACAGAACCATACGAGAAATTTTATTAAAGAGGAAAAAAAAAATCAAAAAAAATTGCCAGCTTAGACAATCCACAATTACTAGGACGTAAGTCAACAGTTTGTCCACGATGCATCACGCCTCCACACTCTTGGGCCAAACGTAAACCGCGTCGTAACACAGTTACCTGCATCAAAAAGGCCAAATCCCTGGCCTCACTACCCCACCCGATCCGATAGGGATCGGTGGAGAAATTAAATTATGGTGACTCAACGGTGCACTAGGTGGGTGGAACAGTGTTCGGTGCCCACAAGGGGCTATCCCCACATTAAAGGGATAAAACTCCCACACTGCGGCTGCCAGGACTCGAACCTGCGTCCTTGTAGCAATCTGCCACCCAGGAATCAGTTGAGCTGCACATACGGACATCGTAACACAGTTGCTAATCTCTGATTATTTAACATCATCCTAGTATTTCTGTTACTGATTATTATGTATACTGTCTAATTTAATACTCCATCCATACTCGTAAGAGTGTGCTTACTCTTTTATAACTACGAGCTTTAATAAAAGTTAGGTAGTGGTGGAATTGAATGGAGAAAATGTCTCACTTTCTGTTGTATGTGTATGTTAATTATTGTTGTTGATTAATTAAAGAAAAAAACGTGTGGACATCCTTGGGGTTGTAAATAAGTTAAAAGAGCGGAGTAAAGGTATAAGGGGTATTTTTTAAAAATAGAATTGGTACAATCTTGCAGGCCGGATGAAAATGACAAATTGAGCAAGTGGGACCAAATGGAGTATTCAAATTTTGAGATTTGAGTATCTGAATCGGATAGAGTTGGCCAGGCGGGTCGGGCCAGCTCAGCCTGGCCCCTTCCAGTTTGAATTTCTCAAAGCGAACTCAACCCAGTTCATGCTACTAACCTAAGAAGCCAGCCCAACTCAACATTTGACATTAGTCCAGCTCAGTCCGGTCCAGAATTGATCCAAATTACTTTTTTTGTTATTTTAATTATATATAGTATAATAAAATATAATAACTAATATATAATTTTTTATAAAAATAATGGTTTTGTAATATAATGCCAGAAAAATAAAAGAATACTTTTTTTCTCTTCTTAAAGCATGCAACCAGCCACAAAGGAAACTGATAAGTACTTATCCAGCCCACTTCTGGCCATCCCGGGACTGCCCCTATCCACGATCCACCTATTGCCCAGTTCTAGGACAATGGATGTACCTCAGGTCGGTGGGTAGGTAGGGATGGCAAAAAAAAAAAAAAAATCACGGGTCCGGGTACTCGCGGGTTTTTATCTGAATGGGTCCAATTCGGGTAACAAATTTTAGGGGTGGGCACTTGAACCCGAAATCCCGATCCCGTTCCGATCCCATCCCGAAAACTAGCGGGACGGGACGGGATAATTTCTTAAAATGGCAATCCATCCCGTCCCGTCCCGCTTTGTTACTATTCAAATGGGACGGGATGGGACCGGGACCATCCCGATCAATCCCGTCCCGTCCCGTAATATTTAATATAATTAATTTTTTTTATATATCATTTAATCATGTAAACCCTAAATTGATGTATAATGTATGAAACATCAAAGTTTCAGTTTTAAGTTTTCAGTTTTAAGTTGATGTTTTCTGCACTTTCAATTTGAATTTTATCTTCACGTGTTGATGTTGATGTAATATGCACTATGCAGTTGGATTATTGATCTATTGTCCTTTGTGCGTGTTTACGTTACTATCTACTTTGTTCTGTGTGTTTTTTAAATTTCTAATGGATATTTGGGATCATTTTTTTTTGGAATGACTAGTTTGGATTTTTTTTTAAATTTTTACCTCATTCATTTGATAATTCCAAAATTTATAGCTGTCTCATTCTTTTTTTCATAATTTCTGTCAAGATCAATAAATGTGCGGGATATCCCGTCCCGTCCCGTCCCGGTCCCGACCCGAACCCGAACGGGATCGGGACGTGCGGGATGAATTTCAAAATACGCAATTCCGTCCCGTCCCGTCTCGATAATTTATTTTCGGGACGGGACGAGATTCGCCCAATCCCGACCCATCCCGTCCCATGCCCACTCCTAACAAAATTCGGGTCCGGGTTTGGGGCGGGTAAAGAAAAATAAATTCGGGTTCGGTTCGGTTCCGGGGTATGGGGTACCCACCTCGAACCCGTCCGATATATATATATATATATATATATATATATATATATATATGGGGGCTTTATTTTCAGAACTCTCTGAAATGCGAGAACTGCGAGAACTCCCCTAAACCAATGAGATTTTTTAAATATTAAAAAATATTATTAATTCAAAATGGTATTATAGTAAAATACGATTTTTATTACGGGAGATAACCCTACTATAATAGCCCCTACTGATGATAACCCCTACTATATAGTAGGGTTATAATCAGTAGGGGTGTTCAAATCTACCCGACCCGGTTGACCCGGCCCAATTACCCGACTACCCGGAAACTTTTTACCGGGCCGGCCAAATAAAATTAGCGGGTACCCGCCGACCCGGTAACTCTTTTTTATTTTTATTTTATTTTTTTTATTTTCTCACTACATACTTTATTTTAACCATTTTAAAAATTATGTATAGAATTAGTATGTATTTACTTATATTTTAATAATATTAACATTACAATACCTGTGTAAAATTTGGTCCATATTAATTTTATGCTCTAATTTTTTTTTCCTTTTCATGAATCAAATTTTTTTATAATTTAAATTTCATTAACTATTTTAAATTATGACATCAAAATTACAAAAATGAGTATGTATTAATATAATATAGTAGTCTAATTTCAAAGTGAATAGATTAAATATTTCATATAATATCTTAATATGTTAGAACCAATGATAATAAAATGAATGGTATAATTATTATAAATAATTTTCTTACTTTTAATTTAATTTTTTTGTAGAAATTAATCGAGCAAATAAATTAAATTAAAGTTAAATTTTCTTAATATTTGATTTAATCATAACGCATGACTTCAAAATTTGAATCAATTCTTGCTAATTTAAAGTTAAATATTTTTGTTGAACTAAAAGTTGAAAAAAAAAATATAGCAAAAAATCATATATATATATATATAGGGGGCTTTATTTTCAGAACTCTCTTAAGTGCGAGAACTGCGAGAACTCCTCTAAACCAATGAGATTGTTTAAATATTAAAAAATATTATTAATTCAAAAGGGTATTATAGTAAAATATGATTTTTATTACGGGAGATAACCCCTACTGATGATAACCCCTACTATAATAGCCCCTACTGATGATAACCCTACTATATAGTAGGGGTTATGATCAGTAGGGGTGTTTAAAGCTACCCGACCCGATTGATCCGGTTATGATCAGTAGGGGTGTTCAAAGCTACCCGACCCGGTTTATTAAGTATTAATAGATATATATATATATATATATATATATATATATATATATATAATAATAATTAATAAATTAAATATATATTAGTATTAAATTAGTAATATTATATATATATATATTAATCCACGGTACTTGGTACCTTAACCGAGAGGTGGGTCTCAGGGCGGACTCAAAAATTTGGCGGTGCAGGGCCGCTTTTAACTGGTCCAGATCTGGATAGGCAATACCCGGCCCCGACCCGCCCCATTGCCATCCCTATGGGCAAGGCCGGCCCTGGGTGTAGCGGGTCTAGGCCGGTCCCACTTTCCAAGCCCAATTTTTTCATTCCTTTGTATAATTTATTTTATTTTACAATACATATTATTTTGTTAAATAATGTTGGAATTAATATTGTAAACGGGTTATGTTGTTAAACTAAAGAATTTTTTCACTTTTCAAGTACCGGTGTTTACATGCAAGTTGAAAAAGAATTTTAAGAAGTATATGAAGATAACTCGAAGCAAAAGTTTGGAAAAGATCATACTATTAGCATGTAGTTTTTTGTTTGAGATATTGTTTGAGACAGCCTTGATTCAGAAGTATCACCCCTTCAAGGCGTTAATCACACTCCCAGATCTACCCGGCTTACAACCCACAAAAGCATGCTCGTTGCCATCCCCAGCCACTATCGAAATAGTACGAGACTCATAGTTCATGATAGCACCATGACGATCTAGCCAATCGTCCCCGGGGATTAAATCCTCCCCTTCAAATCCACTACAATAAGATTTGAAGGCAATCTCGATTCCTGATCCTTACTGGACAATCTCTAACCTCTCGGTTCCCGACCATACGGTCCATGCATACCCACAATACATGGCTTGCACTCGAATAAGCAATCAATACCAAGACGATGAATACAATCCAATACAATAAAAGAATGGGTAGCACCCGAATCGAACAACACTAAAACTAGGTGGGAAAGAATTTGAGTGATACCTGCCGCCACAAGAGCATCTGTCTCATCCGCCCCTCATCTGATAGAGGCGGGGATGTGCTGACCCCGGACTCGACACACCAAGGCGGTCCGAGTGATCCCTGCCTCGGCCTGCACTCTGCTGAGATTGGTTAGTCAGATCCCTCTGATTAACACTATGCCCTCCCAGAACCGGAATGGTGCCATGACTACAGATAGCTCTGGTGACCGCCACACAATGAGTCGCTCGGTGACCCTTTTGTCCACAAGCAAAACAAGTCATCGGAGGATACGGATAATGTCGCACAAAATGCCCCGTGCGATCACAGTTATAGCAACTCTTTTCACCGCCCAGGAAACTCAGGGTCGGTCTGAACCCACGGGATCTTCTGATGGTTAAAACGACCTCTCGGCAGCACGATAAAAAGATTGTGATTTGTGGGATCCATCACTGTTGCTGCCCAAGAAGCCACCTGAAGTTTTCTGTTTCTTACTTTCGGTATCCTCTTTTGTCGTAAGGGCCATCTGAATTGCCAAAGCACTGTCTTGATATTCTTTAAATGCAGTACACCTCAATCCATCCATACCCTGTCGGATCTTAGGTTTCATTCGTCGATCAAAGAAGCGGATCCTCACCTGGTCTCGAACATATGGTAATTGTTGGTTAAACGTACGGCCGCCTGAGAGATGGGCACATCCTGTGGAGCAATAGTGAAGAAATCAGTGATACGTTGATCAGGTACTGGCCAAGGACAGCATTTTGCTTCCATAGCGGTCTTGAACTCCTCCCAAGTAGCTACTCGATCCGTAGGCCCGGTGGCCTCCCACCAGTCTGCAGCCTCCTTGTTGAGGAGATTATGGGCAATAGGCACCATTCTCTCCTCCGGACAGGCGGCATCAAAAGTTCGGCCGATCTGCTAAAGCCAATTCTCCTATCCCAAAGAATCAGAAGAACCGTAAAAATGTGGTGGATACATCTTCATCACCTTCTCAAGCCATTTACTGGCCTCCGAAATGTCAGGAGGAGGTGGATTCTGCTGTCCACCCTGAACAACCTGAGCTAACTGAGTTACCACCTGCTGGAGAGTGGCGGCAACTCCCATATCAGCGTTATTATCCGTCGGTTGGTTCTACTGGACGAAAGGTCCCGGTGACCATCAGAACTCAAAAGAACAGCATTCGGCACTGAATGAGATGTCGTATCAGTGATTGAATGAGAAGGCATGGCCTCTTCGACAACGGCACTATGACCACGGCCTCTGCCGCATCTTCTAGCACGTCTACCTCTACCACGCATCAACTTAAGAATAAGAAAGGCGAAATAATAGATGATCAGCGCGATATACAGCCGTAGTTAGTCTACTAAGGTAAGCCAGCTCAATGTCGAGGCAAGGAAAGCAATAAATAGACGCAATGATTTGAAAAGTATTACCATCACGGGCCACTTGGTACGACAACAGCACATCGATGGTAGGCTCAACAACGACTCTTATACTCAACCGACAGACTCAATACACCAACAGCCTAGGTACAAATCTTGGCTCTGATACCATAAATGTAACAACTGTAACACCCCCAATCCGCTCAGGGATATTACACGCCGTAGAACCCTTCCTCAAGGATCTACCAGGCTGGTAACGACATATAACAACTCGACCATGCCTTTAAGGCTAAAATGACTCAGTAGACCGATTTGGTCTTTCAACAAATACATACAACTCAAATACAACTCATGCCCACGCAGGGGTCAAAATACAACTACACCTGCATAACGGAAAATATAGCAGCGGAAAAATAGAGTACAACTGAACCAATAAACAGAGTAAGGTTCCTCATGTGATTAGTATCGATCATCTTTCATCATCCTTCGTGCCGACCCTGTGTTATGCTCCAAAACCTGAATGCAAAAACAGACATCCACCCCCGAATACTCGGGGGTTAGCAAAACTCCACTGTTTTGCTAGTGCAAGAACAAAGTGCAAATACGAGCCATACCATTCACATTCCACGAATAACAATAACCAAGGATCCTCAAAGATCCAAACGAAACGAAAAGTACTTCCCGAGGCAAGAGTTTGAGAAAACATTTCAAAATCGAAATATCATAAATCAATGGAAGTAATTTATAAAACGGTTTAGAATGCCATCGAGAGTTTTAATAGAAAACAATTTAGGATTATCAAATCCTACTTTTCAAAATCCACAAGACAAAAGGGGTCACCGCCCCAAAGGTTTACTTTCCGAAAAAAATGACATTTACCAAACCGTTGGGATTTTAGCCCCAAACCCGTAAAATGACTTTTACAAAACCATTGGGATTTTAGCCCCAAATCTCATCAACTCACAGTACACAAGAACGACCACAAGGTTCGTTTCCCAACATCAAAATCCACAAATAAAGGATTTAAAACAAACAACAAAATACTCTAGTGCCATCCTAGCCAAGTAGGCCAAACGAACAACTTACCTCTTACACACTTAGTCAATGCATGCAATCATGAAAACCGTTCAAAAGCACTCATTTCCGGAAATACCAATAATCCAAATCACATTGTAAAATGCACCACAATTAACCGCGGACCCACAACTTCGTGGATCCCTGCCGAGACCCCGTCGGATCTAACCCACAATGGTTAAAAGCAAGCTCGCGGTTCCACAGCTTCGTGGAGCCCTACCGAGACCCCGTCGGATCTAACCCGTAGTGAGCATACACACACACACGTTACTCATGCAATACTAATATGCTAAGAATGTAAGTTCATTAAGAATACTCACTAGAGATGGCCTCTAACTCGACACCATTATCAACTCTTCAAAAACGCAATAACAAGATTAAATACGGAATACACGATCCCATAACTTTAAACATAGGAGTATCATCATCAAAGACTTCAACGTTCAAAATAATCAAATCATAATCAATTCCCAAAACACACCGTTCACAAAACACACGCGTTTTGAAAGAAAGCCTTTAACGAGGCCAAACCGAAATCTTTTGAAACTTCATTTCAAATAACCAAACGAACACATCAAGACGACCACCGATCATCATATCCATAAAACGAGAAAAGTATGGGCAAAGTACTTGCCTCGAATAACCACAACGCGGAGAATCGGCCGAAGTAGGTTGGCACGAACCGACTACGAACTCGCCGACTCCACCGAACGACAATCCACAACAATGAACTACGAACGAAAACAATAACAATGAAAATGAATTCCAAAGTACGACCCAAAGCCGTTGAATTCAAAGAACAAATGACGACGGTTCAAGGATTTCCCCCAAAACGGCCAAGAACACGATTCGTCCCGTCAAAACCCGAAAACGGAATTCCAAGTTGAAATATGGATATACAATCCATAGAATATGTTTAACAACATCATTTAACCATAATCAATCCATCGAAAACGGATGAAAACGAGATCGGGACAAATCCCCCAAAAAGTCAATTCAAGAAAATCAAGAAATATACTTCGATTCGACGAAGAACAATGGATTAAATGATGTTAAACACAAGAATACTACCAAGATTAATCATACCCATCATGAATTAATCAACAACACGGAACGAAACTGATTTAAAAATGCAAAAATCCCCAAATTCACGAAATTAGGGTTCTAAGGAAGATTACCTTGATTCATTGGATCAAAGGATGATAACGATTTATCGATTGATGTTATGAACTCAAGAACTTCATGGATTTGTTGTTAAACAACATGGCTTCGTGACCCATGAATCGCCACCCGGGACGGAGAAGGAAGGAAGTGAAAACGAAATGAAATGTGATCGCCACCACATTTATATCGGGCCGGACTAGCGCGCGCTAGTCGCCGAGCTAAGCGGCGCTATCGGCCTGTGCCGCGATCCAAGAGCTTCTCGACTAGCCGCCGCCAGTAGCGGCGCAGCCTTCCGGCCGTAGCATGCGCTACCTGCCGGCCGTGGCGCACGCAGGCCCGCGCAAGCGGCGGCGCTACCCGCCGAGCCCGACCGATTCCAACCCCTGTGACTCCACTGCCTGTGCCCGCTAAGGCGTTAGGCCATCCGGTAGCGTGCGCTACACCTGCCGGTTAGCGCGCGCAGCCTTCCGGCCGTAGCGTGCGCTACGCCGGTTCCTGCCGCACCCGTCCGGCCGGTGCCCGCAATCGTCCGGCCAGTCCCGCAACCGTCCGGCCAGGGCTCGACGACCCGATTTCCGAAAACACACGGAACGAACACGACGAAAAGTTCGCGGACGACATCAACGACCCGAAATGAAAACATAATACCATATTTAATCATACGCGACCAAGAAACGGGTCGAGACAACAATTACAGATACAGATACCCGTAACTTTCAAGAAATTACAAAATGGCCCAAAACGCCCGGAAATCACGATACGTGATCGAATAACCAAACCGAAGTTCACAACACGTCTAACAAAGTTAAACGGACTTGTGGGAAACTCAAAACAGCAGTTTCGGACGAGATTCGCAAGAATCGAACTCAAGTGCGGAAAAGTCGCTAAAAAGCACGGAACTCAACAAAACAACACCGAAACGAACTCGGATGTCAAAAAGTGTAGAATTAATCATTCTTTAATGACGAACGGTCATGAGCGAGTCGTCAAAACAGACTTCGGCCGAAAAAAGAAATTTACCGAAAATCGAAAATTGCGGATATTACATTCTACCCTCCTTAAAAGAAGTTTCGTCCCGAAACTTAAAACAAGTAGGGAGAAGCAATATCACGCCAGGAAAACTCAACGAGATACGCAAGAAATGCGTAACTAACGCCCAACGGCGAAACGTTATAAACAACGCAACGGAATATACGGTGTGAAAACACGCTCCATGGCGACCAACACAACGTCGCTGTTAGGGATATAATAAAACCAACAAATGACAAGCGTCATCAAACGGATAATATAGCCAAGTCAATTATCCGACAATCACAAAACACAACGAACGAAAATCAATATGATTGACCAACCCAACGGTACATCAATCAAAACGCGAGTCAACCGCTGAACAAACACGGAATCCCACCGCCTAAGGGCTGGAAGATCGAAAACGAAACTAATTTCCCGAACTGAAGGGAATTACGAAGGAGCCTGAATGTTCACCAATCACGGAACGAGGTCAATAAAAACCAAACAATCAAACGATCAAACCACAACGATCGAGACAACAAAAATCGAAGAATCATGTTCGAATCACGAAGAACAATAAAGTTCAAACAACAACTCCCAGGATGATCTGGTGAGAACTACAAGACATGCATTGCCATAAGATCCAAAGGAAAGGGAATAGCGATTGAAAAGTCACAACGACGAACGAGTTATTCCGAAACGATACCACACTCATTCGATAAACAAAAACAAGGGGCCGGACAAGCTCAGAAATGTCAACAAACATAAATGAGTCGACAGAGTCGAAAACATAAGAGTTCCAAATTCGATCCACTTCGAATAAAAGAACTAGTAGAACCAAATGATGTTACTTCCGAACAAGGTTCACAAGAATCGAACCGAACTCGAAAAAGTTACAACGATAACCAGATCGACTCAAAACAAGATCACACTGCTCGCACGATGAAATCAAATACCGAACAAGTTCATAAAGTATCAACGAACATGAGCGAATCGATATCGGAGAAAGAGAAAATACCAAGTCAAAATAGTACGGTATTACCTCCGACCTCGGCCCACGAAATTCACAAAACGGAGCAAGGTAACAAGACATTAAACAATCGACACATAACGAACGATCACCGATGCACACGGCCATACCATACCAAGCTCTAACAGCTCGCACATACGCGATAACGCAGAAATCGCCACGAGGCGACAACATTCAATACCAACATTCCGCCTCTCACAGGGGCTAGCACAACCAATGTGTGGAAAGCGACTCAACGCTCATACCGCCAATTCGATCATACTCGGAGAAAGTATCAAAATGACAACGCGAACATCACACATACATACCCACCCTCAAACGGAATGGATAGGTTTTAAAAATGAAAACCTCATTTTGAAAATAATTTGAAGAATACGGTTGATCTTGAGTATCACCTTTCAAAAAGTACAAACGTGAAACATCGTTATCGAGACATCGGAGAACCATTTCGCATTTGATAAGAATGAAGACACTTTCTCTTAGTGAAAACTTTCGTAATATTCGACCCTCGGTCTAAATAAAAATATTTCTAAAACATTGAAAATATCTCAAAGCATTTTGGTCCTCAAGTAGAAAATTTTGAAATATATTGTGGCACCTTGGATGTACCACAAGAAAATAACTCATTTGAAAAGTGTGTCTCAAATTTATTTTTCTAAGATACTCAAGGTTTTCAAAAAAATTCAATAGCCGTAATGCCCAAAACTCACACATATCGACGTTCACTGAAACAACACCTAGAACACGCATCAAAACATTAAAAAACAAGACACTACATGTCTTAAAACGGAAATAAACCATAAAAAACCACATTCGTAACAAAACCATCGACCCCATTCGAGGCCTCTAAGGACCCTCCCGCATCAAGCTAGTGAACAAGTCGAACGTGTATAAGCACAAAGTTCCCACAATAGAACTTGTAAACGTGCAAATCGATTCGAAAATCATCAACAACGGACAAATATATCAATAAAAAGACTTAACAAGCGTATACACTATTCGTATAAATCAAATATTAGAGTCTTCTATATAATTATCGTTAAATCAAAATTCACATATGTATTTCACCACTTAACAAATAATCATAAAAATAGCTCGTGTCACACGAGGCACAACACAAAGAAGGGAGACTTACTTCCACAGTCGCACGAAGATGATGATCGCCCACGATACTAATCACGACCAACAAACTCAAACGACGCGTCATGACACGACTCACCGATAAAATCCGACGAAACAAGACTCAAACAACACGACTTGACCCGACGGCCTAGGTTTTCCTCAACCTAAGCTCGATACCATTTATGTAACACCCCAATCCGCTCAGGGATATTACACGCCGTAGAACCCTTCCTCAAGGATCTACCAGCCGGTAACGACATATAACAACTCGACCATGCCTTTAAGGCTAAAATGACTCAAGACCGATTTGGTCTTTCAACAAATACATACAACTCAAATACAACTCATGCCCACGCAGGTCAAAATACAACTACACCTGCATAACGGAAAATATAGCAATGAAAAATAGAGTACAATCGAACCAATAAACAGAGTACGGTTCCTCATGTGATTAGTATCGATCATCTTTCATCATCCTTCGTGCCGACTCCCGTGTTATGCTCCAAAACCCGAATGCAAAACAGACATCCACCCCGAATACTGGGGTTAGCAAAACTCCACTGTTTTGCTAGTGCAAGAACAAAGTGCAAATACGAGCCATACCATTCACATTCCACGAATAACAATAACCAAGGATCCTCAAAGATCCAAACGAAACGAAAAGTACTTCCCGAGGCAAGAGTTTGAGAAAACATTTCAAAATCGAAATATCATAAATCAATGGAAGTAATTTATAAAACGGTTTAGAATGCCATCGAGAGTTTTAATAGAAAACAATTTAGGATTATCAAATCCTACTTTTCAAAATCCACAAGACAAAAGGGGTCACCGCCCCAAAGGTTTACTTTCCGAAAAAAATGACATTTACCAAACCGTTGGGATTTTAGCCCCAAACCCGTAAAATGACTTTTACAAAACCATTGGGATTTTAGCCCCAAATCTCATCAACTCACAGTACACAAGAACGACCACAAGGTTCATTTCCCAACATCAAAATCCACAAATAAAGGATTTAAAACAAACAACAAAATACTCTAGTGCCATCCTAGCCAAGTAGGCCAAACGAACAACTTACCTCTTACACACTTAGTCAATGCATGCAATCATGAAAACCGTTCAAAAGCACTCATTTCCGGAAATACCAATAATCCAAATCACATTGTAAAATGCACCACAATTAACCGCGGACCCACAGCTTCGTGGATCCCTGCCGAGACCCCGTCGGATCTAACCCACAGTGGTTAAAAGCAAGCTCGCGGTTCCACAGCTTCGTGGAGCCCTACCGAGACCCCGTCGGATCTAACCCGTAGTGAGCATACACACACACACGTTACTCATGCAATACTAATATGCTAAGAATGTAAGTTCATTAAGAATACTCACTAGAGATGGCCTCTAACTCGACACCATTATCAACTCTTCAAAAACGCAATAACAAGATTAAATACGGAATACACGATCCCATAACTTTAAACACAGGAGTATCATCATCAAAGACCTCAACGTTCAAAATAATCAAATCATAATCAATTCCCAAAACACACCGTTCACAAAACACACGCGTTTTGAAAGAAAGCCTTTAACGAGGCCAAACCGAAATCTTTTGAAACTTCATTTCAAATAACCAAACGAACACATCAAGACGACCACCGATCATCATATCCATAAAACGAGAAAAGTATGGGCAAGGTACTTGCCTCGAATTACCACAACGCGGAGAATCGGCCGAAGTAGGTTGGCACGAACCGACTACGAACTCGCCGACTCCACCGAACGACAATCCACAACAATGAACTACGAACGAAAACAATAACAATGAAAATGAATTCCAAAGTACGACCCAAAGCCGTTGAATTCAAAGAACAAATGACGAAGGTTCAAGGATTTCCCCCAAAACGGCCAAGAACACGATTCGTCCCGTCAAAACCCGAAAACGGAATTCCAAGTTGAAATATGGATATACAATCCATAGAATATGTTTAACAACATCATTTAACCATAATCAATCCATCGAAAACGGATGAAAAACGAGATCGGGGACAAATCCCCAAAAAGTCAATTCGAAGAAAATCAAGAAATATACTTCGATTCGACGAAGAACAATGGATTAAATGATGTTAAACACAAGAATACTACCAAGATTAATCATACCCATCATGAATTAATCAACAATACGGAACGAATCGGACGAAAATGCAAAAATCCCCAAATTCACGAAATTAGGGTTCTAAGGAAGATTACCTTGATTCGCTGGATCAAATGATGATAACGGACGATTGATTGATGTTATGAACTCAAGAACTTCATGGATTTATTGTTAAACAACATGGCTTCGTGACCCATGAATCGCCACCCGCGGACGGAGAAGGAAGGAAGTGAAAAACGAAATGAAATGTGACTGCCACCACATTTATATCGGGTCGGACTAGCGCGCGCTAGTCGCCGAGCTAGCGTGCGCTATCGGCCCAGGCCGCGATCCGAGCCTTCTACGGACTAGCCTTTCGGCCAGAAGCGTCGCAGCCTTCCGGCCGTAGCATGCGCTACTGCCGGCCGTGGCGTCTGCTGGCCCGACAGCAGATGGCGTGCGCTACTGCCGAGCCTCGACCGATTCAGAAACCCCAGGACTCCACTGCCTGTGCCCGCTAAGCGTCGTTAAAGCCGTCCGTGGCGTGCGCTACACTGCCGGTTAGCGCGCGCAGCCTTCCGGCCGAAGCGTGCGCTTACGCGGTTCTACCGCACCGTCCGGCCGGTGCCGCAATCGTCCGGCGATCCATAACCGTCCGGCCCGATCCATGGCCGCGAGGGCTCGATGACCCGATTCAAAACGCAGGAACGAACACGACGAAAAGTTCGCGGACGACATCAACGACCCGAAATGAAAACATAATACCATATTTAATCATACGCGACCAAGAAACGGGTCGAGACAACAATTACAGATACGGATACCCGTAACTTTCAAGAAATTACAAAATGGCCCAAAACGCCCGGAAATCACGATACGTGATCGAATAACCAAACCGAAGTTCACAACACGTCTAACAAAGTTAAACGGACTTGCGGGAAACTCAAAACAGCAGTTTCGGACGAGATTCGCAAGAATCGAACTCAAGTGCGGAAAAGTCGCTAAAAAGCACGGAACTCAACAAAACAACACCGAAACGAACTCGGATGTCAAAAAGTGTAGAATTAATCATTATCAGAATGACGAAACGGTCATGAGCGAGTCGTCAAAACAGACTTCGGCCGAAAAAAGAAATTTACCGAAAATCGAAAATTGCGGATATTACATTCTACCCTCCTTAAAAGAAGTTTCATCCCGAAACTTAAAACAAGTAGGGAGAAGCAATATCCCGCCAGGAAAACTCAACGAGATACGCAAGAAATGCGTAACTAACGCCCAACGGCGAAACGTTACAAACAACGCAACGGAATATACGGTGTGAAAACACGCTCCACGGCGACCAACACAACGTCGCTGTTAGGGATATAATAAAACCAACAAATGACAAGCGTCATCAAACGGATAATATAGCCAAGTCAATTATCCGACAATCACAAAACACAAAGAACGAAAATCAATATGATTGACCAACCCAACGGTACATCAATCAAAACGCGAGTCAACCGCTGAACAAACACGGAATCCCACCGCCTAAGGGCTGGAAGATCGAAAACGAAACTAATTTCCCGAACTGAAGGGAATTACGAAGGAGCCTGAATGTTCACCAATCACGGAACGAGGTCAATAAAAACAAAACAATCAAACGATCAAACCACAACGATCGAGACAACAAAAATCGAAGAATCATGTTCGAATCACGAAGAACAATAAAGTTCAAACAACAACTCCTGTGATGATCCGGTGAGAACTACAAGACATGCATTGCCATAAGATCCAAAGGAAAGGGAATAGCGATTGAAAAGTCACAACGACGAACGAGTTATTCCGAAACGATACCACACTCATTCGATAAACAAAAACAAGGGGCCGGACAAGCTCAGAAATGTCAACAAACATAAATGAGTCGACAGAGTCGAAAACATAAGAGTTCCAAATCCGATCCACTTCGAATAAAAGAACTAGTAGAACCAAATGATGTTACTTCCGAACAAGGTTCACAAGAATCGAACCGAACTCGAAAAAGTTACAACGATAACCAGATCGACTCAAAACAAGATCACAGCTCGTTAAATGCGATGAAATCAAATACCGAACAAGTTCATAAAGTATCAACGAACATGAGCGAATCGATAGATCGAGAAAGAGAAAATACCGAAGTCAAAATAGTACGGGTATTACCTCCGACCTCGTCCACGAAATTCACAAAAACGGGAGCAAGGTAACAAGACATTAAACAATCGACACATAACGGAACGATCACCGATGCACACGGTCATACCATACCAAGCTCTAACAGCTCGCACATACGCGACAACGCAGAAATCGCCACGAGGCGACAACATTCAATACCAACATTCCGCCTCTCACAGGGGGCTAGCACAACCAATGTGTGGAAAGCGACTCAACGCTCATACCGCCAATTCGATCATACTCGGGAGAAAGTATCAAAATGACAACGCGGACATCACACATACATACCCAGCCCTCAAACGGGAATGGATAGGTTTTAAAAATGAAAACCTCATTTTGAAAATAATTTGAAGAATACCGGTTGATCTTGAGTATCACCTTTCAAAAAGTACAAACGTGAAACATCGTTATCGAGACATTGGAGAACCATTTCGCATTTGATAAGAATGAAGACACTTTCTCTTAGTGAAAACTTTCAGAATATTCGACCCTCGGGTCTAAATAAAAATATTTCTAAAACATTGAAAATATCTCAAAGCATTTTGGTCCTCGAAGTAGAAAATTTTGAAATATATTGTGGCACCTTGGATGTACCACAAGAAAATAACTCATTTGAAAAGTGTGTCTCGAAATTTATTTTTCTAAGATACTCAAGGTTTTCAAAAAAATTCAATAGGCCAGAATGCCCAAAACTCACACATATCGACGTTCACTGAAACAACTCCTAGTACACGCATCAAAACATTTAAAATCAAGACAATACATGTCTTTAAACGGAAATAAACGATAAAATACCACATTCATAACAAAACCACTGACCCCATTCGAGGCCTCTAAGGACCCTCCCGCACTGGCTAGTGAACAAGTCGAACGTGTATAAGCACAAAGTTCCCACAATAGAACTTGTAAAACGTGCAAATCGATTCGAAAATCATCAACAACGGACAAAAACAACAATAAAAAGACATCACAAGCAACGACACTCCTCGTATAAATCAAATACGAGAGTCGACTAAATACATATCGTGAAATCAAAATTCACATAAGGATTCCACCACTTAACAAATAATCATAAAAATAGCTCGTGTCACACGAGGCACAACACAAAGAAGGGAGACTTACTTCCACAGGTCGCACGAAGATGATGATCGCCCCACGATACTAATCACGACCAACAAACTCAAACGACGCGTCGCGACACGACTCAGTCAGATAAAATCCGACGAAACAAGACTCAAACAACACGACTTGACCCGACAGCCTAGGTTTTCCTCAACCTAAGCTCTGATACCATTTATGTAACACCCCCAATCCGCTCAGGGATATTACACGCCGTAGAACCCTTCCTCAAGGATCTACCAGGCTGGTAACGACATATAACAACTCGACCATGCCTTTAAGGCTAAAATGACTCAGTAGACCGATTTGGTCTTTCAACAAATACATACAACTCAAATACAACTCATGCCCACGCAGGGTCAAAATACAACTACACCCGTACAACGGGAAAATATAGCAGCGGAAAAATAGAGTACAACTGAACCAATAAACAGAGTAAGGTTCCTCATGTGATTAGTATCGATCATCTTTCATCATCCTTCGTGCCGACCCTGTGTTATGCTCCAAAACCTGAATGCAAAAACAGACATCCACCCCCCGAATACTCGGGGGTTAGCAAAACTCCACTGTTTTGCTAGTGCAAGAACAAAGTGCAAATACGAGCCATACCATTCACATTCCACGAATAACAATAACCAAGGATCCTCAAAGATCCAAACGAAACGAAAAGTACTTCCCGAGGCAAGAGTTTGAGAAAACATTTCAAAATCGAAATATCATAAATCAATGGAAGTAATTTATAAAACGGTTTAGAATGCCATCGAGAGTTTTAATAGAAAACAATTTAGGATTATCAAATCCTACTTTTCAAAATCCACAAGACAAAAGGGGTCACCGCCCCAAAGGTTTACTTTCCGAAAAAATGACATTTACCAAACCGTTGGGATTTTAGCCCCAAACCCGTAAAATGACTTTTACAAAACCATTGGGATTTTAGCCCCAAATCTCATCAACTCACAGTACACAAGAACGACCACAAGGTTCGTTTCCCAACATCAAAATCCACAAATAAAGGATTTAAAACAAACAACAAAATACTCTAGTGCCATCCTAGCCAAGTAGGCCAAACGAACAACTTACCTCTTACACACTTAGTCAATGCATGCAATCATGAAAACCGTTCAAAAGCACTCATTTCCGAAAATGCCAATAATCCAAATCACATTGTAAAATGCACCACAATTAACCGCGGACCCACAGCTTCGTGGATCCCTGCCGAGACTCCGTCGGATCTAACCCACAGTGGTTAAAAGCAAGCTCGCGGTTCCACAGCTTCGTGGAGCCCTACCGAGACCCCGTCGGATCTAACCCGTAGTGAGCATACACACACACGTTACTCATGCAATACTAATATGCTAAGAATGTAAGTTCATTAAGAATACTCACTAGAGATGGCCTCTAACTCGACACCATTATCAACTCTTCAAAAACGCAATAACAAGATTAAATACGGAATACACGATCCCATAACTTTAAACACAGGAGTATCATCATCAAAGACCTCAACGTTCAAAATAATCAAATCAAAATCAATTCCCAAAACACACCGTTCACAAAACACACGCGTTTTGAAAGAAAGCCTTTAACGAGGCCAAACCGAAATCTTTTGAAACTTCATTTCAAATAACCAAAAGAACACATCAAGACGACCACCGATCATCATATCCATAAAACGAGAAAAGTATGGGCAAGGTACTTGCCTCGAATAACCACAACGCGGAGAATCGGCCGAAGTAGGTTGGCACGAACCGACTACGAACTCGCCGACTCCACCGAACGACAATCCACAACAATGAACTACGAACAAAAACAATAACAATGAAAATGAATTCCAAAGTACGACCCAAAGCCGTTGAATTCAAAGAACAAATGACGAAGGTTCAAGGATTTCCCCCAAAACGGCCAAGAACACGATTCGTCCCGTCAAAACCCGAAAACGGAATTCCAAGTTGAAATATGGATATACAATCCATAGAATATGTTTAACAACATCATTTAACCATAATCAATCCATCGAAAACGGATGAAAAACGAGATCGGGGACAAATCCCCCAAAAAGTCAATTCGAAGAAAATCAAGAAATATACTTCGATTCGACGAAGAACAATGGATTAAATGATGTTAAACACAAGAATACTACCAAGATTAATCATACCCATCATGAATTAATCAACAATACGGAACGAATCGGACGAAAATGCAAAAATCCCCAAATTCACGAAATTAGGGTTCTAAGGAAGATTACCTTGATTCGCTGGATCAAATGATGATAACGGACGATTGATTGATGTTATGAACTCAAGAACTTCATGGATTTGTTGTTAAACAACATGGCTTCGTGACCCATGAATCGCCACCCGCGGACGGAGAAGGAAGGAAGTGAAAAACGAAATGAAATGTGACTGCTCAGCCACATTTATCTTGGGCCGGACTAGCGCGCGCGCTAAGTGCCGAGCTAGCGTCTTCTCGGCCTGTGCCGCGATCCAAGAGCCACGGACTAGCCGCTCGGCCAGGTAGCGTGCGCAGCCTTCCGGCCGTAGCATGCGCTACCTGCCGGCCGTGGCGTACGCAGCGTCCGACAGTAGCGTGCGCTACCTGCCGAGCCTGACCGATTCGAGAACCCCCAGGACTCCACTGTCCAGGCCCGCTAGCGTGCGTTAGGCCGTCCGGTAGCGTGCGCTACACCTGCCGGTTAGCGCGCGCAGCCTTCCGGCCGTAGCGTGCGCTACGCCGGTTCCTGCCGCACCCGTCCGGCCGGTGCCCGCAATCGTCCGGCCAGTCCCGCAACCGTCCGGCCACGGCTCGACGACCCGATTTCCGAAAACACACGGAACGAACACGACGAAAAGTTCGCGGACGACATCAACGACCCGAAATGAAAACATAATACCATATTTAATCATACGCGACCAAGAAATGGGTCGAGACAACAATTACATATACGGATACCCGTAACTTTCAAGAAATTACAAAATGGCCCAAAACGCCCGGAAATCACGATACGTGATCGAATAACCAAACCGAAGTTCACAACACGTCTAACAAAGTTAAACGGACTTGCGGGAAACTCAAAACAGCAGTTTCGGACGAGATTCGCAAGAATCGAACTCAAGTGCGGAAAAGTCGCTAAAAAGCACGGAACTCAACAAAACAACACCGAAACGAACTCGGATGTCAAAAAGTGTAGAATTAATCATTATCAGAATGACGAAACGGTCATGAGCGAGTCGTCAAAACAGACTTCGGCCGAAAAAAGAAATTTACCGAAAATCGAAAATTGCGGATATTACATTCTACCCTCCTTAAAAGAAGTTTCGTCCCGAAACTTAAAACAAGTAGGGAGAAGCAATATCCCGCCAGGAAAACTCAACGAGATACGCAAGAAATGCGTAACTAACGCCCAACGGCGAAACGTTACAAACAACGCAACGGAATATACGGTGTGAAAACACGCTCCACGGCGACCAACACAACGTCGCTGTTAGGGATATAATAAAACCAACAAATGACAAGCGTCATCAAACGGATAATATAGCCAAGTCAATTATCCGACAATCACAAAACACAACGAATGAAAATCAATATGATTGACCAACCCAACGGTACATCAATCAAAACGCGAGTCAACCGCTGAACAAACACGGAATCCCACCGCCTAAGGGCTGGAAGATCGAAAACGAAACTAATTTCCCGAACTGAAGGGAATTACGAAGGAGCCTGAATGTTCACCAATCACGGAACGAGGTCAATAAAAACAAAACAATCAAACGATCAAACCACAACGATCGAGACAACAAAAATCGAAGAATCATGTTCGAATCACGAAGAACAATAAAGTTCAAACAACAACTCCCAGGATGATCTGGTGAGAACTACAAGACATGCATTGCCATAAGATCCAAAGGAAAGGGAATAGCGATTGAAAAGTCACAACGACGAACGAGTTATTCCGAAACGATACCACACTCATTCGATAAACAAAAACAAGGGGCCGGACAAGCTCAGAAATGTCAACAAACATAAATGAGTCGACAGAGTCGAAAACATAAGAGTTCCAAATCCGATCCACTTCGAATAAAAGAACTAGTAGAACCAAATGATGTTACTTCCGAACAAGGTTCACAAGAATCGAACCGAACTCGAAAAAGTTACAACGATAACCAGATCGACTCAAAACAAGATCACAGCTCGTTCGTACGATGAAACTGAAATACCGAACAAGTTCATAAAGTATCAACGAACATGAGCGAATCGATAGACTGGAGAAAGAGAAAATACCGAAGTCAAAATAGTACGGGTATTACCTCCGACCTCGTCCACGAAATTCACAAAAACGGGAGCAAGGTAACAAGACATTAAACAATCGACACATAACGGAACGATCACCGATGCACACGGTCATACCATACCAAGCTCTAACAGCTCGCACATACGCGACAACGCAGAAATCGCCACGAGGCGACAACATTCAATACCAACATTCCGCCTCTCACAGGGGGCTAGCACAACCAATGTGTGGAAAGCGACTCAACGCTCATACCGCCAATTCGATCATACTCGGGAGAAAGTATCAAAATGACAACGCGAACATCACACATACATACCCAGCCCTCAAACGGGAATGGATAGGTTTTAAAAATGAAAACCTCATTTTGAAAATAATTTGAAGAATACCGGTTGATCTTGAGTATCACCTTTCAAAAAGTACAAACGTGAAACATCGTTATCGAGACATTGGAGAACCATTTCGCATTTGATAAGAATGAAGACACTTTCTCTTAGTGAAAACTTTCAGAATATTCGACCCTCGGGTCTAAATAAAAATATTTCTAAAACATTGAAAATATCTCAAAGCATTTTGGTCCTCGAAGTAGAAAATTTTGAAATATATTGTGGCACCTTGGATGTACCACAAGAAAATAACTCATTTGAAAAGTGTGTCTCGAAATTTATTTTTCTAAGATACTCAAGGTTTTCAAAAAAATTCAATAGGCCAGAATGCCCAAAACTCACACATATCGACGTTCACTGAAACAACTCCTAGTACACGCATCAAAACATTTAAAATCAAGACAATACATGTCTTTAAACGGAAATAAACGATAAAATACCACATTCAGAACAAAACCACTGACCCTATTCGAGGCCTCTAAGGACCCTCCCGCACTGGCTAGTGAACAAGTCGAACGTGTATAAGCACAAAGTTCCCACAATATAACTTGTAAAACGTGCAAATCGATTCGAAAATCATCAACAACGGACAAAAACAACAATAAAAAGACATCACAAGCGACGACACTCCTCGTATAAATCAAATACGAGAGTCGACTAAATACATATCGTGAAATCAAAATTCACATAAGGATTCCACCACTTAACAAATAATCATAAAAATAGCTCGTGTCACACGAGGCACAACACAAAGAAGGGATACTTACTTCCACAGGTCGCACGAAGATGATGATCGCCCCACGATACTAATCACGACCAACAAACTCAAACGACGCGTCGCGACACGACTCAGTCAGATAAAATCCGACGAAACAAGACTCAAACAACACGACTTGACCCGACAGCCTAGGTTTTCCTCAACCTAAGCTCTGATACCATTTATGTAACACCCCCAATCCGCTCAGGGATATTACACGCCGTAGAACCCTTCCTCAAGGATCTACCAGGCTGGTAACGACATATAACAACTCGACCATGCCTTTAAGGCTAAAATGACTCAGTAGACCGATTTGGTCTTTCAACAAATACATACAACTCAAATACAACTCATGCCCACGCAGGGGTCAAAATACAACTACACCCGTACAACGGGAAAATATAGCAGCGGAAAAATAGAGTACAACTGAACCAATAAACAGAGTAAGGTTCCTCATGTGATTAGTATCGATCATCTTTCATCATCCTTCGTGCCGACCCTGTGTTATGCTCCAAAACCTGAATGCAAAAACAGACATCCACCCCCCGAATACTCGGGGGTTAGCAAAACTCCACTGTTTTGCTAGTGCAAGAACAAAGTGCAAATACGAGCCATACCATTCACATTCCACGAATAACAATAACCAAGGATCCTCAAAGATCCAAACGAAACGAAAAGTACTTCCCGAGGCAAGAGTTTGAGAAAACATTTCAAAATCGAAATATCATAAATCAATGGAAGTAATTTATAAAACGGTTTAGAATGCCATCGAGAGTTTTAATAGAAAACAATTTAGGATTATCAAATCCTACTTTTCAAAATCCACAAGACAAAAGGGGTCACCGCCCCAAAGGTTTACTTTCCGAAAAATGACATTTACCAAACCGTTGGGATTTTAGCCCCAAACCCGTAAAATGACTTTTACAAAACCATTGGGATTTTAGCCCCAAATCTCATCAACTCACAGTACACAAGAACGACCACAAGGTTCGTTTCCCAACATCAAAATCCACAAATAAAGGATTTAAAACAAACAACAAAATACTCTAGTGCCATCCTAGCCAAGTAGGCCAAACGAACAACTTACCTCTTACACACTTAGTCAATGCATGCAATCATGAAAACCGTTCAAAAGCACTCATTTCCGGAAATGCCAATAATCCAAATCACATTGTAAAATGCACCACAATTAACCGCGGACCCACAGCTTCGTGGATCCCTGCCGAGACTCCGTCGGATCTAACCCACAGTGGTTAAAAGCAAGCTCGCGGTTCCACAGCTTCGTGGAGCCCTACCGAGACCCCGTCGGATCTAACCCGTAGTGAGCATACACACACACGTTACTCATGCAATACTAATATGCTAAGAATGTAAGTTCATTAAGTATACTCACTAAAGATGGCCTCTAACTCGACACCATTATCAACTCTTCAAAAACGCAATAACAAGATTAAATACGGAATACACGATCCCATAACTTTAAACACAGGAGTATCATCATCAAAGACCTCAACGTTCAAAATAATCAAATCATAATCAATTCCCAAAACACACCGTTCACAAAACACACGCGTTTTGAAAGAAAGCCTTTAACGAGGCCAAACCGAAATCTTTTGAAACTTCATTTCAAATAACCAAACGAACACATCAAGACGACCACCGATCATCATATCCATAAAACGAGAAAAGTATGGGCAAGGTACTTGCCTCGAATAACCACAACGCGGAGAATCGGCCGAAGTAGGTTGGCACGAACCGACTACGAACTCGCCGACTCCACCGAACGACAATCCACAACAATGAACTACGAACGAAAACAATAACAATGAAAATGAATTCCAAAGTACAACCCAAAGCCGTTGAATTCAAAGAACAAATGACGAAGGTTCGAGGATTTCCCCCAAAACGGCCAAGAACACGATTCGTCCCGTCAAAACCCGAAAACGGAATTCCAAGTTGAAATATGGATATACAATCCATAGAATATGTTTAACAACATCATTTAACCATAATCAATCCATCGAAAACGGATGAAAAACGAGATCGGGGACAAATCCCCCAAAAAGTCAATTCGAAGGAAATCAAGAAATATACTTCGATTCGACGAAGAACAATGGATTAAATGATGTTAAACACAAGAATACTACCAAGATTAATCATACCCATCATGAATTAATCAACAACACGGAACGAATCGGACGAAAATGCAAAAATCCCCAAATTCACGAAATTAGGGTTCTAAGGAAGATTACCTTGATTCGCTGGATCAAAGGATGATAACGGACGATTGATTGATGTTATGAACTCAAGAACTTCATGGATTTGTTGTTAAAAAACATGGCTTCGTGACCCATGAATCGCCACCCGCGGACGGAGAAGGAAGGAAGTGAAAAACGAAATGAAATGTGATCGGCCACATTTATATCGGGCGGACTAGCGCGCTAAGTCGCCGAGCTAGCGTGCGCTATCGGCCTGTGCCGCGATCCAAGAGTATACGGACTAGGCCGCCGGCGAGTAAGCGTGGCGCAGCCTTCCGGCCGTGGCGTCGCTACTGCCGGCCGTGGCGTCTGCGTCAAAGATGGCGTGCGCTACCCGCCGAGCCCGCCGATTCCGTAACCCCAAGACTCCAGTCTGTGGCCGCTAGCGTCGTTAAGCCGTCCGTGGCGTGCGCTACACTGCCGGTTAGCGCGCGCTTCCGGCCAGAAGCGTGCGCTTCTGGCCGGTTCTGCCGCACCGTCCGCGGTGCCGCAATCGTCCGCGATCCGCAACTGCCGTCGGCGATCCATGGCGCGAGGGCTCGATGACCCGATTTCCGAAAACGCACGGAACGAACACGACGAAAAGTTCGCGGACGACATCAACGACCCGAAATGAAAACATAATACCATATTTAATCATACGCGACCAAGAAACGGGTCGAGACAACAATTACAGATACGGATACCTGTAACTTTCAAGAAATTACAAAATGGCCCAAAATGCCCAGAAATCACGATACGTGATCGAATAACCAAACCGAAGTTCACAACACGTCTAACAAAGTTAAACGGATTTGCGGGAAACTCGAAACAGCAGTTTCGGACGAGATTCGCAAGAATCGAACTCAAGTGCGGAAAAGTCGCTAAAAACACGGAACTCAACAAAACAACACCGAAACGAACTCGGATGTCAAAAAGTGTAGAATTAATCATTCTCAGAATGACGAAACGGTCATGAGCGAGTCGTCAAAACGGACTTCGGCCGAAAAAAGAAATTTACCAAAAATCGAAAATTGCGGATATTACAACAACCTGACTTCGCTAGGGCTATTACACGTTGTAGAACCTTCCACAAAGGTCTACCACGCTATCAGCAATTAAACCAAAATGACTACTATCACTACACTAGAAACAGGATTTTGTGACATTGAAACTCATTGATTTGTATTTATCGATAGTGATACAATTTTATGATCACAATATGATCACAAAGACCAAACAGTGATAAATCCAAATGCTTGTGACTGTTAATGACTGTCACAAGTGTTCTGACTGTCTTGAGCAGTCATAAATTTTTCAATTTTATGTATAAATAATTTTGGCAAACCCTTAGTACAGCCGCCCAGTTCCCATTTTCTTTTCTTTTCTTCTTCTTCTTCTTCCATCTTAGGGGGGAGGGAGTGGGGCTCGGGTAGTGAATCGGCTAGAAATACACGATCGGCAACACCGCCCCGTGGGGCTCGAGTAGTGAAAATCGGCTAGAAATTCGGCTTCCAAGCCCGATCGGTTTTTTTTTTTTTTTTTTTTGAAAAAAACGACCGTTAAATAAAAAAAAAAATTCAAGAAGCCAACGGCTTCCAAGCCCAACGGCTATCTTGCTTTAAAAAAAAATCCCTTTAAAACCAAATAACATACACTCATTATTTTCAAATAAAACACACACTAATCTCTCAAAAACAAAAAATAATTACTAAAATGTCTTCCGATTCTTCCGAATTCGAATGCATTATTCCGTCTTCGTCCGACGAGATATCCACGGGTAGCTCGTTGCAACTTATGCTTCAAGCGGCTCAGTACCTTGAAGACACGGCAAGCTCTAGCCGAACTAGCGTAAATCGTCTACGGGAAATAGGTCTTCAAACGTTAGAGAATGATTGGTTCGTTGAAACTCCAAAGTACAACGAAGAGTACTTTAAAAAAAAATTGAATGGAGAAAAGCATGTTTTTGCAAATAGTGGGCGACATTGAAGCGAGATACCCATATTTTCAAGAAGGCTACGACGCGCGTTCGAAAAAAAGTTTCACGGCGAAACAAAAAATCACTTCGGCCGTTAGGCAACTCGCAACCGGCAATCCCCCCGATGAGTATGATGAATATTTATGCATGGCTGCAAGAACGTCACGTGAAAGTCTTGATTATTTTTGTGAGGCCATCATTGAGTTGTACGGTCGAGAGTACCTACGTAGGCCGACAGCACACGACTTTGCTCGCATTTTGCAGGCCCATGAGGCGAAGCATCACATCCCTGGAATGCTTGGTAGCATGATTGTATACACGTCAAATGGAAAAATTGTCCTAGACAATTGAGAGGGCAATATACGAGAGGTGACTATGGTGTTCCCACTATTATGCTTGAAGTCACCGCGTCACAAGATATGTGGATTTGGCATGCTTTTTTTGGTCCACCAGGGTCAAACAACGATATCAACGTATTGAATCAGTCTGACTTGTATCTTACAGATCGAAATGGAACGACGATGAACAGTTCATTCAACGTGAATGGACGCTTTTACAAACGCGGCTACTATTTGACAGATGGAATCTATCCTAAGTGGTCCACATTTGTTAAAGCATACCCGTATCCAACCGACCCAAAGGAAAAGAGATTTAAGAAGTTACAAGAGGGGGCGAGAAAGGATGTCGAGCGAGCTTTTGGTGCTCTCAAAGGAAAATGGAAAATTCTCGATCGGCCTCTCCGAGCTATGACCAAAGCGAAGATTGCCAATCAGGTTCATGCGTGTGTTATTTTGCACAATATGGTTATAAAACGCGAAGGGAGGGCAATCTCACGGGTCGCAGACAGTGTGAAGGGGGTGTCCGCGCGATGCGTCAACTAGCGGTCCAAGACGGCGGCGCGTTCATGCGCCTCTAAGACTGATGCCGGAGAAAGCAGATTCTGCGCATCCTTAAAGGGTAAGCGTAATCCCCCACTAAATCGTGAAATTAATTGTTCTTCAGATTCAAAAATTTCTGTTCGCGAGTGCAATTGGTAGAACTCGTCCGTATATTTATCAATTGATCTATTCCCCTGTCTAAGATTCTGTAATTTTTGGTAAAACATGCGTGGGTAATTGAAAGGGAGAAATTCGCAGCGCAAGGGTTTTAATGCATTTTGGTAATGATTTTAATCAATTGGTATCGATTTTTTGTTGTTCTTGAAGTTCATATGCGTGCATAACTGGTTTGTTCAGCTACTCTTCTTGAAGCCTTATGAAGATTGCTAGATTCCATATTTTCTCATTATATTTTAAGTCACCATGTTTAATTTTCTTCGCATTTTTACATCTGATATATCATTAACACAAGATAACTTGATAATATTGATTCTTTTCCAATGATTACATTGAATATCATGCATTATAGATTTGATTGAAACTGCTGCTCTAGGTGTTATTTTCCTTCAGTCAAGGTTCATTGAAGTTCTAATATCTTACAATTCTTGAATGAAAAAGTAGAAATACTTTAATGGGTTATATGCACAAAGGTTTATTTGAATTATTTTAGTCAGTTACATATGAGCTCCTTGGCCTTAATATTTGCATTACCTGATTTGAGAAAAGCTCTTGGGTGAATTTATGCAATAGGATATGTTGTTACACAACAACCATGTAATTTGTAAGTGAATTTGTATGTTTGAGAAACAACTTATTTGTTTTTTTGGGTAATTTGGCTGAATTTTTGTCTAAGCAGGCTAAACTTGAGATTTTTTACTGGCTAATTGAGATTCTGAGAGGGTTAGTGCTATATGAGTAATACATGGTGGTTTGTATTATTAAAAATAAAATTTTCAAGTTCATGTAGCTAAATAGTAATCTTACCGTTATTTTTCAAATCTGTACTCGAAGTCCGGTGGGATTACGTTATCCTTGCAAACAATGCTCATGTACATTAGTTTTCTTACTCAAAAAATTATTATAGGTAATGATGGAATACGAGGATAATCGCTACAACAGGCAAGTTCAGAGGCCAAAATATGATTGCCTCATATTTGGTAAGTTTCGTTTTTTCCACCCGTTTTTATAGTCGAATTTGAGACAAATATGACCGGGTGTTACGGTTGTTTAGATCTTGGCGATACCCTTTACCCTCTAAGTTTCGGTCTGTCAGCATCCGTTCTTAAGAACATCCAAGGTAAGGAACTTGTCTCCTGTTGTTGCTCATTTTAGTTGAATCATAAGTTGTCCTATGGTGTCTTATATGTTACGTAAATTACGTAATTTTTCATTCAGATTATTTAATCGAGAAGTTAGGTGTCGAAGAAAGCAAAATTCACGACTTATGCAATCTACTGTACACAAACTATGGAACCACTATGGCAGGTCTTAGGGTAATCCTCTTAATTTTGTTCACACTTTTGATTTTTGGATTTTTTTTTTGCAAGATTATTGATCATGAGTTCCATATTTTCTTCTTGTGTCAGGCAATTGGCTATGATTTTGACTATGATGAGTATCATCGGTACGTTTGAATCAAACCCCTAATTAATTAACACATTCTAGTTTTAATTGTTTTAGATTATGTTATATTATTTATACTGGGCATGAATAATTTTAGAACTGAAAAAAAAATATGCATCTTTGTCCATGGTAGATTACCGTACGAAAATTTAAAGACAGTCTTGTTGTTCTTCGAATGGAATATTCGACATTATAGGACATTTTTCTTGTCCTGATCATGCAAGTTCATCCCGTCTGCCAAAGACTCCGGTCGTTTGTAAACCGTCAGAAGCTGCAATTGGAAAAGCTCTTCAAATTGCAAATATTGATCCACATAGGACAGTAAGTTGGCACTTTTGATCGTTATTATTACATAACATAGTGCAGTTTCTTTTGGCTAAAAAACTCGTGCTTATATCTGTAGTCATCGTCTTTGCAGCTGTTTTTCGAGGACAGTGTCCGAAATATTCAGTCCGGAAAACGTGTAGGACTCGACACCGTGCTGGTAATTATTTGTTATATACTCGTTTCCATTTTAGAAATTGTGCCCACCCCTCAATTCGAAGGTATTTGTCAAGAAAATGCAAACATCCGTGCGAGTTTTTATTTTTAATAATACAAACCACCATGTTCATAGAGTACCTTGTGAACTTATTTGAGGCATATGTTTAAAGAAAAATAAACCGGGCGTTTGAAAAAATAGAGCGTTCGATTTTTGTTACCTTGTTATCATAATAAGTAGTGCCTTCCCTGATGATATTCATGATGATAGATTGGATTGAGCAAGATATTAATTATGATTTTTGGTTTTTGTTTTTTTCCTTTGTGATTATTCTGCAGTTCATTGCGGGATGTGGCAAGTTTTTGAAGGGACTGCAGGGCAGATGTCAGAAGTTTGGTAGTGTTCGCAATTAGAAGCCAAAGCATGAATGAAAAAGTTACAAGAGACTGTTTGGTGAATAAGTTGTATAAGTGCTTTACTTGTGTATAAGTTGTATAAGTGCTTTATTCCAAATGGGTTGGTTCAGATTTTTTTTTATGTGCTAATTTTGAGCATTACATTGTGATTTTTATGTCTTGTAAAAATTAATTGAAGTGTTGTGTGAATATTTTAAAAAATATGTTTGGATTGTATTATGAATTCATTGTGAAAAATAATTAGATTGCATTCAGAGAAAAATGGAGTTTTATTATTTTTTTGTATTTTTTTTAATATTTGTGACTTCTAAAAACAGTCACAAGATAATCATGAAAAATGATATTTGTGACTGTCCATGAAAGTCACGAAAGTTGAAATTCGTGACTGCTAATGACTGTCATAAAAGATGAAATTTGTATCGCTAATGTGTGATCATAAATGATATTTGTGATGCCATAGAAAGTGGTATTGTAAAGTCATATAAATGAGGTTTTGTCATTGTTTTGTATTTTTGTGATCACAAAAAAATTTGTGACTGGTGATTTTATGACAGTCATTTGTGACTGTTTTTGCCATTTGTGACAGTTTTTGACAGTCACAAAATCGTGATTCTGGTGTAGTGTATTTCAAACGACATATAAAATAACCAGTTGGGCCTTGGCCTCACCCAAAATATTTGAAGTACAACATATTTGTAAATTCTCAATATCTCACATGTCCACACACAGGACTTACACAATAAGGTAAAACGATACATCATGAATAAAATCAAAAATCCGAGATTAGATTGAGAAGACCATCTACTATTTATTTGAGAGCCTAACACCCATGCTGTCAATGAGTCCCATGCACTTCCTGTGATGGCTTCTCGATCTGGGAGACACCTGAAATGCATGAAAGGCATTTTCCTCATTTAAGGGGTTAGTTCTAGAATTACTAGTGCAGGTACATAATCATATAAAATATAATAAGTCATTTACCAAAAATCATTTTCACAAGGCATTTCAATATTCCGGAATATCTTTCAAGTCATCACATAGTTCATCATCGTTCATCAATCCAAAAGAAAATTCGAACCACTCAATGATTATCCCTGTTCCGCCCCTCAAGGTACGAAACCCTATACGCCCCGTCGGATATCCATGGGTGGATAACCTCACGTTCGCGATCCGCCCATCAAGGTACGAGATTCCATACACCCAGTCGGGTATACCTGGGTGAACAATACAACCTTTCCCGCTCATGTACACAATTCATCCATCATAAATGCACAAATTACATTACATATAATTAAATACTTGCCTTTTTTTAAAAAAAATAAATAAAAGAAAAATACTTGCCTTGTTGTTAGAATATGAAGAAAACGACGAACGGGAGAGTTCCGACTCAAGCCCTTTGCAAGGAATTATACCTTAATATCATATCAATCCTCAATTGATAATTGTACGAGGGAAAATAATCATAGAACACCCGAATCCACTATGACATTTCAACGGACATCTTGAAGGAATCAATTTGGTCGAACTCGACCAAATGGAGAAACACTAACAATCAAATCATGAAATAATAAAGGAATCGACATACTATGACTACATCATCAGTAATCCATCACTAATCTAAGTAAAATCGGATTAAAAGAACAAAGTCAACCCGAAAACCCCAAATATCTAAAACTAATGTGTAAGAGTTTTACCTTGATTCGGATGGTGGGAGAAGATCGAGAGGTGTTTAGTCCGTGCTAGGACTTCAAAAATGATGTTAAATGATGAGGTTTGGTATGAGTTTCGTCCTAAAATGCTCAAAATCGCTTCTGGCCACCGAGGAGGAGAAAAGAAAGAAAAGCTGGCAAAATAAGGGTTGCAGGCTGTTTATATAGGCTGAGGCACGTTACGTACGCAACACTCCTCGTGTTATGTACAATAAGCTCTTAACGTATATTAAGCTGCCCACCTTGTGTACGCAAAGGACTTCACGGAGGCCACTGCCTCGATGCAACATGTAATATTATGTACGCTACATGGAATGCTTAGCGTACATAAGGACTGTTACCGTACACTACATTCCCAAATTAACATGCGTAAATGTCCGTCCAGTGCCTACTACCCTCAGTGCCCTAGGTATTTTCACGTACCTTATGGAGGCTCGATAACGTGAGAAATAGCCTGTTACGCATGCTACGTCCTGTAGGTAACGTACACAAGGGTGCCATCAGAGGCTTCTGCCTCAAACCTTCAGGTAAGTTCATGTACGCTATAACAAGTATTAACTTATGTTAAAATTGACCTTTACATACGTTAAGCGCTGAACATATCGTGCATAACGTTCATGAATTAGCAGCAATGCTCTACCGTCTCGGTGCACACGACAACTACACGATGGGTATATAACTATTCAGTCACATCAATGCGTCCAACACGAGCATCAATTAATGGTCTCAAATACTAACGATTCTGACAAAAAAGAATGATATACAATATGTAAATGTAACACCGAGTACAGATGAATCACAAAAATTGGAAAAATACGAAAGTAAAAAGTACGGATACTACAATAGGGTCTCGAATCCTAAATGGTTCGAAATGTACTTTTGGAAAATATTAAGTAGAAATCCTTAAAGTTTTGATATATGAAATACTCGAAGTTTCAAGTCACTTTCAAATTTTATTTTAATTGTCTTTGAAAACAATCACCTTTTTAATATGTCTATGATCCAGAAATGTCTCGGGGATTATTTCTGAAAGAACATATGAAATGATCGATTCGTGTACTAATGATTGACTTATGAATTTTGCTGTGATGGCTGCATTATTGATTATAATAATGTATAAAGTATATTTTGTACATTCGTATTACTTGCACATGCAAATTCTAGTTGCTGACCTCTTTGGGGGTGGATACGTCTTATTGGTCCATGTACATTCAAATCGAGGAGCAGTCACATGATTGGCATAGAGGCGGGGAGCCGCAGTTATACTAATCATACGAGATTTAGTGATTTTTTTTCTCGTTGCCGAATAGTATTTGCTCTGGTTGTGTACGTTGAACCTGTGGGTGGACCATGTTGTATTCCCAAAATTGTGTAAAGAAATTGGTTATTGAGTAAATATATTTTGTCTTTAATTGACCTCATTGGTCGCTGCTTGTGTTTGACCTTATCGGTCCAGTGGTTGTATTATAATTAACCTAGTAAATTCTTGCGGAAGAATTTATGATGTTGTAATATGTCTGGAATATCTCGAGAGTGTTACAAAGTCGGCCCTGATCTTTAGATGGGATCTAAGTTGATTGAACTTCAGGTCGGTCGTGGTCTTTATATGGGCTTGGAATAGATTTCTAATCTTTAGATGGGCTCTGAGTGAATTGAAGGCCTTTATCTTTAGATGGGGCTTTAGTATTTTGAACTTCAAGTCAGCCCTAATTTTTAAACAGACTCTTGAGTGGTTTGAACTTTATATCAGCCTGATCTTAGACGAGCTATAATCAATTTTGATTTTTGAATCCACTGTTAGTATTTATGAAAAGTTTTAAATAGTCGACTCTGAATAATCCAGAGCTAAAATCAACTATCAACAATGCTGAAAATTAAATGTCGCTTAACAGATCTGGCACGGGCGCTACCATTTGGTTCCAAGATCGGGAGTACCTCTCTCTTTTCCTATTCTTCCAATTTTAAGTTGAAGACCAGTTTTTCTTGACATGATCTAGACATATCACTCGGTCCCAAAAATAAATTCATCCTTTTTTAACAAGACAGAAGTGCGGAAGATGATATGGGCAATCTTTTAATGAATTTTTTTTGTTTATAACGAGTATAATGGAAATAAAAGGTGGTGTATATAGTAAAATTGAGTTAAATTACATGTAAGTCACTAAGTGTGTGCATTTATAAAATGTGTTTTAGTAGAAAATTAGGCACTGAATAACACCAAGTTGTGAATTGGGGAGATGTTTGACTTATTTCGTGCTGTTTACAAATTTTTTCGAGGGAAGTTACCATATAGTAGTCCATGAAGTTTAAATTTCTCATTGGCTCATATAAATTAGATTTATACTAATTAGTGTAAATATATACCATTAAATCTAAAATTACATGTTAAATTATCAAAGTTGCCCCTAACACATCGATATTAATAGGCACAATTTTTTTTTGTCTGACCAATTCTACTGGCCACAAATAAAAAAGAAAAATTTCTTACATAAATCATTAATATTTATATTTTAATTCCTTCACTTTCCATCTTACATATCTACTTTATACATAAACTATTATTATTTTCTACTTTATATCCTTCACTTTTCACCTCATATATCTACACTATTATTTCTCAAAACACGTGCCAAAGATTTTCAGCCTCATTTTCTTGAAAGGATTTGTCATATATATATATATAGAGAGAGAGAGAGAAAGAGAGAGAGAGAGAGAGAGAAAGAGAGAGAGGTGGATTTATGTGAAAATGCAATTTAAGTTAAAAAATAAAAATAAATTTCATCCATAAATTTTGATAAATGGATGGCCTATATTTATTCTCATAAAAATTTGATGTATATAATGCATATTTTAATGCATTGCAATTTTGATGCACGAAATGGATATATTTCATGCATAATTAGTACAAAACCCATGTATATTCGCAATTGGCATGATAAGAATCATTCTCATTTGATTATATATATATATATATGCATGAAGAAAAGATTTTTACTTGTGTTTAGAATGTTTAACTTTGTATTTTAATTTGATCAAGTTTGAGATGGATCTATTTGTTATAAAATCGAAATAATAGAGAGAGAAAATTTAGAGAGAGAATAGAGAGAATGATTCTCAGGTATATTTTTCATTAATAACTGAAGTCCTATTTATAGGAAAACTTCAGATGGCACAATCGTAATTACATATTTACATCAGGGGTATAATAGTCATTCACACTATATAAAAACAAAAGGGTAATTGAAATGTCACTTTCGCTTTATTATAACACTCCTCGAACGACTATTTACATAAATATCTACGAACTAGTTTGAAGAAAAACCGATGGGAGAAAAACTTTCAAATTGTTTGTATTGGAGCTTGTGATCATATCATGTTGCATCATAATGTTGGTAGGAAATCTCCGTTGGATAAAAACTTGAATAGGTGATCTCGTAAATTTGCTCCCCTTATCTCGATAGTTCTTGTATGAATATTCTTGTGCGTCTCGGTAAAACCTCGTGGGATAAAAGCGAGTGAATCATCATGTATATCATTCGTTGGAGTATCCATGTGTTCTTTCATTAAAACCTTGTCAAGAAAACCGGTGGGAAAAACTTGATCGAAGGAAAAAGAGTACAACTACATACATTTTCAAACTTTGAGGAATAATCTTGATCTTTGTAGTGTTCCTCATTATGCCATGAATATGCCTCGTTAAAACCTTATTAGGGAAAACCCAATTGGAAAAATCCTAATGAAGGAAAAAGAGTACATTATTCATACTAATACGCCATTCCAGTTGCCTCGTTAAAAACCTTGCTAGGAAAATCCATTGGGACAAAACCTCAGTCAAGGGAAAAAGAGTGCAACGCGTATTTTATAAATATGCCCAGGCATTTCATAATCCTCCAGGGATTAGTATGAGTATCATCTTGGTCAATTTGTAATATCGAACTCATATTCTTTGCGATATATTCCAAATTTCTTTTGGTGATTCTTATTTGTTGTGATTAAGTGCCTCGTTAAAAACCTTCTTTGGGAAAACCCGGTGGGATAAAACCTCGATCGAGGAAAAAGTCTGACATATAATTTTCGTTCACAACGTTTTGAGTATTTGCCGATAATATGTTCAAAATCTCCTTATGAGTCACTTTCAGTAAGCCCATATATTTCATTTTATTATAAGGGCATATATTTCAATTTTGATGGATTTCAATATCCTCATTTTCACAAATCATGGATTTTAATATCCTCATTTCCAGTATCCATATTTCACAGTCATGGATATCCTCATATCATTTATCGATATCCTCTTTCCAATCATTGATATCCTCATTTTCACAAATCATGGATTTTAATATCCTCATTTCCAATATCCATATTTCACAGTTATGGATATCCTCATATCATTTATCAATATCCTTTTTCCAATCATTGATATCTTCATTTTATTCATAGCTCTATATTGTGTCGACACTTTTTAATATTTATGGCAATATAACTTGCCGAGATATCTCATTATCAATCACCTATTGGGATTATGTCTATATACTTCTCAAAAGTATATGCCTCCTTTTATCATTTGCTTTGATTTATATTCGGGAAATTATTATGTATTTATCAAAGCAGTTGTAGTTGGTATCAAAGATTAATAATCTATCATGCATCTTTGAACTTCATGTTCATATAATTGTGAGGATATAATGTGATGCATTTCGCATATTTCCAACTACCAATACTCCCCCTCATGCTAAGAGATTTCTTGAGCACCAAACTCGTATGCCAGTATCTCAGTATTTATCTTCAGTCATGGGAGTTTATATATTATGTTCTCGATATTGGCTGGAGGACTTCAAATAATATGCCAATTGATATCCCACTTGTATGCGCATATCTTGATCCTTTCTCGGATCTATTCAAATTTATTTGGGATATATTACTAGCTCAATCTGATATGGAATATATGCTCAAACCGTGAGCAAATCATCTCGTAAATTTCTGATTACGAGTCATATAAACATGTGACTATCTAGTGGATCCATAATATCTAGTAGTTCACATGTAGAGGAAGTGGGCCCTTACTCCCCTTAATATATTCCAAATTTATTAGGGATTCATTCCCGATATTGGTAGTAGTGATATTAATCGAGAACAAATATTTAAAGACGATGTGTCTATATCACCATATAGATATTTTACCAAAGATATCACATCATCTTTCGGTGCCATTTTGCACATCATTATCAACATGGAGTCGTTGCTCCACATGTCATATTATATTCATTATTCAAATATAGAGACGTAGTTCATACGCCGGGACGCGAGTCAAATCTCATACGCTTAATTCAAATCTATAAATAGATTATCATTGTATTCACAAAATTCACCCATATCGAAGGTCCAATATCATAATGGATTCAATGCTTTGAATCTTCGTAAATATTATCCATTTCTTCCGGTGAATATCATAAAAGAATTTATCGAGCTCGACTCGAAAGATTAAGTGCTAATGAGAAATGGCATCCCGAGAAGATATTCGATGGTTGATCGAAGCACAAGTTCGATTATCGCGAATTTTCAAATTCATTTAAGTACATGCCATGCAGGTAAGAGTAGTTTTGCAAAGAAGCGGAGAGCAAAAGATTAGGTGGGTCTTATAAATGTGCTCGGTGGATATGTGACACACGATGCAAATCAGGGGTTTGTATCCAAAATCGAGAAGATAAAATAGCATTTATCAAGGATGGATTGAGTAAGGAATCTATGGATCATGATATTCAGATTCTTGATGCACATCCAGTGGATACGTTCATCGTGAACTAATGGCTTTGTGGATGCAATTCAAGGATGAACGGAAGCGTTATAGTCATGAAAAATTAATCTCAAAAGATCCAGGTTTGTAAGTCAGTTCTGTCAAAATTGGTATAAGGTAAATAGCAAAATAATGCGAAGTTGTTGAATATTGTTTTCCAATATTTAAATTTCTCACCGATCGGTAACGTCATTTTCATTGAAAAATATAATATCATATCTTTCGTTTTCTTTTGCAATTTTGTCAAAAATAATGTCTTATATCTTGCTCCTTTTTTAATGAAAGCAGTGAAGTCATTTGTCGTTTAGAAGAAGTTTCTTCTTTAAATTTGGGATCCACAAATAAAAGTCTAGTGTAGAAAAATGGAGTTCTCGGGATCCTCATATAGATCTCATCCATTTAAAACTATATGTATTTTAGGTGGATCATCGATAGGTCATATCCAGCATGTGGATATGGCATATCAATTCGTAAAAGAATTAGGAAAGCACAAAATCAATATATTGTATGGTGGGAGTAATCATAGATTTTGGGTTATCTTTTAGATCTTGCACAAAATGAGAGAATAAGTGTAACAAGTGCCTTACACTTTCCCATGATCGAACCAGAGTAGTATAGGAGGTTATTTGGGTTGATCTTCAAGTGTGATCTGTTCATAATAGTTTGATGTATGTGGTGAATAATAGTGATCTTTATTGTTCTCCTGTGGCTATGGCACACTTAATGAGATATTCAACATCACATCGTAATGAGCGGGACTTCCATACCAAACCTAGGTTTGTTGAATATTAATAATTTCTTCACGATTTCTTGCCTTTCCGGATCAAGGAGTAGATCACAAGTTTATATCTCACCCATCACGAGATATAATAATATGTCTTGACATCTTATTCGATCTACTTATAAAGTTTCGAGCATATATTTGATTAAGAATTTGGAAGTCAAAGCTCATCACCATTGCTATTGGCGCCAAACGGAAAAGAAGTTTAGATCATTTAGATCTTTCATTATAAACCCTTATGCCAGGGGGTGGCAGAGTTACGGAGTTTTATACTCTCGAGACGCACCCCTTTTCTTTTTATGGGTTTCATATGTATTTTCTTTTTCGCGTTTCATATTGTCGAGTGTTTACTGCCTTTCAGCTAGTTTCGATATTTCACTTCGACTGTTGTGTGCTTCTTCAGCAATAATAAGACCATCATTTGCTTTTATGCAAATACAATATTTTCACAAATATGTGATATATGTTTCCCCATGAATATTGTCAAGCAATATGATTTCAATGATCCAATCATGTGATATAATCAACATGAGATTTATTGAGCAATTATTTTCCAGTGATAGTTTTCCATATCACTTGTCAAATGATCTCACCATGCATTTTGCATGGAATTTTCTTTAATTAATCGGTGATAGCTTATGGTATCACTTGCTCAATTTTCTCCATTCATATTTAATAATTATAGAGATCGGATATTATTTCCATCAACTGCTTCTTCTTCGAGAGCAGGATCATTGATCAACTACTTCAGAGTAGGATTTATTTCTTTCAACTGCTTCTTGAGGCGGGATTTAGATAATCGATCAACTACTTCTCCAGTAGGATTATTTTTATCAACCGCTTCTTCTTTGAGAGCGGGATTTAGATAATCGATCAACTACTTCTTCAGTAGGATTTATTTTTATCAAGCTTCTTCTTTGAGAGCGTGATTTAGATAATCGATCAACTACTTCTCCGAGTAGGATTTATTTTTATCAACCGCTTCTTCTGAGAGCGGGATTTATGAACCATTCATGTGGTATAACCAACCACGATGGTGATATATAATATATAAATTGCGTACATGTAAAACCATCCGTCTTGTGATAATTGAACTCATCACATGGGAGGTATTATAATTATATAAAATAAACGCAATAAATATGTGGTTTTAAACCACCACTTTGAGATAAGTAAGAGCGTAATTTAAAGCTGAAAATAATTAGCTGCCTACAGGAGCAGGATCGTCCAATCAATTCCTCAAAATATAGTCATCGTCAAGGTATAGATCTGCCGTTAATAGCAAGTGTAATGGTATGTATAAATCTTTGCGATTTCTGGAGTTGGATATTAATTCGTACATTTAAATAATGACATATATGAAAAGAGTTAACACTCATATCAATATCGGTGTCAAATTGAAACTCTCGTAAAATGGATCACGATGTCAAGAAAAATTAATTCTGATAACATATGTATCTTATATGTAAGAAAAACGAATTTATGATTTAATAAATTAAAAGAATATTTTATTTTATTTTAATTATTATTCTTCAACCTTACATGTTGTGTAGAAGACTTTCTAATATGCTGGCCGGGGCCAGCTGTTGTACCTGCGGGTCCATTTCACCTATTTCTTTTTTTACTATTCTTCTCCCGTGACTTCTTCTATCCCTTTTTTTTTTTTAATTTTCGTTATTATTTTTTTTTTTCGGACAGCCTGCTTCGGCTGTCCTCTTCCCTTATTTATTTATTTTTTTATTTCTTATCTCATTCAACAAGTAGGTGGATTTGTATTATTTCCATTTTGTACACATATACTGATATACATACACAATTCACATACTTACAATGGGAGTTTCTCATCTTGTTCTCCTCGTTGAGATTCGGATCTTCGCTCCGACATCACCGATGACCCGCAAATCGACCCGGTCATTTAACGAAACATCCCTCAGTAAATCAGCGGCTTCTGCTTGAAGCAAGCTAACCCGATCCACAAAAATGGTGTAGTTCAGTGCTGCGTAGGAGATGGTGATGCTGGTGTTGACCGTGTTGCAGAAGCATGTTATGGGGACAAGGAGGGGTTGGTTCGGGATTAAGGTCGTGTTCGGGGTCGAGATGTTGCTGGGACGGGATATCATGATATGGCTGACGGAGAAAAGATCGCCGACGGAGGCTAGGTCTAGAAAATCAGGGGACATGGCTCTGTAGAAGACGTAGGTTTCACAGGAGCTGAGAGATGATTGGTTGGGTGATGCTGTGCAGTTGTACCCTATGGTGCTTGGCTGGGCTTGTACATGATAGATGAATAGAAAGAGGGAAAAGAAGGGGAATAGTAGTAGTAGATACCTGGGTTTGGTTGTTTTCATTATATTTTTTGCTCAAGTTCTTGAGTGTCTGTGTGTGTGTGTGTGTGTCTGCGCGTGAGGGAGAGAGAGGGATGAAGTTTTGGAGATGATTAGATTTGTAATAATTAGATTTCTGATACAGAGGATCATCTATAAGATCTGGCAGTAGGCATCTCGTCATATTACTCATTTGGTTAGAGTCGTGCTGATAACGTGTTATAAAATCGAAATAATAGAGAGAGAAAATTTAGAGAGAGAATAGAGAGAATGATTCTCAGGTATATTTTTCATTAATAACTGAAGTCCTATTTATAGGAAAACTTCAGATGGCACAATCGTAATTACATATTTATATCAGGTGTATAATAGTCATTCACACTATATAAAAACAAAAGGGTAATTGAAATGTCATTTTCAAGGCTTTATTATAACACTATTATATTTTTGTCTTGTTTATTTGTATTCTTTATTTTGGCCTTGAGCCAGCGTAGCAATGGTGTTGAGATGTGATGGGTCACATTCTTTTTTTTATGATGGATCGCATTCAATTTGGATTGTTTTGAATCTATTAAAATCTTGAGGTAATCAATGTAGAATTCAAAATATCATTTAAAATCTTGGTGTATTCAATTAGAATTTCAACATATCATTTAAAATATTGATGTATTCAATCTGGATTTAAAACAATCTATTAAAATCTAAGGGTATTTAAAAATCCCTGGATTTTTTTGGATTCATTAAAATGATGGATTTTGATGAATTTGTTAGTGTTTTTTTTAGGTTTTGAAATCTCACCAAAATCAATGAGATTTTGAAGGATTTCTAAAAATCCATTTGTAAATCTGAAAGACTCTCCATCAACTTTATAAGATTCTACTATGATTATTTTTAATCCATGCATTATTTCTAATTCGCCAAAATCTTTAAAAATACATGAATTATTATTAATTCATAAAAATCTGAATTGAATACACCCCTCTTAATAACGTAACACGGTAAAGCTGAGGGAAAGCCAACATCGAATTGTCAATCGGCCGCTTCTCTCTGTCTTTGGCAGTCTCATACGATATAATGTAGAAAATTCGACACCTGTTGAATGAGCGGGGCAATTGCCGTTCAACTCAAGTTAAGGGCATAGAAAGGTATTCGATATAGGCCCGTCGAAGGATGGATTTATTTATTTAATATTTTTATTTTAAAATTTATTCGGTGAATAGCCTTATCAGAAAACTTGATAATTCATTTGCTAAAAAATATAAATAATTATCACAATTAAATTAAAAGCATTAGTGTAAAAAATTTAAATAAAAAGCATTAGTGTTTACGTAAATATGTAGTTTTTTGGAATAATACCTTTCAAGATACCTGTGGGCAACCCGAACCAAAACCGATGGGTCCGGGTGCTACCCGAATTGATCCTTATGGTTATGGGGCCAGTTTTTGTCCGCAATTCTGGGGCTGGATAATGTGTTCGCGGTCCCTAACCACCCCATTGGCATCCCCATCCCCAACCACTCTGACACCGGTCGACCCTCTGGCAGTCTATTTCTTTTGTGTACTAGGATTGTGGCAGTGACTGACCGACAAGGGCGTTATATATAAAAAAGGTTGATGGTGATCAACCAGCAACCCCAATTGCAGCCAACAGTTAGTCGGCGACCTAAGTTAAAAAAGTAAGCTCCTCAATCCCGACAGTAGCGACCAAAAAAACAATTAAAAATCGTCGGCAAGTGGACGGTGCAGGCAGCGGCAACTGTCAGCAACTACCAGCAGAGCCGTACAGAAAAAAAAACTCGCCGGCCGATAGTGGTTGGCCGGATTGTGGTCTAATTGTTTTGTGAAAAATGTACTTGGAATGAACTCATCTTTGTGAAAAGCTAGAGAATTAAATGGGGCAAATAAATTTAAGTTGGACTAGATAGTATATGGGAAATGCTCCTTTTTTTTTCCTATCGTTCATGTCCTTTGACACTAAACGTCTGTATTATGCATGTCATGTAAATCTTACACTGAATGGAATGACATACAATTGATTTTTTAGAATATAATACCTCTAAAACTAAGTTTAATAAAATTGTAAGTATTAATTTGATTATATTTTTACTGAACAAAAATACTTAAATTTATCAAAAAGTGTAACCATCTGACCATGTGTTAGATTAATTAAATATTCAACGTGCTATCGAAGTTCGATCAGACAACATGTCCTGAACTAGAACATAAAACAACCTCACAAATTCCACTAGCAGTTCATATTTTGATAGTACATTACTTAAGAGGGGTCATACTATGGTATATATCACCTGTGAAAAATTGCAACATGTCCCAGCATGTAACATGTCCGGCTGCAGCCATACGCAGTTCATTGGCACGATAAAAGATTCACCACAACCAATCTTGTTTCAGACAGACGTCTCCACCTGCAACGTGTTTGAGGAAATGCCCCAATCAAAAAGCTTTTATATAACTCTTATGCCATTAGTAAGGCCTAGCGCCAGAAGCATCACACATCACATTCAGCTTGCAGGCTAGGAAGGTGTGATTCTGATGGTTCTCAATCTTAAAAATGTCGACTGTATCCTTCTTCTAGACTGTGCTCCTTTTTCTAGAATGATCTGTAAGAGTACCAACTATCTGTAAATAGATGTGTAAATTCCTAGGGACCTGTTGCGAACAAGCTGACGAGGCCTCGGAATACTTGAGCAGATAGCTTATGTGCTGAAAAAGGCTCACCGTCCACATTCCATACTCCCTCCTTTCCCGAAGACGTGAATGTGAAGGCCGGAGTCTGCCCACGGTCGTGAAAAAAAGTCAGCATATATCTATATATATATGTATGTATATATATATATATATATAGGGTTATGATCCAGGGAGAAATGGATTTTCCGGGAGAGAAGAATTATACGAACAGGCGCTTAAAATCAAACAAACAGGAAATAAACGAATAAATATAAAATTTTTGCTCCCTCCAGGATTCGAACCGAGATGCTCCACAGTAAGGAGATGTATCTACCGTAGATCACTGTGATCCAAAGGCTCGAAATGATTCTCTTTTCTCTCCCAAAATTTCCTTCCTCTCCGGATCTCTTCCATATATATATATATGTATATATATATATATATATATATATATAGGGGTGCGTTCTATGCAGTACCAATATTACATGCAGTACTTTACAGTACTAATATATATATATATATATATATATATATATACAACAGGACAGCCAAGACACACAAAAGCAAAAGAAATATATATACATACTTTATGGTGTTCGACAAAGGCAAAATCCAGGGGGTCCCCGCCTCTCCTTGCGAGCTGGATAAGGTGCCTGCACGTAAAACAATGATATTGATAAGAATAAAATAAAGCCTGTTATATGGCACCGAGTGTTGGGCTGTAAAACAGTGTCACGTTCAAAAGATTAATGTGGCGGAGATGCGTATGCTACGATGGATGTGTGGTCATACAAAAAAGGATCGGCTCAGAAATGGGGTGATTAGAGAGAAGGTAAGAGTTGCGTCTATAGAAGACAAGATGATGGAGAATCGATTACGATGGTTTGGTCATGTGAGAAGAAGACCTGTTGATACCCCAGTGAGGAGGCTAGAAAGTTGAGGAACAAGTAATGTTGTGAAAGGTAGAGGAAAACCCAAGAAAACTTGGATAAAGATGATTGAAAATGATATGCGGTTTCTTGGAATTAGAGAAAGTATGGCGATGGAGAGCAAATGTGGCGGGAAAGAATACGGATGGTGGATGGAATCTGATCCTTTTTTTTTTCTTTTTTTATCTGTATTTTTATTCCTATTTTCTTTTATTCCATGTTATCTTTTAATTTATTTTTCAGGATTTTTCATTTTTTTTCTTTTTTTTAACATTCATTCTCTTTTTTTTATTTGCTTTTTTCTCTACTTTTTTCCCTCTTTTTTCCTTTTATGTTATTTATGTAACGATTATTGACGGTTTCAAAGTTTGATTCATGTTAGCCGACCCCAAATCATTTTGGGACTAAGGCTTAGATGTTGTTGTTGATGTATTGATAACAGCGATATATGCACACAATTTCCAGGTTGAAACCGTTTTGTGAAACATACTTCTACTTTGCCCCCAAACAATTACAAAATGGAGAGAGAGAGAGAGAGAGAGAGAGAGAGAGAGAGAGAGAGAGAGAGGAGGAGGAGCCTAGAGGGAGGGCGGAGGAGGGAGCGGGGGCGGGCGGGGGGAGGTATATATATATATATATATATATATATATATATAGATAGAGAGAGAGAGAGAGAGAGAGAGAGAGAGAGAGAGAGAGACCACAGATAAAAGGGGTGAGGGCAGTCTTTTATTAATATCAGATGCAGGAACCCATCAGAGAGATGGGCATCAGCTACTAGGCCATCAGGTGCCTTTTCATTTCGGCAAGATATTACGGCAGCACCGACACTAAGAAAACGTCCACTGGACTTCGACCATCTCACTCCTTTTAAGTTTTGGGCCTGGCTGGGTGATCCAACCATTGCATCATTGGATTTTGAATTGCACACCACACAATTAGCACGGCAACTCACCCGATCCGGCTTTTTAGGAAGACACCAAAGCTTCGTGCTACTAACATGAGGATCTATTTCGGGACTTGAGCTACCGTTATCCAATTCGACTTCAAGATAGTTCACTTCTGCCTCATACGACCTTGAAAATACGTTAAATTAAATATATAACAAAGAAAATCAAAACAAGGTGATTCCACTAAGACACAATTCTAATTTGTAATAGCGGACTATGTGATCAAGAAACCTGCTGATATCATATGTATATTCCAGGAAAACAGAGATTACAGAAAATAATCATTTAAGAAAAAGTATGCCGACCAATCATCTCGTTCCATTATCACTACTAGTAAAATCAACTAACACACATGCAAGTAATTTGCATACCTGTGTTGAAGGAAAACCTTTGTCCCAGCATAGTCATATCTCTTAGGTCCCATCCACCGATACTTCTCACTCTCTGTGATGACATCTCCATAGAAGCCGTACCTAATAATTGGCAAGAAAAAGTTAATAAAGTTAATGGTAAAAATACAACGAAGCATGCAACACAATTTTTTTCATTCCACTTAAACTCAACTATCAATTATAATAGGCATATAAATACCCAGCAAAAGAAGCTGCATAGCGTACACAGGGTTCTTCATTTGATGCATGTGTTTCTTTCCATCTTACAACCTGAGCTATATCAAGGTCCACCCTCTTACCAAGGATAATATGCAAGGCTGATGTAATGGGGTCTCGAGCCCCAGTTGTACTGCAAAAGTTAAAAAGAAAAAATGCATGATAAAGATCTCAATAAAAATAACAGCTAGTGTGGTAACATGCTTGACCATATTTTTATCTACATAAAAATATATTATATACTATACAATACTACTATAGAAGTATCAATGACTCAAATATCTTTACTTAATTCCTTTTTCAATTAATTTCAATACATGTAGCTATTATTCTTGATTATACTACTCCTTTAATTGGAATAAAATGCTCGGTTCGTTTGTTTAGGTGTTATTCTCGACGGCAGTAAAGTAAATTCAAAACTGTAATTAAATCCCAGAAAATAGGCTATAAATTAATCTATCAGTGTACTATTTTAATATCTATATTGAAGTCCTTTATGTTGTCATGTTAATTAAACTAGTGTGACGTAGATGAACATTGATTATTTCTTTAACAAGGTACTCATATTGGCATTTTCAATAACATATACACATTAACCTATATCTATATCTATCACTACACAAGTGTGCGTGTGTAAACATCTAATTTATTGTATGGTAAAGTATACATAACAAATAAACTATTATGAGAGTACATATAGCTTGTGATGCTTTGCGCTACTCAACTTCTACTGCAATACAACTGCAACTGCACCTTAATCTCAACTATGTTGGGGTCGGTAGCATGAAGATTATAGTGCCAACTAAATGTCTAAATTAGTTAACACAATAACTCATGCATAAAAACAAAGTGGCGAAGTTTTACGCCGAATGCCCTTCCTGTCGCAACCTTCATATGAAGGAGAATTGAGATGAAATTCCAAAACCATCAACATCATAGGTTTTTCCAATTATATGGATGAGACAGTGATGAGTCAAGATAATTGCTGTAGTCATTTGATATTATAAAATTCAACACGTTCATCATGGAACATGGCTCTACTTCTAGTGACCAAAATAATATTGCATTAAAATTATTAAAACATTAAACTTCCATAATATTAGGTGCCCCATAACCTAATAAGTATAACAGTAGAAGCCGGAAGGGCATAGCTGATACGAGTCTTATATTTCCTATATAACTATCTCTAAGCACCAAAAGACCTAATAAGTATAACAGTAGAAGCCGGAAGGACATAGCTGATATGAGTCTGATATTTCCTACATAACTATCACTAAGCACAGAAGTCAAAACTTCCAAATCTCGAACAAAAAATAGATCCAAGTTTTAGACCTCCCAATAATAGAAACAACGGGTGAAGATTCCAATGTCACAAAATTTCAGCAACACAATGAATATGGAATGCATGCAAGTACAAATTAATGAAAATACAAAGACTTAAAACTTAATATCCAAAATGTGTTGAGGGTATATTACGAAACCTTGCCACACAGAACATTTAGATGAATGGGATTAGTGTAGATGTCTATATTGACAATATACAATTTACTATTTGTGAAGTTAAGAAAACATTACAATAAAATATGGCAAAAATTAGCGGTTATACAATCAAGAATCGCACGTTCTTCGAAGAAGACACTAAAACCAAGGCAAAATTATCATGTACTCAAGAAAATGAGCAAGTCAAATAAGGTAATGCTGAAAATACCAAATCACGATGGCATCAGTAGATCCAGCTGGGATAATACCAAATCTGAACATTCCATTCGGAAAAGGAAACTCAGGATCTTCTTCTGCACAAGACAAGAAAAATTATAGGCAACAAAATAGCATCACTTAAAAAATACACGCATGGAGATGTAATCTATTAACGAACCACAATTTGGGGATCGAGGTCCAACATGTTCGGAGCCTGCGAGAAGAGGAGAATCATCTTGATTATTATCATAGGGCTCTAAAGTGGTCCTCTCGACATTATGAACTGAAAAATTCCTCTCACTCTCAATGGGTTGCATGGAATCGTCAGGAGACGGTGGATATGGAGCTTTATGCCTTGACAAGAGAAGACCATTAAGAATTTCGTTGAAAAATCCATCACCACCCTAGAAAAAAAAAGTGTAAAAGAAACCATAGGTAGAAAATATCAAGTGTACAAACTGACCCAACAATATGAAATAAAACAATTACAGTATCACTGTAACAGAAATAAACATAAATACAAAATACATATGGAACGTCATAGTGCAAAAACCAAGTAATGTAACTCAACTTCTAAACATGATGGATTGCATAAGTTGGCAATTAACAGGAACCCAAAAAGCATGGGTAAGCCTCATTTTATTATTGAGAACTAACAGGAAGGGCACGGGCAAGTCTTGCATACAACATTTAAGCCAGATCAAAATTGTTTTGACACTTCAGAAGAAAATAAAGACAGAGACAAATGAACTAGTGAAGGCAGAATATGACTGTCATACAGAGTAATCAATGGTCCCAACAGACAATCAATGCCTAAACAAAGGTAAATAATTTACTAAGCATGAAAAATTAGATACATATGCACACACAAACATAACAAATGTCGTCCTCGGGAAACAACCCCCACAACATAATGGTCGAACATAATAGAGGGTACAACTACTTACGACAGCTACAACACCATCATATAAACTCAGATCCCGATTATTGATTGAGGCCAAAACATCACGTGCATGTCCTGCCCTCTTTGTAACTATTACCTGTATAAGAAGTAGAATGCATGAAAAAAAAAGATATCCACTTTGGCAAGTGTACCAAACTATTAATAGTAACACTACACCTTAAATAAAACAGACAATGCTCAGCATTGGATCAAACATAAGAAATAAGCATGACCTTGTGCACGGTGCAGGCCAGCAATCTAAATTGTGTAAATAAGATGGGGAGAAACAATTTTACTAATTTTGCGTGAATAAGTATATACACCCACAAACAACACCATGATGTCGGCCCTTGGCTACCTTTCCCCAGCCATTATTTTTCTCATTCTCGGCCACTCCTCAATTTTGAGAGCTGTCCCCAAAGTACTAGAACCTTCACGTTTTGGCTCCATAAGATGCCAAAAGTTTTTTAGCATCTTTTCAGCCAAAAACATGTAAAAGATTCTGCATATGTAGGTATAACATACTTAAGCATGTCAAAATAAGTTCATGTGCCCTTTATATTTCTTTATGGATTGCTCCTAACAATGTAGTTGAGCGTAAGCTTATTTCGGTAATTTGAAAGACGAGGTCGAATAGGCTACATTTTGAATTAGATTTAAATTTCTGAATTGTTTTTAGTTTGTCGTGGAACTTATTTGATTTTGCCAGATTCAAACTTGTGTATTCAATTCAGATTTTGGTGGATTAATAATAATCCATGGATTTTTAAAGATTTTGGCGGATTAGAAATAATGCATGGATTAATAATAATCATCGTAGAATCTTATAAAGTTGATGGAAAGTCTTTCGGATTTACAAGTGGATTTTTAGAAATCCTTCAAAATCTCATTGATTTTGGTGAGATTTCAAAACTTACAAAAAACACTAACAAATCCATCAAAAATGCACCATTTTAATGAATCCAAAAAAATCCATGGATTTTTTAATACCCTCAGATTTTAATGGATTGTTTTAAATCCAGATTGAATAAATCAAGATTTTAAATGACATTTTGAAATCCTAATTGAATACACCAAGATTTTAAATGACATTTTGAAATCCAAATTGAATACCTCAAGATTTTAATAGATTCAAAACAATCCAAATTGAATACCCTAGGATTTGTAAAATCCAAAAAAATCCCACAAAATCCCAATTGAATACACCCCTCTTTGTTTTTGAAAAAAATTAAATAAAATTGTTGCCGATCCAAAGTGACAGCATGATGATGTCTACTTTAACTGAAAAAACAAATGGGAAGGTTTGTTAATTTTGGTTTGGCATTTAAGATAATGGAAGAACAAGAAAGTTGCTCATTATTTTAACGGAAGAGAAAGACAGAGGATGTTTCAAGCACAATATTGCCAAGATTTTTAATGCACAAACAGGACTGAATGATCATGAAAAGCAAGTGCAAAACCATCATGGTGACATGAAGGAGATGTTTAAATCTTGGGAGGAATTGCAACGTTTGAGTGGCATAGCTTACAACCCTATAACTAAAGATGTGGATATCGACGAAAAGTATTTGGAGAGATGGGAAGCTTTCTTGGAGGTACAATTACTTGATAATTAATTAAGTATTTGCTTTTGTTAGATGATTGCTATGAATTATAATATAAGTGTGAATATGTTTATTAGCATTGGCTAAGAAAGAGTTGGTGAATGTTGATTTGTTGACCAAACTATTTGCTGGTCAAACTGCCCATGGGGTTGGTGGTTGCTTTTCATCGGGAATGGCAAGAGGAGCATCATACTTGTAAGAGTGTGGAGAACCTGACTATCAAAGAGCCTGAAGGGTCCGGAGATAATGAAGAGGATAATAGTGGGGATAATGACAAATTTCCTAACTTATCAAATGATGAAAGTAGGTCTCCTCCTAGGTCTATCGTGCGAAAATCTTCTCGTACTACCTCCTGCAAACGAAAAAGTGAAGAGACCATTGATTCTGCTGAACTTAAAAGAAGGCAAACTAGCTTTGAAAGTGTCATCCAGTTATTGTCGAGGTCTGCTACTGGTTCATCGAGTGCTTGTTCAAAGGCTCAAATGGTTAGTGATGTTCTTACAAGAATGGAAGTCTCTGAGAAATGAGGTGATGAGTACTTTCTACTTTGTATCTGCTATTAAGTACTTGAGTGATGAGAACCATGCTGATAGCTTCTTAGCACTTCAAAATGACAACCAGAGGTGGAATTTTGAAAGGGATGGACGTGGATCCATTGGACGATTAGTTTGATGTTGGATGTTATTTGTTTATGTTGAATGGAACTTTATCTTTATGAACTTTGATGTTGGAATTATTAATTTATTTTGAACGTACTTTGTTTTTATGAACTGTAATGTTGGAATTATTAGTTTATTTTGAATGGAACTTTGTTTTTATGAACTTTGACCTTTGATGTTTTATATGAATTTTGGTATGATTATTGGATTAATGTTTCATTTGTTGTTGGTCTTATCTTTCCTGCTAATTATCCAGTGTAATTAGAATTAGTCTGTGTTTTTTTTTTTGTTCTTACATTTGATTGTTCGCTCTAATGTAGTATGGAAGATAACATTAGACGTGCATCTATGATCATTGCGTCAGAAGAAACGAGGAGATCACTTCAACAACCGCCTAAACCATCACTAAGGCAACATAGAAGAAAAAGAGGGAAAAGTGGTGTTGAATACATACATAGGTTATTAAATGAAAGTCCTACATCATGTAAAGAGCAACTACGACTTAACAAAGGTATGTTTGTACAACTGGTAAACCTAATGGTTGAAAGAAATTTGCTAGTAGATGGCAAATATGTAGCTGTGACCGAGCAAGTAGGTATTTGTTTATACATATTAGCCAAGGGGAATTCTTATCGTGATGCTACCGATACTTTCAAGCATTCCAAATCTACAATAAGCAAGTATTTTAGGAAAGTGTTGGATGCCTTGGTTATATTATCGTTTGATAACATTCGACCGCATCGTGATTTATTAGAGGTGCCTCCCGAAGTTCGTGACAACTCAACCTATTGGCCTCAACTCAAGGTAATATTATACATTGTATCTAATTATTTACATTGAAATAGTTAAGGTTACATTATATTCTATTTTGTTCTTTAATTAATTGACCATCATGCTGTTTGGGCTTTAGATGGAACTCTTATAGAAGCAATTGTATGTGATGAGAATGGAGTGCCATTTTGAAATCGCAAGGGAACTAAAAGTTGGAATGTCTTGGCTTGTTGCTCATTTGACAGGATTTTCACATGTATTAATGTGGGATGGGAAGGAAGTGCCCATGATGTTACGGCGTGGAAATATTCTTTAACTGATGCAAAATATGTTTTTCCGTATCCACCAAAAGGAAGAGGTAGTTATACGTTTGATTTCCAAATCTAACTAATCATAAATTTTAATGTTGCATGTGCTCGTCGTACTTTGTAGGAAAATATTATTTGGTGGACTCGGGATATCCGAATACTCTTGGATATTTGTCTCCGTTTAGCGACCCGGGAGTTAGATGCCAAATGCCGGAATATAAGCATGGCCCGCCTAGAGGAATGGTAGAATATTTCAACCATCGGCATTCATCATTGAGAATGAAAGTAGAATGTGCATTTGGTCAGTTAAATAAAAGGTGGAAGGTGCTAAAAAATATGCCCTAGATGTCACAATAGTATCAAATGTCGATTGTTGTTTCCACTTTCACACTACATAATTTCATAAAAATGCACATGCTTGGGATATCAATTATACAACATGATGCAAATGGTCAAGGAAGAGCAGATTCACTTATGTTTGGAGACGATCGTAAGGAAGCCATGTCCACGGTCCGAAATACTTTAGCAACACAAATTTGGCGAGCAAATCGAACGGAGAGTGATCATGAAGACGATGACGAAGATGACGTGGAAAAAAATAATGAGGGTTGTTAATAGTGATCAGGACTGGTGTTCTTTTGAGAGTTTTTGATTTTTTAACATTTTATAATGTAATCTTTGATGTAATGATATGATCTTGAGCACTCTCACGACTACTGATGACCTTTGATTCTCACTAGCAGTGGACTGATTATTCTTAGAACCACTGATAATTCTTGTAAACGCCTTTTTTTTTAAAATGCCTATTATTACTATTCCCACATTATTGTATTATAATAATATTAATGATATTAATAACAATAACCATAATAACTATAATAATAATAATGATGATAATAATAATAATAACAACAACAATGATAATAATGATAAATAATAATAATAGTAATCAACAACAACAACGATAATAATAATAAATATTATTATTAATAATAATAAATATTATTAGTAATAATAACAATAATAATAACCAATATTAATAATAATAATAATAATAATAATAATAAGAAGAAGAAGAAGAAGAAGAAGAAGAATCGAATCGAATGGAATCAGGCGAATGGACTGAATCGAATGGACTGGCCAGATGGAATCGAATCGAATGGACTCGAATCGAATGGGAATCGAACTTGAACTTGAATCAATCAAAATCAAAAATAAGTCCAAAACAACATGGCCTTATTCCCAATGCCTTCGTAAGATTAGGGTCTACATATACACGTGTTTAAGAACTCTTGGGGGGCTGATTTTGTGCCCCATATTTTTGGTTTACTATATATTCTATTTTGAGTCTCTGGCAAATATTCTTCTGACGAGCTTAATCCGTCCAGGAAGAAAGTATTTGAACAACAACTCGCACAGATTTTTGTTTCCCACGAAATATCGTGAAAGCCACTTGAAGTGGAGATGAGAATGCTGATGCTTTCAATGACGGGAGGTCATCATAAGCAATGGAGGGATACCAACTTGCTAGTCTTAGTTAGAAAGGAGTCATTTTAGTCATCTTGTACATTGCGGGAACAAACACTTATTTATAATGAAAGAGATCCGAGGAGAGGAAAGGGGATCCTTTCCATGTAAAGTTCTATATTTGCGAGTTCTTATGTTTCTGTTACAGTTTTATATAACTATTCGTACAACAGCAATCTAGGCAATGCCTGCTCTAATTAAATGTTCAATTATTGTTGGTTAAGTGCACACGGCTATCCATTCTAATCTCCCATATACTTTTGAAATATATGCCGGAAGACAATATCTTTATGGTTAAGGTCGATTATGCAGTCCACATAAAAAAGCAAATTTTTCTTGGAAGAAATCCCTCAAAGCTTTTGTAATATGAGAGCAAACAGACAAACCAATTTGTATAATATACAACAAGAAACATATATCTTATACTGAAAACTGAAGATACGACACTCACTAATTAGGGCAACAATTAGTCGAAGCATGACAGAAGATATTCAGATAGGTTTTGGTCAATATCACACCAACATTAGGTATTACACACCAATATGTCTGTCATCCTGTACTATTGTAAGAACTTGTTTGTTTATTGGAATAGAGATTACAGAAGAAAAATTTTAGAATCATGTCGGATAATTTAGCTCTGAAGGAAGCACGAGCAAAAGCATGAGCTTTTCTCTCCACATACTCAAGAAAGTAATCAATTACCTTCGTTTTCACTTTGGCTTGGGAAAACAATGGAACTAGTGCTTCCCATATCTTACATCCTTGTCCTTTCCCACTCCTTGGGTGAATAAAAACCTAATCCATTACAAAGTTATGTCCGAACAAAAACTAACAATAGAAAGTGTATTCTGATAGAGTACTTTTGGAGCTTCAAACAAAAAAGTATATTGATTCATACCAGGAGACTCTTAGGAAGCTTAGCTTCCACGTTTAAATAAGCATTGATCTGATTAACCCAACTCTTACAGGTCTCTGGATTATTATGACCAAAAGTGTAAACTGATGGTGTCCAAAGAGACGCTTGCGTCTTTGCTTTGTGGACAAAATGTACTGTAAACCGGTATATCTGTTGGGATCAAAGAGGGTACACGAACATCAAAGGCACATCAACTATCCGATGCATAAAACAAGTTTGGGGCATAATGTATCACCTCCGAAGTATGATCCAAAAAAGATCCTTCACCACTGGAAACAACAGACCCATGTACCAAACCCCAACCGATGAAGTCAACAGCATAAACATCCGCAAAATTAACCTCCATTTTAATATCCGGAACATTTTTCAATCCGAGACACGAAATTCTATCATATTCCTGATGCAATGCAGACAAAACTTCTCGAGTTTAAACAATTATAAAAGGAAAAAACTGTATTAGGCTGATGAAGCAATCAACACATAAATATCAAATAATCCACATAAGTTGACTATCATAAGCGAAATATCCATGCCCGAAAAAAATAGTAGAAGGAATGCACACAAAGTTTGCAGCTGGCTGGAGATGGATAGGTGACATCACATGTTTTTTAAATCAAATGTAAAGTGTAACGACTATTAAAAAGAGATGCATATATCGCCAATACATGTTGAAACTTCTATAATGCAACATCATCTCTGTGATGAAGGGTAAAAGAAACTCATCCAATCACTCTCTCTAGCTGCCAAATTTTTCTTAAACTAAACCAAACTAAGCAGCCTTATCCCACTATGTTGGGATCGGCTATATGGATATGACGTCTCCAATCAGCTCTACACTGGGTCGTCTCCTCTGTTAAGTTCATCTATTGTACGTCACTTCTAATAGTTTCACTCCAACTCTTAAAAAACTTGGTCCTTATCCAGGAGCAGTATAGCTCGTGGTATTACCCGCCTTTCGAGAGGGGGTGGATACACTTACTTTCAGTTTTTTGTTATTATAATCCAATTCACTCCATAACCATTCCATAGTAACACTACAGAAAGAAGAAAAAAAAAAGGAAGAAGAAGAACTTGGTCCTCGGCCACAATGCTTCAATCAAGTCGGAAATATGGTTAATTAATCCCCTGATACCAATAAAATAACAAAATATAATAAAACTAAAAAGTGATTTTTCACTTAAAAGTTATGAGTAATCCTAGATATCCATGCAAGATAAAGGAATTTCATTAACGAAAGATTAAAAAAAATCATTTTTATGAGGAAAAAGAAAAACGGATATTACCAGATGAATCCGAACACTTACATTACGCAATGAATCCACCAATTTCCAAGACAGACCATCTGCAGTGTATGTAAGAACGACCTCTCCAACATGATCCATGAAAAAAATCGAGCTCAAAACAGAGCCCTCGCCACCAATAGAGAAAGGTAGATACGGGTGAGAATCATCTTCGATCAACCCATTTTCTTTTCTCTCCATGCTAATATTTGTCAAAAGTCTGAAAATTTCTGAAGTAAATTTCAATCTTCTTTCTTGAAGATCAACCCGATTAAAGGAGATTCCATTGTAAAAATAAAAGTTTATGCTAATTGAAAGTGGAAAATACTCTGTCTTGATTTTGGAATTTGGGTTATTTTGAAAGTGGACTGTTTATCAAATTTGTGGTAAATTTGTCTATCTGTCTGTGTAAATTGATGTTATTGTTTGTTTTTTCATCTGAATAAACTGTCTGAATAATAAAAATGACCAATTTACTCCTTAATATGAATTATAAGTTGTTCTATAAATCGTTGTTTATTTTTTAAGCAATATAAATGATATAATCCAAAATTCATAAAGTACTTAAAAATCCAATTTCAAACACAAGACAGGTTCATACACAAAGTAGTCAAATTCAAACACAAAGTAGATAAATTTAAATATTTTTGAAAAATCAAATTTGACTCATCTTCTATATATATATATATATTATTTAAATCTAAACAAAATATTATACATAAATGATTCATTTTTGTATATAATTAATATATAAAATATTTAATATGTATATAAATAATAAGTATATATACAATATATATTTATATATAGAAATATATTTTAAATAGATAAGAAAATATATAATAAATATTATACATGTGAATAGATGTTAATATATAAGTAATAAATAATATTTATTTATATATTCATAATATATATGATATTTTTTAAATACAAAAGTTTATTTATACAATAATATATAGTAACAAATATTATATATAAATTCATATTGTATATTTTATTTATATATGAATAATATATATTACATTCATTTATATTAAAACCTAAATTTTTTATATTGTATATATAAATGAGTATATATAATGGGACAGGAGTCATTTTTTTGTCTTAAATTATTTATATTGTATATATAAATGTGTGGTTTTCAATTAGGGGTAGGGGAGTCATTTTTTTGTCTTAATGAGGACAACACCTCTTTTCATGCTTAATGAATAAGTCATTTTTGTCTAGACGAATAAGCCATTAAGCCACAAGTAAACACCTCCAAACGTCTGAGCGAATAAGACATTTTACCCATTAAGTTATTTAAGTCACAAGTAAACAGTCCCTAAGTGGGGCTTGAGTCGAGCACATTATGAACAATGCGATCAATTTGATTCGACTCGGCCAAAATCGAGTTTTTCAGGATTGCCCCCAAGGGCGGATCTATGTAGATCGTGCACTGGGCTCCAGCCCAGTGCAATCCCATAATAAATCTTTATACATATAGCTCAAAATGAGCCCAAACCAATCATGAGCCCACCATAAAAATGGAAATTATCACCAAATTCAATAATTATTCTCAAATTTATCTAATCTTAAGTGGGCATATCATTATAAAATGAAAATCTCATTCTGTTTTTGTTACATTGTTATATTACTATGTTTTTATATAATTGGTTGTTTATAATAATTTATTATAGGGTTTTGTGTAAATGTTTTTAATTTATTTATTTGGAACTGCATATCCAATTGTGTCTGATAGTCATAAATTGTGTTTTGTGTTTAAGCTTTTAAATTGTGGGAGTTTTCACTGAATTAGCAAGTTCCATAAAACTTTTAATTAAATTATATTGTCAAGTTGGTACGAATTATTAAAATTTTTGTAGACTTATATTCGTCTTAATGTGAGATTAAATTATTACTTGTAGATGAGTTTTTCGTAAAAAAATTATTATTTGCTTTATTAGGTTAATTATGAGGAGTTTAGGAAGACATTTTTAAGTTAGATTTTTTTTTTCTTTTATAATTTTCTATGAATTTTTATAATTTCTTTTATTTTGTTTAAAAATATTGTGTGAAATTTAATACGTCAAATATTTAACTCTCAGCCCACCCCACTATCAATTCCTGGATCCGCCCCTGATTGCCCTGTCTTGAGTACCCCTGAGTCTTTACTGTTGGAATATAAAACGCAGTGGAAGCTAGTTGGTGAAAATATTTTATAAACTGTTTTATAAACTAACCAACACAAAAACCGGATCTATTTAGGCTTGTCAATTAATTAACTAAACAGATTAATAAACAATCAAATAAATATATTTATGCATGGGAGTCGGTAATTGATACATTTGATGCGAAGTAGTAGAAAAATCCTCCTTTGATCGATCGAGCTACTCCCTCTATTCTTCTTCGATCTACTTGTTTTTCTACGTCAAAGTCTTCTAGAGTATATCCCGCATATCCGGATGTCGTGTGGGCAACAATCTACCGGACTACTCGGACAACAAGGGGTCGCGGCCGAATCACTTTACTTCCAAAATTTACCTTACGAATTTTCTCTCTATTTTTCTTGAATATTTTGTATTTAGAAAAATATTGTGTTAACTAAATTATGGAATCCAAGACACAAGTCAAGATTCACAATTAAACACAAGCAGAGAAAAATCGAAAATTTTGTGCCAAAATTGGTGAAGAAAATCTGCCCCCCTAGTCTCCTTTTATAAGTGTTTTGGGCTACTCTAGGAACCTTAAGGGGATAAGGTAAGGACTCCCAATAGATATCTTCTTTCAAATATTAGGACTCTTCCTAATATGAAGACTCTATTAATATCAACTTAATCCACTAAAAAATTGATATTGCACTTCCTACTAAAATCCCAAATTGCGAAATTGGGTTCCTTTTTTAATTAATTATTTCTCGTGTTTAAGATAATCCATGTCCATTAATTAATTTAAGCTACTGACAGCTTTTAATTAATTAATATATTATACATGAGTATACCACTCGACTTTTATTATTATATCGAAAAATTAATTCCACCTGCAGAGTTTAATATAATAATCCTTTCGAGTGCCTCAAGGGACATGATCAACCCGACTGGTCGGGACACGAGTTCTAGCTATAATATTATTTATCATATAAATAATAATATTGTCCAAAATATCGAGCATATTGAGTCAATCATTGTGGCTCTCACCCATGATAAATCAAAGCAATAAATATTAAATATATATAATTAAATATTAATCACTAGAATTAAGAAATAATAATTGTCCGAGATGTACGTTCTTCTTATAGTCAGTACAGAGGAATTTATCTCACCTCGATCATGTTCAACGTATACCGAATACGCTAATATATGCTAATGGTCAAGACCAATCAATCCCAAGCATATACTACAACCTCTCACATAACGGTCTAATGTTATATAGGTTGTGAACTAAATATTACTATATAAGGAACCGATAATGTGATCTTCTGTGTGACTCGACACACCACATTATCTACAATATAAAGTAATTTAGACAACAATTGCATAACCATAACGTGAATAAATATGCAAAATATGTGATAAATGCATTAAATATTCTCATAGATAAAGACCGGGAAATTAGGTAATACAAGCATAAAGTATGTTTTGATGTATACAATCCTAACATTTACTTCACTTCCGATTTAAAAATAAGCTTTTTTCAACATGACTTGTTTGTTTCATAATCCTCAGTTGAGTAATAGATCCACGCTTATTGGACTCGGTCCTCAAATTACAACCAAATTCGAGTTTAAGCTCGAGTATGTTGCTAATAAGCTCCAACAACAATTTGAATATACGTGAATTCACTAAAATACCGTAAATAATATCAATTAAATTTATCTATCCAGAAAATATTGATTAAATTAATACCACAAGTTCATGATAGATTTAAGTGAGAGTGAACTTCTTAATATAAAACCGTAAATAATATCAATTAAATTTATCTATCCAGAAAATATTGATTAAATTAATACCACAAGTTCATGATAGATTTAAGTGAGAGTGAACTTCTTAATATAAAACCATAAATTTAACAAGTTATATATTTTCATTCATAAAAATAAAAGTTATTGATACCGTTGTTGTTAAGAAAACGAAACTACCCTTATATTTCATGAGCAAAAAAAAGTGTTATTGCCGCGTTTAGCGATCGTGTTCTTGCACACGATGATTGCACATGATCGTTGCCCACCGTGTGCAGCGGTCGTGTCCTTATCACGATCGCTGCACACAATCGCACCCCACCGTGTGTAACGATCGTATCCTTGCCACGATTGCTGCACACGATCGTCGAGTTTGTGTTTTTATCAGTTTTAAGGATATTTGTCTTTATCAATAACTTCTACTTTTATAGATAATAATAACTAGGGGTGTTCAAAACTGGATATCTTGAATTTCGGATATCCGAAATCCAAAACTTCGGATATCCGAAAATTCGGATAGTAAATTTTGATATTTGATATCCGTATCTGAAATTTCGGATATCCGATTTTTGGATATCCGAAATTTCGGATACGGATATCGGATATCCGAATATCCGGAAAAAAATAAGAATTATATTCGGATATCCTTATATTCCAAAAAAAATTCGGATTTGGATATCGGATATCCGAATATCCAAAAAAAACTTCGGATATGGATATCGGATATCCAAATATCCGAATACCTTATATTATTTAAAATATAAAAAAAATATAATTTTTAGGATTTTTCGGATATTTCGGATATCCGAATATCAGATTTTTCTGAAAAGTACTATCCTATCCGAATCCGAAGTTCCGGATATCCGAACCGAACTTCGAATATCCGGAACTTCGGATTTTCGGATATTTCGGATCGGATATCGAATATCGGATATTTTTGAACACCCCTAATAATAACTTGTATCTTTTATTGATTGGTATTGAAAAGATAGAACCCTAAATTTAAGAGGTAATACAACCAAATAGTCACTTTGACTAAGTAGACTACAATATTTGTCAAAGAACTTTATATGGACAAATTCTAGCAATTTTTAGTGTTTTTGGACTATTTTACCCTTACTTTTCACTTTTCCACTATTTTCTCTTTATTTTTTCCCATTCTTTTTTCTTCATTTCTTTTCCATCTTCTCTTTTCTCTTTTTCTCTCTCTTTTTTTTCTCTCTCTTTCTCGACAAATATTCTCTCCACTCTTCATTTCTTCATTTTTCTCTTTTCTCACTTTTCTCTCTATTTCTTCTTCACTTTTTTTTCTTGCTTTTTTTTTTCTTCTTCATTTTTTTCTTTTCCTTTTTCTGATTTCGCGACTTGAAGTCGATTTTGAGGTATTGTTTTGTATTTTGTAGATTTTTAAGTTTAAAAATATGTACATCGCACTGATATGAAATATTGAATTCGTAACTTGGAATTATGACAAACTGATACGAACTCATAAAATCGTAACATGGAATTATGACAAAGTGATATGAAATCATAAATTCGTAACATAGAAACAAGGCATATTTATATGAACTGTAAAATTCGTAACATAGAATAATGACAAACTGGTGCGAAATCGTAAATTCGTAATAGAGAAACAAGTCATGTTGATACGAAATAAAAAAATTATAATTCGTAATAGAGAAACAAGTCATGATGTAATGGAGCACTTTTTTAGATCTTAAGACGATAACAGGGAGTTTCATGAAGGCTCCAAGTGTTGATTTCAGCGGATATCCTTTACTGTGTTCTCCCTACCAGTTAGCATAATCTGGTGGTCTTCAGATGCCAGATTCTTTCGTCTAAAAGTTCATTTGTTCTACAATAAACAAACAATAAAATCAAATCAATAATTCGGAACATGTAAATAATGTTACGAAATAGCAAATTATGTTACAAAATTATAATTCGTAACACAGTTACAAAACACAACCTGTTACGATTTTACAATTTCGTAACTGATCAGAATTAGTTACGGCGTAACAAGAATTCACAAACAAAAGCAAAGGAGTACAATGTTACGAAATTCGTATCAACAATAAGTGTTACGAAATTATACTTCTTAATCGGGTTAAAAAACAGGACAAAAATATGTACATCGCACAAATGTGTTACGAAATTTAAATTTCGTAACTTCGTAACAACATCCACACGGCAGAATTAGTTATGAATTTTGAAATTCGTAACATATGTTAGGAAATTGATAAACATTTGTTACGAAATACGAAATTCGTAACAGCATAATTAATAGTGTTACTAAATCTCACAAAAAAAAACCAATAAGCTTAAAAATGACCATACGAATTACGAAATTCTTAACAGGATACAAAATATCCAATACGAAATTCTAAATTCGTAACAAAGTTATAACCTTATTATGAAAATCACATTTCGTATTACTTATTCTTGCTTTTCGTATCATTACCCCAAATGTGTTACGAAATTTAAATTTCGTAACTTCGTAACGAGATCTCACACAACAGAATTAGTTACGAATTTCGAAATTCGTAACATCTGTTACGAAATTGGTAACATTTGTTACGAAATACGAATTTCATAACAACATAATTAACAGTGTTACTAAATTGCACAAAAAAACCCAATAAGCATAAAAATGACGATACCAAATACGAATTTCGTAACAAGGATACAAAATATCCAATACGAAATTCTAAATTCGTAACAGAGTTATAACCTTATTATACACATTTCGTATCATTTATTCTTGCTTTTCGTACCATTACTTCAATACGAAAATGTAAAATCGTATCAGAATATTCAATACGAAATTGAATTTTTCGTAACATGTGTAACAGATCTGAGAAAAACAGGCGATAATAACAAGATTCATATGAATTCATCTATCAGTTCAACCACAAATCGTATCAATCACCAATCGTAACAGCTACGAATTCGTAACATGTATACCAAATCTCCAATATTTCAAATCGGCACAAATGTGTTATGAAATTTAAATTTCGTAACTTCATAATGATACGAAATGATAAAATCTTATCAGTAAATCAAGGCATAGTGATACGAAATGACAATATTGTAATATGGTAACCCAGTACGAAATCAATAAATCGTAACAACTGTAAATTCGTAACCACATATGCAAACATGCGAAAAACTAGATCTAAAACACCAATACATATAAATCGGTTGGAAATCAACCCAAATATACCACGAATCACCAGGAATCATATGAAAACTTATAAATCATAAAAAATAAGTACGAAAATAACATTATTTCAAGCAAGATCTAGGATTTTTCTAGAGAGAGAAAGATGGAGAAAGAGAAATAAAATTGAAAGAGAGAGTAGGGAAGATCCTGAACCTTGAGTTCTGTCGAGAATATTACGAGCTCCATTGTGGTTTGTGGGGTAGCAGCGGCGGCGATGGTTTCCGGCGAGATTTTGAATATTTTTAGATAGAGAAAGAGAAAGAAATGGAGAGAGAAAGATGAGAGGAGAGGAGCAAGTGAAAGGTGGAATGAAAAGATGAAAAGAGAGGGGAGAGAGAAAAAGGATGAGATAAAAAACGGATAGGAGAAAGGTGAAAAGAGAGGAGAGAGAAAAATAATAAATGAAAAGAAAAGGATGAGATAAAAGTAGGTGGGTTGAAGGGTAAAATTGTCCACAATTCATGAAATTGGCTAGAATTTGACAATATAAAGTTGCATGACAAAATTTGTATTATAAGGGGTCAATGTGTCTAGGTTCCTACTCCACTCTAGATTTAATTGTTAAAAATCAAGTTGAACTGAAGAAGTGTGTTGTTAGAGTAAAAATTCCTTAGTAGCGTGTTTTTATTCTTGAGCCGTTAATGGCAAAAAGTCATTTTTCTTGTAATTAGGGCTAAGCACAAATAGTCCGGACCTGGTACTTACCCGGACCCGGGCCGGACCTGTTAATCAGGTCCGAATCCCGGGTCTGCATTTTACCTAAATCTTCGGGCCGGACCGGGTCAAAATCCAAAAATTCAAGTCCAGTCGGAACGACCCGGTAAAAATAAA